>CM070015.1:8091207-8351207 GCA_036247105.1 Cirrhinus mrigala | reverse complement strand
ATTATTCATTTCATTTTCAAGCTTATGTGGTGAATAAGCTGCATGCACTGTAAATAACAATTTGTTGAGTCAACTTAAAATAATTTGTTACCCAGCTGTCTTAAAATTTTAAGTTCAGTCAACTCAAAAAGGTTTAGTCAGCTTGAAATGTTAAGTTGTACTATGTGACAACTAAGATATTTGAGTTCATTCAACTTAAAATTTTAAGGCAGCTGGGTAAAAAGCCCAGCTTTTAGGTTTAACAAAACTTTGTTTAGTCAACTCAAATATCTAAGTTGTCACTTAGTCCAACTTAACATTTCAAGTTGACTAAACTTATTTGAGTTCATTCAACTTAAATTTTTAAGGCCGCAGGGTAACAAATTATTTTAAGTTGACTCAACAAATCGTGTTTCTTTTTTTTTTTACAGTGTACAATGACTGCCACTAGGTGGCGAGATGCAAAATTGTAAGCAAATGTAAGAGATAGTGGGAAGATGGCTTAACAATTTGTATGTATTATTGTTTGTTTTTGTAATTTTCAGTTACAGAAGTTAAATAGATTGTGAATACCATGTCATGCTGACTACGATTGTTTTCATGTATTCAGGAGAGATGCTGCAGTAGAAAAAGCTCAATTCTGTTCTCTGTGCGTGAATGTGCTTTTCATAAGCCTTGCTTATGCTGAACCGAATGTCATGTTTAATATTTGATCGTGCCGGTTCTTCTGGCTGCTCATGTGAAATGCTCCTGCCTTGTACAACATAATGGAACAGGAACTTCTTGTCAGAAACACAATCACAGCAAAAGTTCAGTTTATCACCTCATATCATCCCCTGATATTTTTTCTTCTCTCTCACGATGTGCAGCAGTGCAGGAAAACTTCATCACCTTTAGCTGACCGGTGCATGACACTCCTTGTATTGTAGTTAATCCTTACTAGGCCATGAATCCAACAAACCTGCGACCACACGGATTATATCACTCCTTGTTTTTTGCAAGCACTCAATTTGCCAGCTAATGGGCTCCTGTCCAAAGTGCATGCCCCTGTCCTACATTCTGCCCTGTGTAGCATGCTTCAATGGGTAGTTTTATAAAAACGATGTTGTCTTTCTCTCTCTATCATTGTCTTTCTCACCCTCTCTATCTTCTTAGTAGGCAGTATTCATTCTGGTCTAGGCCATCTCTCTGTGTTTTTCTCTTATCTTGTCACTCTAAAGGCTCTCCAGCTATTGATTCTCATTGTAAGGCAAGCCAAGGGGCTGACTGTAATCTTGACATATTATAGCTTTATTGAGTGGGTTTGGGCTGAGGTGACACCCATCTGTGTTCAGCATGGCCAGTCCTGCCTCTTAATAAAGATGGCAGCAACATGTCAAAGCAGGGTTAAGGACAAAAAGAACAGTGCTGGTTTATTTGTCAAATACATGTACTATGTAGTATTTTGTTCCACTTTGGCTGTTAAAGGGATAGTTCACCCACTGTTTCATTATTTACTCACCCTATGACTTCTTTTATGGAACTTTTGTTGACTTTTGTTCTGTGGACTAAAACATTCAATGCACGTTCTTGAGAGTACCACAATGCATTTGTTGTAGTGCTGTCGTGAACATGCGTCGAAGACTGACACGGAATGAGAATTGTTGAATGAAGTCATTATTTGCAAACAAAAAGTATTCTCATAGCTTCATAAAATTACGGTTGATGTCACATGGACTGTTTCAACGATGTCCTTACTACCTTTCTGGGCCTTGAATGTGGTAGTTGCACTGCTGTCAGATTTCATCAAAAATATATTAATTTGTTACGAAGATGAACGAAGGTGTTACAGGTTTGGAACAACATGAGGGTCATTAATTAATGACAGAATTTTCATTTTTTGGGATAACTATCGCTGTAATGCTTGTTGAAAGGTCAAAAAAACTACAACCTATCTACAACCTAACTGAATTAAGCATCCCATTTTAGCTTGCTTCTACAAGTATTTGAGCTCTTTTGTAATATTTGTTTTTACGGAACTTGTACCTTTTGCTTTAAAGCACAAGTGCTATGCTGTACCAGGTGCGCTACTGAGTGAGTTAACTGTGTCAGAAAAGCAACTGGCTATGTGATGCAAACATAAAAATGTATCACTTTACAAATCATACACTATGGTAAAAGTGTTTTGAGGTCTTAACATAGTGCTGTGCAAGGAACCATGTGAAAATAAGTCCGTATTAATTAATTATCTGCCCTTGTAATCATAATTTGTGTAAAAAGGAAGAAAAGTTGTGGGTGTTTTACTGCCATTTTACTTTTTTTTTTTTTTACGCTGGAAGCTGCAGTGAACAGTAAATATAGATTTTTTTGGAGTTTTTGCAAAAAATGCGTTTTTCAGTGAGCTTGTGTTTCTGTTCCTTTGCACTCAGTCTACTTCCTGTGTACAGATCCTAACCCTCTCTGTGCACCGGTGCGGAAGAAATCCACTCAGTACAGCCTAAAACACCAAAGGTCTGCTACTTTAGAGATGTGCTGTAAAATATACAGCACTGGGGTTATTTTCAGTATAGTCTATCATTGCTCGTAAAGTCATCATACATATGCACAGATGGAAAAATGCACTTTTCCGAATGCCTAAATGATACACATGGTGTCGATTTTACATTACATTCACATTTAAATCATTTAGCAGATGCTTTTACCCAGAGCGACGCAAAAAAGTGCTTTAGCCATGCATATGAGACCAGCAGAGATCAACAGATGGCGAGCATGTAATCTGGAACGAAGTGCTTCCTGTATGAATACAAACAAGTGCTACTAGTACAATAAACCTAATACAGATAACCTAGCACAATATAACCTAGAGCAAACAAGCCAGGCAACCAGAAATGAATTGCAATTTAATATACTTTTGTTAAGGCAATCATAGCCTAGCCACAATGAAAGTGTGCACACTGCATTTGAATGATTGAGTGTAGTAATATGTAATAATATGATTTAAGCACTGAAAACCACAGCACTATCAGCATATTTTTGAATCGCTTTTTATAGGAGCGATTGGCTTCTTCATGGAGTTTTTTTTTTATTTATTTTTTTTTATCTCATTTCCATAAAGTTGAGCATTTTTCACAATTTTCAGTTGTTCTGACCTCTTGCTCTGCTGTCAACCCCACAATATGTAGTGTTAAATGCAATTCATTAATGCAATTTATCACAACAGTGTTGCCATATCCTCCATTATTATGCATTTTAAGAACATTTATGTTTGTTCTTAGGAGTGATTGGCTTCTTAATGAAGTTTTTTCGCCTCTCAATTCCAGTCCAATCATACGGGTCTATTTTTTTTTAATTAAAATTTATACATCATCTAAAAGTTGAATAAATAAGCTTTCCATTGATATATGGTTTGTTAGGATAGAACAATATCTGGCCGAGACACAACTATTTGAAAATCTGGAATCTGAGGGTGCAAAAAAAATCTAAATATTGAGAAAATCATCTTTAATGTTGTCAAAATGAAGTTCTTAGCAATGCATATCACTAATCAAAAATTAAGTTTTGATATATTTACAGTAGGACATTTAAGAAATATCTTCATGGAACATGATCTTTACTTAATATCCCAATTATTTTTGGCATAAAAATAAAATTGATAATTTTGACCCATACAGTGTATCGTTGGCTATTGCTACAAATATACCTGTTCTACTTATGACTGGTTTTGTGTTCCAGGGTCACAAATATGGTGTTAAATGCAATTTATTCATGCAACAGTGTTGCCATATCCTCCATTATTATGCATTATAAGAACGTTTGTGTTCGTTCTTTTTCGCCTAAAAACACGAGAAGTTGCATTTTTTTTACATATTTATGCAAATCAGATAAATTAAATAAAAAAGAAAATAAAAAAAGAAAATATTAAAATAATCGAGTCACTTTTTGTTTAAGGAATAGTCCACCTAAAAATGTAAAATTAACTTTTATAAAATGATGGCTATCCCTATAAAATGAATCAGATTGATTGTATCTGCAAATTTAATAAACTGACAGAATAAATAAGTAACATTTCATCACTTTTTACACTTATGTGTGTTCAATTTCCAATGCAGGAACTGTTTAGTTTAAATCCAATTTAAGTCACTTACATTTAAATTCAGTTTTTCTATTCTGAATCAGATCAGTTAAATAATAATAATAATAATAATAATAATAATAAAAACAATTAATGCAGTCACTTTTTAGGCTTTTTGTTAGTAATTTCCGAATAGTAATTAAGGCAATTTTGGCTTTCTTTTACTAAATCAGGTTGCTGGTTGTTCTTGTGAGATCTGGCAATGCAGGGATGTATGAATTAGTTTGTGTAATAAATCCTTGTTTTCACGCCTGAGTTGACTTTAAAGGGAATCCATCTCTCTTTCATTTGCTCCGTCTCTCGTTCTCCCTTTTGGTAGCGTTAGCATACAGAGAGGTGCCCACTTCACTTAGCTCTGGCTGAATGTGATTTGGTCTGAGCTGTGTTTTTAATATTTAATAAGCTGTGCAGCGTGTAATAAGGCCTGCCTGTTGATAATGATATTTACATGGCATGGGCATGCCATATCAAAAGGCTTTATTTATTATCAGACAGACTGTGGGAAGCAGAAAGGGCTCCATCATCTCGTTTCCTCAGCGTGTCGTGTACTGCAGGTGAAGCACTGGCTTTGTGTGACTTCAGTCACTCGACAAATCTCCACAACCCCCTCCCAGTTCCCAGCTGACTATTATTGCTGTGCACTGCGAGGGCAACACGAAGCTAATCTTTCTCCTTGCACCTACTACCGTGTGCAGTTTGTTTAGGGCAGGGTGTTATCTGGAGCCGTAATGAGGAACGAGGGTTGCCTAGCCAACCCCTCCGTCCACCCGCTTTGTTTAGTCTAAAATTACTGTTGCTTAGCACGCCGGTTCTGCTGGCTGAATAACAACCATTATTAGCCTGTACATCTGTATCTGTTATCGCTCATCACACGTAACATACTGTTAGCGAAGACTTCAGCAATAGTGCCTGTGTAGTTGCGTTATGCTAATTTTTATGACAACTAGAACTGCGTTTGTCTTGTTGGGTTTGTTTGTTCAAAAACATTGCTCTTGTGTTTTATCGCGGATATTCGGTTTGACGTTTCAGAAATGTACTTTGTGCTGCGAGCTCCTAATTAGCTTGTGTTGTTTTGTGTATCTCTACTGAAACTAGGCTTTGTTTATTTGGGCTGACTATGGTGATTTGTAATCTTATAGCAGAACTAGGAGGATGAATGCCTGTTTAAACTGTAATAACAGTTGTTTAATTGCGATATGCTTCATATTTCACGAATCTCAGGGGTTTATTTTGCACAAATTATAGTTCTGCTGTTATGCAATTATCATTTACTCACCCTCACTTTGTTTCAAACCTGTATGACTTACTTTCTTCTGTGGAACTCACAAAAGGATGCTGCAGAAATTTTTATCTGCTGAAACAGAAGAAAGAAAGTCATATAGATTTGGAAAGACGTGAGGGTGAGTACATGAACAGAACGTTCATTTTTGAATGAACTATACCTTTAGAACAATTATAGATTGTAGAGAAGCTTGTTTCCATCACAAGATGAAAAAATAAGAAGGCATAATCATTACTTTTTTTTTTTTTATCTCACAAGTCAGATATAAATTCAGAATTCTGAGTTATAACTATCTGAATTGTGAAAAAAAAGAAAAAAGAAAAAAAAAACAGAAAAAGTTCCAATTACCTTTTTATTTTTTATTCTTTGATAGAAAAAAAAAAGATGTAAACTCAGAATTCTGAGAAAAATGGTCACCATTGTGAGATGTAAACTTGTAATTCCAAGATGCCAAGATGAAAGATAAAAAGTTTTAAAAGCGATTGTATTTATTTATTTATTTATTTATTTATTTATTTATTTATTTATTTATTTATTTTCCCATGGTGGAAACAAGTTTCCATAGGATTGAGCATCTCTGAAAAATTTAATAAATTAATAGAATAAATAAGTAATAAATAAGAAAAAAAAAATTTCAGCATCTTACGGCCTGAGCTCCATTTTTTCATGTCACTCAAACAGTAGAGCGATAGCAAGGTAAGATCATGGGCTCAATTCCTAGAAAATCAAACTTTTTTTTTTTTCTTTTTTTTTTCTATGGTGGAAAAAAAGGTGTAAACTCTAAGAAAAATTGTCACAATTGTGAGTTACTATCTTGTAAACTCAGAATTCTAAACAAAATGTCAGAATTGTGAGTTGTAAGCTTGGAATTGTGAGGAAAAAAGTCTGAATTGTGAATTAACATTTTGCAATTCTGAGTTTATATCTTGCAATTCTAAAAAAAAAAAAAAAGAAGTCTGAGTTGGAAAAAAGTCTGAAAAGCAATTTTATTTATTTATGTATTTATTTATGTATTTTTATATCTTGCAATTCTAAAAAAAAAAAAACCACGAAGTCTAAAAAAATTAAGTTTTAAAAGCAATTTACAGTATTTATTTTATTTATTTAATTATTTTATTTTCATGGTGGAAACAACTTTCCATAGGATTGAGCATCTCTGAAAATTTTTTATAAATTAATAAAATAAATACGTTTTTTTTTTCAGCCTCTTACGCCATGAGCTCCACATTTTTTTCTGTCGCTCAAACAGCAGAGCACTAGTATTGTAAGGTCATGAGTTCGATTCCCAGGGAATCAAACCATTTTTATTTTTTATTCTGTGGTGGAGAGAAAAAAAAAAAGATGTAAACTCAGAATTCTGAGAACAGTTATCAGAATTGTGAGATGTAAACTTGGAATTTCAAGGAAAAAAGTCAGAATTCTAAATTTATATCTTGCAATTCTAAAAAAAAGTTGTGAGAAAAGATTTAGAAAGATAAAACATTTTAAAAGAATTTTATTTATGTATTTATGCATGTATTTATTTTTTTTCTCCATGGTGGAAACAACTTCCATGGGATTAAGCACCTCTGAAAAACTAAATAAAGTAATAGAATAAATCAGTCACATCATTTTTTCAACATCTTACGCCATGAGCTCCACATTTTTAATGTATAATGTATCTTAAATTCAATGTAAGTCACTTTAAAAGCACAAATTATAGTTTTACTGTTGCACGAGTATAAATTCTAAAACAGCTTTAGAAATGATATATTGATTTCTGAGTCTTGCTTCATTTGAAGCAAACTTCTCCCATGCTGGCTTGGTTTTCATATGCTGAAATGGTGTATTTGCACCACTCCTTCTCAATTTTGTCTCTCTTCCAACTCCTACTGATTAAACTGGCTGTGGTTTTGTGTGTGGCTGAATGTAGGACTGAAGATTGCAAAGTGACCCGTGACCTGGGCCGTGTTGTAATGCACTCCTGCTGCGGTAAATGTGTGCACTGCTCTTTGACCTGCCTTGCATTTGTTTAGCCCCTCAGTCACAGGGGACACCAGCAGCCTCTGACCTCTGACCTTCTCGTATCCTCTGGAGGGATCAGTCAATATAGTCTCATGATGGCTCTTCACTATGACACAGATGTCGTTAAATAGGCCGGCGATTCCCAACCAGCAACACTTAAGCAGCTTCTGGGGGGGTAATTGGATAGAGTTTTGCTTTTTTAAAGAAACATTTCACCCAAGAATGAATATTCTGCATTGCATAATCATGTGTAGTAATGTATGATTGTGAATCTTTCATATGAGGCAGAAACTTTTAATGAATTGGTTCATGTATTTTTTCAAGAATTCCAATTCTTACAAACTACTTAGAATAGATCTTGAAATTTCTTGAAAGTTCTCAAATTCAACTTCCTGACTCAAGTTATTTCGAGAGCAAATCACCATAGTATAACATGAGTTTTGTTGAAAAAGCTAATAAGTATTAGGCATGTCGCTGTGGTTAGTTGTACCTCTGCTACTGTCTGAGCTTTGCTTTAACTGCTGGAGTTTTTAACGGACGGCCCAGTAGTTGTCTGAAGAAGAGAAAGTGAGTGAGGTGAAGAGAGTTTAACTCGAGGTTTGAGCGGTGTCTTCTGGTCAGGGCTTTAGAGGAAGAGGAAAATAAAACATCAAAGGCAAGGCACTGACAGGGCAATGGAGGCTTTTAAAAACCAATACTGAGACTGCAGAAAGGCCTTTCGTCAATTACAATGTTATTAGCCCACTCATAATGGAATAATGCAGTCCTCCAGGACAGCTTGGCTAATGCCCGAGAATGGAAAGTTAAACACACACTGTCAGATTAAAAGTGACAAGTGAAAAGGAAGAGTGATTAGGGGGAGGCAAAAAATGAAGGGAAAAAAAGAGAGGTCAAATCATGCTGAAGGTTTTACACCAGTATTATTATTTATATTCTACTTTAGTATGTATTCATGTTATTAATTATATTTTATTTTATAAAACTTTAGGATTTAATTTTTATTGAAACCTGTTTCTGCCACTGAATAAAACATTTTTTACAAAGGTAATTGTGACATTTTATCTCACAATTCTGACTTCTTGCAAGTTTACATCTCATGATTCTGACTTTTTTCTCAGAATTGCGTGACACAAACTCGCAATTCTGACTTTTGTTCTCTTTTTAACACACAATTCTGAGTTAAGACCGAATTGTGAGATATAAACTTAAAAACATATCAGTCTTTTTTCCCTCTCAAAGCTGGACTTTATAACTAACAATTGAGTTTAAAAGTTTTTATCTCGCAAGTCTGACTTTATTTTTTGTAACTGTAAATTGCAAATTAGTTTATATCATGCAATTATGAAAAAAAAGTCAGAATTGTGAGTTTATATCTCACAGTTCTGACCTTATAACTCACAATTGAGTTTATATCTCACAATTCTGAGAAAAAAAGTCAGAATTGCTTAAAAAATGTAAGAATTGCAAGATATAAACTTGCATTTGCGAGAAAAAAGTCATTGCCAGTTTTTATCTCCCAATTCTGATTTTACTTCTCGCAGTTATGAGTTTATATCATACAATTATGAGAAAAAAAGTCAGAATTGTGAGTTTATATCTCGCAAGTCTGACTTTATAACTCACAAATGCAAGTTTATAAATCT
This sequence comes from Cirrhinus mrigala, assembly GCA_036247105.1. Lineage (NCBI taxonomy): Eukaryota > Metazoa > Chordata > Actinopteri > Cypriniformes > Cyprinidae > Cirrhinus > Cirrhinus mrigala. The sequence continues at coordinate 8,342,188 of CM070015.1, read as the reverse complement.
CACAATTCTGAAAAAAAGTCTGAATTTTCAAGTTTGTATCACGCAATTATGAGAAAAAAAGTTAGAATTGTGTTTATATCTCGCAATTCTGACTATATAACTCACAATTGAGTTTTTCTGAAAAAAAGTCAGAATTCCGAGATATAAACTCGCATTTGCAAGAAAAAAAGTCATTGCAAGTTTTTATTTTGCAATTCTGACTTTATTTCTCGCAATTGCGAGTTTATATCATGCAATTAAGAGAAAAAAAAATCAAAATTGTGAGTTTATATCCCACAGTTCTGACTTTATAACTCACAATTCAGTTTATATCTCACAGTTCTGAGAAAAAAGTCAGAATTGCGTGAAAAAAAGTCAGAATTCCGAGATATAAACTCGCATTTCCAAGAAAAAAAGTCATTGCAAGTTTTTATTTTGCAATTCTGACTTTATTTCTCGCAATTGTGAGTTTATATCATGCAATTAAGAGAAAAAAAATCAGAATTGTGAGTTTATATCTCACAGTTCTGAAAAAGTCAGAATTTTCGAGTTTGTGTCATGCAATTCTGAGAAAAAATGTCAGAACTGTGACATAAAAAGGCGGAAACAGGCTTCCATAAATTTTGGTTTGTGGTATTAATTTAATTGAACTTAAACATATTTTATTTCAGTTGCCGTGGCACCATTTCTTCTTTTTTTTTATATATATTTTCTTTTTAAGATTTATTGTATTTTTATTTAGTCATTTATTTGTTTATTTATTTTCTAATATTTTTTTTAGCTTTATTTTAATTTAACTCAAACTTATTTTATTTCATTTAGATAACAATCATTTCTAATTGTCAGGGGTTTTTTAGATTTAATTTTAGGTTTAGTAATTTCATTGTCTTTTTTTGTAATATTTCTATTTAGATGTCATTTCTATTTCTATTTATGTAATATTTATATTCAAGTCTTAATTGATGAAAATGATTTAAAACAATAATAACACTTTTAACACTTATGCAGCACTTATGCTGATGTTGAGTGCAAATGACATTGTGAATTTTAAATATGCTTGTAATTTATGTTAAGTCATAAAAATGTTAAAACAGAAGTTTGTTTTCACAAGCTGTCTCAGACTTTTGAACCCTTCTGTAGTGCGAGATAAATATACAGTAGGGAAAGGAAGGGCAAAGCCTGCTTATGTAAGATGGCAATGTTCCTCTCTCGAGCATCCTCACATGCTGTGCCGTCTGAGGCATCGTGGTCATTTATCATGTGAGCAGAAGCAGTGTTAGATGTAGCAGGTTCAGGCAGGTCCCTGTGCAGGCAGCTGAGGGTTTAGGTAAGTAGGGCAGAGACGGTATAGCAGCCGGCTGATTCTCAGAGCTCCTCTGCCAACACTCCCTCCGCTCTTCATACTAATGAGATCACACCATCCTCTGTCTGCTGCAGCCTCAGAGCGAAAAAGTGACGAAGCCTGCATCAAAAACTGCCCTTGATTCCGTCTGCGCCCCAGCCCTGTTTTCCCCATCACACCTCGATTTAGAAGTGAGGTTTGCGGTTGCATTTTTAGTCATGGTCCTAAACAAATCTTTCACTTTAATACACTGGCTGATTTTTTTTCCTTCACAAAGCAAAAGATTGCATATCATAAGTTGGATCTACTGAATGAAGAATAAGCCCTTGTGTTTTGAGTAAGACGCCCCATTAGTTTGTGAACAAACTATTATATCAATTATAATGACACATACGCTGTCATAATGACAAAAGGACGTTATCTGTATAGCTTGATAAATGTCAAGCTCAGCAGCTGACAAAACTGAGGAAAAAATATTATATTTGCTTCATTGTCAATAATTTAGAAAACATATTTGATGATTAAGGCAAGATGCTACAGGCAAAATCATTGTTTTTTTTTTTTAATGCACTTGTTAAATTTGAGATTCTGGATTATTTTGCTTTCATAACATGTCATAGTCTTTCAGACTAATGAAATGAAAACATCCAAAATAGGCATTTAAGTGTTTATTTTATTTCAGTTGATCTATTTTGGTTTGTGTATTTCAATTACAGACTCATCTTTAAAGGCTGTTTTCTTAAAAAGATTTTTTTTTTTTTTTTTTTTTTGTGCTTCTACCAAACTAACTATATTCTGAAGGTTTTTACAGAGGAAATCAGTATTGTCTGATTTATCGAGTGACAAAAAGAGATAAGAGATTCGTTATTAAAACCATTAATATGTCAACAAAAAAAAACAGTTTCAAGTGTACCTTTATCCAGTGTTCATATTTCTGTTCTAGAGGTGTATGCAAATTAGTGCGTATTTAAATCCAGAATGAAAAATTTCTGATAATTAACTCACCCCTATGTAATCCAAGATGTTCATGTCTTTCTTTCTTCAGTCGAAAAGAAATGTACGTTTTTGAGGAAAAACATTTCAGGATTTTTCTCCATGTAGTGGACTTCAAAGGGGATCAACAGGTTGAAGGTCCAAGCTGCAGTTTCAATGCAGCTTTAACCCTTTGAGCGGTACGGTCCTACATGTGGGATTCTGTTTTCTGTGCCCCTAGGAGTACGGTCCCACATATGGGTTTTAGAACGTTCGGTGACGTCACGCAACTGCCAAATTCAAACTGCGTTTTCCTGCGTTGGCTGGCGCTGAGCCAGAGAGAGACACGGACTGCGCTTGTCATATAATCACAATTATGCAGTGTTTTCAACCACATAACGTTTATTTTAAGTTTCAGACATTTAAATACACATAAGTACTAGTAAAACAATACATTTAGAGTTTGTAGAATGCACACGGATGTCTATTGAAGCAGCAATAACAATCCATTCAAGTATAATTTGTCGACGTGTTTGATTCATATCAGATACACATAGTGTAAGTAACGATATAATTTACTCCATTCCTTAACCAGTTCACCAGCCACTTACTTGCATGTATTTCGGGAGAAACTGGTGAATTTACGTGCTGTAAATCCGGCTGACAGGACTCTCTGAATGGCAGCGCGAACAAACATGGCGGCGCCCATCTCACGTTATAGATTACGATCCAGATCATTTATAAAGGTTTTAAAACGGCAAAATACACTCACTTACACGTATTCGTTAATCGGAATATCAGATAGTTGAAGACATGGTAAGCAAGTGTGTGAGTATTTTGAATAAAAAAGGAAAAACTAAATAAAAGCGATACGTCTGTCATACAGCGCTATAGTGGCTGCAGTGTGTCACGTGACAATCATGACGCGTCACCATGAAAACAATAAAGGGAACGTTCTAAAATAACGGTCGTCTAAAAAAAACTCTCTCTGGGGGGTCAGATAGAATATTTTAAACTCACCACTGAAAGGGTTAAAGGGCTCTACACGATCCCAGCCGTGGAATATAGGCTCTTATATAGCAAAACAATCGGTTATTTCCTAAAAAAAAATAAAAAAAAAAAAGTCTATCTTGCACTAGCTCGACTTCCCGCATCACGTTGGAAAGGTCACACATGACGTAGGCAGAAGTACTGACCCAGTGTTGACAAAATGAACATGCAAAGAAAGTCAAACGCTCTTTACAAAAAAAAAAAAAAAAAAAGGTAAAACAATGCTGGATGATTTTGAAGCTGGAGAAGAAAATGAATGAATCAGTTGACTAAATGATTCAGTAACTCTTTCATAACTCGCAAAAAGGCACTTACTGTTCCCCGCCTACTGTTGTAATGATGTAACTTACAGAAACTGTCATCAAATGAGTAAGTTAACAATTCTGAATCAAAAGGTTTGAGTCATTGGAATGAATCAGAATCACCACCACTGATACTAAGCGTTTTCAGCACATGTAATGCAGAAGACCTGGAAAGTGGCCCCAAAAATGGGTTTTTGGAGGTCAGGGATACAGTACATCTGTACACAGGTGTTTTGGCTGCTGAACTACAACATTTTGTCAATATTAGATGTCATTTAGGCTTTGGCGATTGGCCTCAGAACAGCCTGGCTGTCAAAAGATGGCCTACTTCCGGGTGTTTCTTACACTTTAAAAAATGCTGGGATTAAAAACAACCCAACTTGGGTTATTTGGCAACCCAGCACTAGGTAAATATTGGACAGAACACATGCTGGGTTATTTTGACCCAGCTGGTTGGGTTAAATGTTTTTGCCAAACATGCTGGGTTATTTTATTTAAGTCAACTATTGTTTAAAAATTATTATATTGCTGGTTTAAAATGGACTGATGAACTTACAAAAAAAACAACAACAAAAAAAAAACAAAAAAAAAAACACAGAATTACTAGAGGCAACAGCAATAATCAAAAGATTAACATTTATTATTAAGCAAGAACACATGGACAAAATACAGAAGACAAATTGAATATATTTGGGTGAATACAGCATAGTTTACAATATTACATACATTTAAACTAATTTAACAAGCATTTTAGACATAAAAAATGTAACATTTGAAAGTAGAATTTTAATTTTAGTGTATTCAACCCAAATAGTGCTAATTTTCGTGCCGGTGTCACTGAAATATGAGCCAATGATGGGCTGCTGTTTGCTGGGGGAAGTACGAATTTTAGACCGTGGCCTCGCGTTTCAATCGTAGCTGAAAAGTGCCGCAACTGACTCTAAAACCTGCCCATAAACGAACAGTACTGATATTACAGAACATATTTTAACATCAAATTAAATTACACTCAGTACTATAACGAATAAAATCCATTTGTTTTATGCAAAGAAAAAGGTGTTTCTTGAACCCAGCATTTGGGTTTAAAAAAAATAACCCAGCATTTTCAGAGTGCAGACTTAGTGACACTGAAATGAATGGAAATGCTAACAAATACTGTAGCTCTCTTCAAGTATTACATATCTTAAAGTGAATGAGATACTGCTGAGTGAGGGAATCAGCAGTGGTTCACCCTAGCATGCTAGCTCCATCTGCTGGCTACTTCCTGCCACATCTGCAATATGAATGAAAAAGACAAATGGATGGATGGATTGTAGACTGAAGGAAGTGAATACATATTGTGCTGTCCGATAAGTGAGTTCTGTGACATCAGATTAATTGACTGATTAAATTTTCAAAATACAGAAAAAAATTAATCATATTAGCCATTCAGATAGCTGTGAATTGAGGCGAGTATTCAGGTCACAACTGCGCAAGTTTATAGAAGCTGGCGGTGCAGATTTAACTAGCTATTAGAAACATAAATGGCCTTTTTAGTGCAACGTCCTTCAGCGGCATTCAGCAGAGACTGTACATCCGCGATGCAGCTCACCCCACCGCTCAGGTTGTGTTTAGCAGCGATAATGCATTTATACTCATCTGAGAGGACTCACCCCTCATCACATCTCTAATGGAGCGCTGGACAGCAGAGATTCACGGGGTCATGCCGAACTCAAGCCGCAATAAAAACTATTTACCAGCCGTGAGAGGTTTTGGAAATGTTCTACACAACAGATATGAAAGCCGTTGTCCTGGAAAATGTTACACAGCAATAAATTGTTCTTTATGAGATCTCTTATGAATGTCTTGTTATTCTTCTTACTGTGTTGTGGTTGGTTGGTTTGGTTGTATTGAAATGATAAGGCCAATACCACGTACAGACTTTAATGGGAAATATTAGTGTTGATTCGACAAATTAAGAGTCCAGATGAAAGATGTGACATTCACATGTTGAAGGCTCCATGTGTGTAAAACACCCAGTCTCTGCAGATCTACAGGAATTAGCTTCTCTCTTGCTGTCAGTCTGAGCTGGCCTGCCACACTGTAGCACTGCAAATGAGCTCTGGATTAATGTCATCATGTGCCAGCTCCAAATGCCACCAGCACGTCGCCACGCTCACAGTCTCCAGGGCCTTGCTCATGTGTTCCATGTGCACGCGGGAATGTGTGTGTGCCCATCTTAAGTGAGCGTGACTGGGTGAGGTCTATGTGTGAAGCTATCATTGCACTGCACTGTTCCACTTTTTCTAAAACTGTCTGTCACTGTCACAACACTTTACCCGTCATTCAGCGCTAAGTTTGTCACCTATTTCGATACCACAGCAAAAACAAATGTGCAATCGAATTGCACAACTGCTTATTGAAATACAATATACAGTAATAAAAAACAAAGAAATGCAGTGAATTAAGATTGGATTGGATTTATCTTCTACAGTATAACAAGGCATTAGCGTTCAGCGTGGAGTATGTGTGCTAATACAGATTGGAGCTTTCAACAGCAGCTGCATATTAGTCAGGCATTGTGCAGGTTGTGAATTGAGTAGGTGTTTGCACTCAATACTGTAGAAAGACTAGTGTCATTGTGGCAAACTCCTGGCAAACAATTGCATTTCCTGCGAGTTTGCAAATAAATAGCAGGATTGGTAATAATGGCAGCATTTTACGGAATCCATCCAAAGCAGGAGAAATTGTGATTATTAAAATAACCAGTGCTTAAAGGAACACTCCACTTTTTTGCTAACAGCTTATCATAGATCATTGAATCAGATTAGACCATTAGCATCTCACTCGATTCCTTTAGTGTTCCTTTAAGTTAATAACAAAAAGTGTAGGGCACAACAGGATAAAGGCACATTTGACTTTATTTTTCCTTTAAACCACTAGATGGCACAACAATTCACTTCAGTGCTTTTCTTAAAGGGATAGTTCACCCAAAAATGAAAATTACCCCATGATTTACTCACCCTCAAGCCATCCTGAGTGTATTTGACTTTCTTCTTTCAGACGAATACAATCGGAGTTATAATAAAAAAATGTCTTGGGTCTTCTTCTAGTAAATATATCGATTCTCATTAGCGTAGAATCAGCTTTGCGTTGCTGTAAAGATCAGTCCTGGCTCTTCTAAGCTTAATAATGGCATTGAATTGTGGTCGAGATTTTAAAGAAAAATAAAGTGCGTTCATCCATCATAAAAAGTCCTCCACACAGCTCCTGGGGGTTAATAAAGGCCTTCTGAAGCAAAGTGATGTGTTTGTTTAAAATATCTATATTTAAAACTTTATCAACCGTAATCGTTTGCTTCCGCTAACTGTTGTACGCGCGTTCACGAGAGAGTGGCATTCCAGCGAATGACGTAGGAAGTAGGTGTAGCGTAAGCTCTGGTGACAAGTAACGAACACGGAAGCGCAGAGGAGAGAACAAAACAAAATACCAGTCATGAATTAGTAGTACAAAGCGAGAATTTCGATATAAGCAAAGAGGAGACTGGTTTTCCTTTGCTGTAAACAAAACTTGGCTCTCACAAGACTAGCAAATTCTCACCGGAGTTTAGTCCCTTTCAAGGAAAGTCTGTTCACTCTGCTGCCATGTTTGCAACGCCTCCAGGCAGCTCATACAAGACCAAGTACTAACTAAATGAATGGGGGAATGCTGAAATCGTACAAACGGCTTGTTGAACTCGCAATTAAATTACATATTTTAAATCAGCAACAAAATCTGAAATGAACTGCTCCATGAATATTGTTTCTTATGCTCAAACAGCATTTAAATGGGAACTGGTGATGTGTTGTTCATGAACAATTCGTTCAATCTGAACTAATCTTTAAAGGGTTACTCCACCCCAAAATGAAAATTTTGTCATTAATTACTTACCCCATGTCATTCCAAACTCGTGAAAGCTTTGTTTGTCTTCGGAGCACAAATTAAGATATTTTTGATGCATTCTGACAGCTCTCTGACCCTCCCATAAACAGTAATGTAATTAACACGATCAGCATCCAGAAACGTAGCAAGGAGATTGGTAAAATAATCCATGTGACATCAGGGGTTCAACCGTAATTTTACAAAGCTACGAGAATACTTTTTGTATGCACAGAAAACTAAAATAATGACTTTATTCAACAATTCGTCTCCTCTGCATCAGTGCCATTTAGGCGAGTATCCACTAAACGCAAACAGCGTATGCTGTTCTGTGTCAGCTGCATTACGCAGGTACGTTGTTTTCAATTCTACCTTCGTAAAATTACGGTTGAACCCCTTACGTCACATGGATCATTTTACCAATCTCCTTGCTACGTTTCTGGATGTTGATCGTGTTAATTACGTTGCTGTCTATGGGAGGAGAGCTGTCAGAATGCATCAAAAATATCTTAACTTGTGTTCCGAAGACGAACAAAGCTTTACGGGTTTGGAACGGCATGGGGGTGATTAATGGCAAAATTTTCATTTTGGGGTGGAGTAACCCTTTAATATGAACGACGAGTCATCTGAGTGAGGAATTTGTTCATTTTGTGTTGATCGTGCATGCGCAATATCCTATTGGTTCTTTACAGGAAACAGAAATGATTAGTTCACCCTTTAGAGTCTATATGGTTTGGGTTTGAGTCATTTGCTCATCCCGTGACAGCCCCATAGACGCTATGCAGTCTGTGCTAGAAAGAGAAATGGTTAGTTCACCTTTCAAGTCTTCGGGTCTGAGTCATTCGTTCCTTTGTAATGTGACAATTATAGATACAGAGTTAATTCCCAGCCTTCCTTACAAACACGTTTACATTCATGTGATGCGTTCCTGGTCTCAAATTGTAGCTTTTTTATATCTCACAATTTATACATTTGGAAATTTCTAGCGTGGTGGTTAACATTGAATGTGGTAATAAAGAGGCTCTTAACTTTATCCTTGATGATGAGGAAAGATCACTCTGATAAAGCAAAGATACCTACATATACTGTAATAACAACATACAGTTAATAATGTGTAGTGTTTGTATTTGTCGTAAGATACTGAGCTGGGAAGTGGACACGTGACAAAAGAACGAACGACTCAAACCCAAAGACTCGAGAGATTAACTAATCATTTCTGTTTCCAGGATTGCATAGCGTCATAGCCAATATGAGACCGAGAACGAACGACTCGAATCCGAAGACTCAAGATATGAACTAATCAAATCTGTTTCCGGTAAGTTACAGAATGCATAGCTTCAGTTTATGGGGATGTGATGTGATAAAAGAACGAACAAACAGATTGGGAGGTAAGGGAAACTTACAGACTACATAACCTGAAACAATGAATTAATCATTTCTGTTTCTCATAATTTGGTCTTGGTTGCATTATAGTTTTAGTGCCTTATTATTAGTGTCTTATTCAAAACGTCACGTAAGGAGATGTGTCATGGAATTTGGCTATTAACATACATTTTAATTTTATTCTACTGAAACGAACAAAATGACTTGGAAAAAAGATGTATTAATTTTGATTAGTCAGTAAAATGATCCGAGCTTCTAACGGCCGCTGCAGTGACACAATGACTTTACCAATCAGTGATTGGCTCTTTCATTTAGAAGGTGGGTCTATTCCGCCATATTGCATGTTGCAGTTTCTCCCATTCGTAAGTATAGGAGTGAACTGTCTTTGTATTTTTATAGTCTTCGGCTATGCCTACGCTCTACGTCACCCGCTGGAACACCACTTTCTTGTGAACATGCATACAACAGTTAGCAGAAGCTAGAGATTGCAGTTTATAAAGTTTTAATATGGATATTTTTCTTACACAATTGCAACAATTTGCTTCAGAAGTCCTTTATTAGCCCCCTGGAGCCATGTGGAGGACTTTTTTATGATGGATGGATGCACATTATTTTTCTTCAAACTCTTAACCACTGTTTACTGCCATTATAAAGCTTAGAAGAGCCAGGACTGGTCCTTACAGCAATGCAAAGTTGATTCTACGCTAATGAGAATTGATATATTTTGAGACAAAGGTCTAGGTAATGTTTTTTTGGTAATGGAAGACTATGTGAAAGTATTGTATTTGGAGTAAAAAGCTTTACACTAATAATCAAACATGCTGTATGGTTCTACAAAAGTAATATTGATGCAGCATGGGCATGTACTGTATAATACAGTCATCCACTGCTTTGTTCCGCCTCTATAGACCTTTGCCAGGGTAGCGCCATATTTAATTTTTGACAGGAATGAAAACAAGGCTGTGAGGGATAGAAGTACAGTACGTTTAATGGATTGTACTGTTGTTTAAGGACATACCTTTTGTTTGGTTGATGAAATGCCTTTCGGGAAAATCTTTCAGTAGAAAAAAAATCTCCATGAAACAGATTTTAGAAAGTTGCGATCTAGGACCTTTGTACGGTGTGCAACATTGTAAGACTGTAAGTCTATCCCTCACAGCCTTGTTTTCATCCGCAGTAAAATTCAATATGGCGTCTAACCTGACTAAGGTTTATTACTGGTCAAACATAATGCTGACGTGAGAGCATCACAATGTCCTCAGATAGCTCCAACAAAAGCTTATTTCACCTCAGAAAAGCTGTTTGCCTTGCATGTCAATCAGGCCTGCCTGAAATGGCCCGGGGAGGAGACAGGAGGCTGCGGTCGTACCCCTCTCTGTGATCTGTCATCCTCCACAAACGTCTGCTTTACCTCTGTCTCAGGAGGGATTCATTATATGAACAGGCATTAGCAAACGCCCGCTGAGAGGTTTGCTCTCTGCAAATCTAATAAGCACTTACAGGCGAACCAAAGCGGTAGAGGATCAAGGCTGAGGAAGGAAATGTGCTTTTTAAAGAGTTTACACGAGTGACGCCACATAAATATTTCATTGGGGATGGCGGCGTGACATGATGTACAGCTGTGTGCGGGCAAGGCGCTGTGCTTAAGGCAAAGACAGTGATTCATTGCACTCATAATTGCCTGAGCTGTTGTTGTAGATGGAGTCGAGGACCTGCCTGCGCTCTTCTCTCTGCTGACAGCGACGTATTGCAGCTACAGGTCCGTTGCGTGCTCGGAGAACAGTTTTAATATGCGATGCGGGAGAGAAGGTGTTTATGTTTGTTTGAACTTGTTTCGCTGTGTTTTTGTCATTCCGTCTCTGAATAAAATGAGTACAGAATCGTTCCATTAGGCTCCTGATGGGAGAGAGGAAATGATGTCATGTGCTGGCTCAGCTGTAACTAATGGCTGCTGGAAAACTTGCCAGAGACTCTCCTCAGTCTTTCATACAAGCACCGTTAATGCATTACGGTCCATTCATTCAGTCCTTTAACAGTGGGTTGGATGTTGTGTTGTACATTAAGGAAACTGTCAAAGCAAATGGCTTTGGTTTGATGTCTTTCTTCCTCTTGTTTGACTGGACACATTTTTATTTGTTCGTGAGAAAAAAGTGGAGGTTTTGGTTTTAAAACCAAAACAAAACTGCTTGTTTACATGGTTATTTATCCAATTTAATGCCTGCTGTAGAGTTACAAAAGTATAATGGGCCACAAACGGAGCCTTGTTGCACACCCTCTACAAAAGGGCTCTATGTCATCCCAGAGGAATATTTGATTGTTCACTCTTGTTACGTTTAATGTAAAGATTACATGTCTGCACTAATGTCTCTGAACAAACTCATAAAAATAATGTTTTCAAAAACATTCATAAACAGTACCGTTAAATGATGTGTAATTACTAACTATAAACTATGCTTCTAACCACATGTGAATTTATATAGATCATGTTCTTGAGCAAAACAAGCAAACTAACATGCAATACTACCTGTATATTTCTTTTAACATATACACAAGTTTCATTTTTTAATTTTGTCATAAGAATAAAAGAGCAATTTTTGAAAAGTACTTTTTAGTAGTTTACTTCTGAATAAAAATTTCCTGATAATTTACTCACCCTCATATCATCTAAGATGTTCATGTCTTTCTTTCTTCAGCTGAACAGAAATTCAGGATTTTGAGGATAACATTTCAGGATTTTTCTTCATATAGTGGACTTCAATGTGGATCAGTGGGTTGAAGGTCCAAATTGCAGTTTCAGTGCAGCTTCAAAGTGCTCTACACAACCCCAGCCAAAGAATAAGGGTCTCGTTTAGAAAAATGATGTGTAGTGATGGGCAATATAGGCTTAAAAATATATCACGATAAGTTCTGGTATTTATTGCGGTAACAATATCAATGACGATAATTCAGGGAATCCTTTTGCTTTAGAGAAAAGTATTATCTTTTCTTTTGTTGTGAGCATTACTGAGTACAGAGGTAATGTAATGAATGTTTAATTCATACTGAAAGCCGGAGAGCGCCCTTGCGCAGAAACTCAACTCATACATATGCATTAGTGATGAAAAGTTTGGATCATTTTACCGACTCTGACCTTTGATTCTCGTTCAGCAAAATGAACAAATCTTTTTTCGAGTCATTTCGTTCATTTTGTTAATTTTAGCAAAAAATAATTAAAATGTTACGTGTTACCTCCCTAACACATCTACTGCTTACACAAACGTTGATCACACTACAAACAAGACAAAACTATAATGCTATAAGAAACAGAAAAGATTCATTCATTGTTTACCTCGGTCTTTAGTCTATGATTAGCTCACCTCACCTCTTATCTGACAAGTTTTCGGGTTTGAGTCGTTCGTTCATCACGTGACAGCCCCATAAGATAAACGAACGACTCCAAAAACCCGAAGACTGGAAACAGGTGAACTAATTCCAGTACAGAACCTAATAGGATGTTGCACATGCGCGACTGAACGAATCACTCCCCGAGACGACTCGTTTGTCCCAAGTCACATTAAAGATTTGTTCAAAATGAACGAATCGTTCAAGAATGACCCATCACTAATATGCATAGCAGAACTAATAGTACTTACTCTCCATGAAATATCTAATATGGACAAGGGTATCCAGTTATCGCTGTAGCTAAATAAAATGCAGATAGAGAAATTTTAACGAGGAAACTTTTAGACAGTAAACATATCATTGCAACAATATATGGTTTGTCTGTGTTCTTCAAGCAATCTTGGGTATTTTTATAAGGAAGTATATTGCACGGCTAATCTTTATTACTGTATATAATACTACTATGATTTACTAGTATGCTATAATAAAAACTAGTATGATTTCTGCATCATTCTGTGATATGAAACCACGTCTAAACACAAAAAGAAATTATTTCAAACACTCGACTATGTTATTAGTTAATCTGGAGAAAAAGCATGTCAATAAATGTAAACACACTCATACCCATGCAAAACTGTATTGCACACATCATACTGCAGGTCATTTATTCAGGGCACAGACCAATTTCTTGTCACACTGTACAACCCTGACCAAACCAGTTCCAGATTGTAATGTAGAAACAACTCCTCGTTTAGCGATATACTCCTCCTCAATTTCACATCTGCCTTCCGCCATGTCACTCCACACGGTCGCATACAAAAAATATGTCAACAACTAGATTTTATCTTTATTCTCGCGGGAAGACTAATTCTTATCGTGGGGAGAATTTTTACCAGTATAACGCAAACGAAAAGATATCGCCCCTATCCCTAATGATCGGTCATTTTCTAAAGAAAAAATAAAAGTTTAGATACTTCTTAACAACAAATGCTCATTTTACACTAGCTCTGTGATGTGCATCTATGACTTTGCGTCTAAGGGCACATTCAGTAATCATGTTGGAAAGGTCACTTGTGGTTAGTTCTTCATCTGTGTACTTCAGTTCAGAAAGGTATGGTAGGGTGAAAAACTCCAGCTCATTTTCTCCTCCAACTTCAAAATCATCCAACATTGTTGTTTTACTTTTTTTTTGTAAAAGGTGTTTGACTTTCTTTGCACGTTCACTTTGTAAACACTGGGATGGTGCTTCTCCCTATGTCACGCATGACCTTTCCATGCATAAAGTCGTGGACGCAGAGCTAGAGCAAGATGAGCATTTGTGGTTAAAAAGTATGTACATTTTATTTATTTATTTATTTATTTATTTTAAATGACAATCGTTTTGCTAGGTAAGATCCTTATTCCTTGACTGGGATCGTGTAGAGCTCTTTGAAGCTGCATTGAAATTGCAGTTTGGACCTTCAACCCGTTGATCCCCATTGAAGTCCACTATATGGAGAAAAATCCTGTAATGTTTACCTTAATTTTTTTCAACTTAAGAAAGACATGAACATCTTGAATGACATAGGGATGAGTAAATTATCAGGAAATTTTAATTCTGGAGTGAACAAATCTTGGGGGGACCTAAACCTGGGGAACCCGGAGTGTGACCTGAGAGGGAATCTTTAATTTAATAAAATCTAGAAATTAAACAAACCCTAACTAATAACAGCAATATTCTGACATTAATTCAATCTTGAACCAATTAATTAGCAGTCATTACTCCACAACCTGTGTTACTTCATTTATGACAGTTCTGCTGTTCAACTACGGTGGTTTGAGCAATTGAGTTACTAGGGTTTCACTATGTTAGTTAAGCAGCAAGTTGCTTGTTGGGATGCTCAAGAAAAAAAAAAAAAGCAGTATTTTGATAGCAGCATGGGGACAAATTATTTGCGCAGGGAAATCAGCCTACGAATGATAAATAATTATAGTTTTTCAGCCTACAATTAGGGTACAACGAGGCTAAAGGCACCCCGGGGTAAAAGGCACCTTTGATATTATTTTCCTCTAAACCACTCGATGACAGAAAAACGTGGCATAGCATTTTCCAAAACATTTGCTTTTCAACATACACATGCAAATTTGTCTGATCCTTAACGCGATCGCAGGCAGCAGCGCAAAGTCGATTCTGTGCTTACTTGATCTAATATTTGAAAAATATAAAAAATTTAGTAGATTTAAGTAGCAAATAAGAATCGCTAAAATTATTCAAAAGGCACAATAATTAACATGATAATTAATAGAAGGCTGACTTTTCCATTTGTTGACATGACATTGTTAGATTCAGATGGTAAATATCATATATTATATTGGGTGTCCATCTTAGAGATAATCACCATGTTTAGAATGAAATCATCATATTCAAAAACATGCTATTAATCATATCATATAATAAAATATCATTTGTTGTTCCTACTGTAAATCTATATTAAATTATTATGGAATCTCCTTCAATGCTTTCAGAATCTTTACACTTTAAAATTATTTTGTTTCTGTATTTTAAAATATATGATTTATTTTCACACAAAATCTGTTGCTCCATAAATGTTCAATACAAACATATGTATTTTTCTGCAATCATACACTTGTGAAAAACACATTTTTTTAGGGGTTGCCTTTAGCCTCGTTGTACACTACTAATAGACAGTGATGTTGCATTTGATATATGTATTAGAGCTTTGTACATAAAATATACATAATGCAACATAAAACAGCAAAGATGTTAGACTGTGAGTGACAGATAAAACAATGAAGAGGAAGAAGGCTGCAAGGTTGCCAAGATACATAGGTGGGAGAGCTTAAGCGATGACTGTTACCGCGGTACTGATGATGTAATCAATTGCAATGGACACCCAGACTGAAGCACTAACAGCTCTCCTTCTGTACTTTTCTCTCTGCACAGACTGTCTACAAACACTGGCTCTGTGCCCAGTTCTTCCACACCACACAGATGCACTGCAGCAACAGGATCCCCTGCAGGAAGTACTGCCTGGAGGTTCAGCAGAGGTGTCCCTTCATATTGCCTGACAATGATGAGCTCATCTACGGAGGAAGCCCCAGTTTTATATGCACAGGTGGGCACTTTGACCTTTCCTCATCCAAACAAATCACCAGTGGCTTCCTCTTCTTGAGAGGACTGAATCATTCGCTGTGACCGAAACCAATGGCAACTGCTCCACTGCCCAGTCAATCAATGAATTAAACAGGAAAAACAACTATAAAAAGAAATATGTTTATACACAGTATGTACACACATTCATGTGATAGATTATAGGAGTGCAGCAGTATCAGCAACACACATTTTCATTATTATTGAAGTAGACAGTGTTTTGGTATGAGGTCACCTTTTAAGAAAACTGATTTCAGACCGGCTTACACGACACCGAAATGTCACGTCTGATGGAATAGAACAAATTCATGTGAACTTTAGAGACATATAATGACTACATGCTTGTTTCGTAGAGTTATAAATAGAAGAACGAAAGAGAAAATGCCATTTTTATTTTTTTACTAACCACCCAACCATACATACAAAATTGTGGGATGTCATAGACAGCGAAGGATACAACCAAATGAAGGCATCACAGTAGACAGGATGTTATGCAAACATTGGATTCGGACCATCTATTGCCTGAGTAGGCAGCATTTTCCATTGGTGTTGCTTATTTGATTAAACACTTGGTCTCTGCTGCCACCTTGTGGCTGAAACAGCAAGTAGCCTACAATTTTATCCCTCCTCTTCTTGCTTTACACTTTTATTGGACAAATGAGCATGATCATATCACATTTGCACAAAATTTGACGACTCTGTGGATTAATAAATGCTTTATCTTTAAATTATCCTCCATTTGATTTGATTTGAATAATTATGCCAATCATGAGTGTGAATACAAAGGGCTAAAAATAGGCTTTCTCTGCTCTGCATGTTAAGAATAGTCGTGTACTCAAATGCCCTGAATGGTGTTTGTTAGGATATGCTCCTCTTCTGATCCCAGAGGGTACATGCTGAGTGGTGCATCTGAATGAGTGCTTTGGCCTCCCAGTGGCCTGCAGGCTTGTGCTATAATGAGATGGACTGATGATAAATGGGGAATTGAGAGCAGAAGCGGACAGACCGGCTGAGTGGTCACACTGTAATTACCTGCCCTTTAATTGCTTTAAGTATCCCCACTTAACACAGACTCATCTCGCAGTGCTAAACTTTACACCACCATATGCCTAAATCATCATCACAACATGACCATAAATACCTGTCATTAATGATTTATGTGTGGCAAGGTCAAGTGGAAAAGTAGATATTGCACCATACTAAGGGAACAGTTCACACCAAAATTAAAATGTATGAGCTTCTTTCTTCTGTTGAACATAACAAATATGTTAGTGAATGTTGGTGACCAAACAGCTGTGGTTCCTATTGGCTTCCAGACAAAAACAAAACACTGTCAGTGGAAACAGAATTGGATACTAACATTCTTCAAAATATCTTTCTTTATGTTACACAGGAGGATGAAAGTCATATGGGTTTGCAAAGACACAGGTGTGCAAATAATTGCAGATTTTTAACTTTTGGGTAGATTATCCCTCTAAAATCGATCAGGAGATCACACCAAACTGAAGTATGAGAGAGCAATCAAAAAACATAAGCAATAATCTCTTGGTTTTAAAAGTACCTTTAAAAGTAAGTTAAAAATTAGTAATCTAATTACGTAACTCATGTTACTTGTAACGTGCTACACCCAACACTGGCAATAACAATAACATAGAGGGGACCCCTGCGTGTTTGTGTCAAGGTCAAAAAGTCTCTTAAAATATCAGATAATTTGACCTTTGTATGAAAAGGCAAGGCATGTCAGGCTGTAAAATGCCATGTGGTGCTACCAACATTATATCAAGAGAAGCCTTTCACATCGTCACGACTGTGTGTCAAGGTCAATAAGACTCATAAAATATCAGATAATTTGAACTATTTATGACAAGATAATGTTAGCTTAGAGTTTAAAATATCATGTCATGTTACCTCTTAAAGACTTGATGATATTTTTGCATTGATAATTAATGAAAACAAACTTTTTATCTTGAAAAAAATGATCTTAAAACTTTTTCCAAAATTACACAGTAGGAGTACACTGACAATTAATTAATTCATGATTTGTAAAAAAAAAAAAAAAAAAGTGTTCAAAATTTTTGTTCTAAAATAATCAAGATGTGTACACTCAGAATTAATAACACTCAGAATTAAGAACTTGAAAAACTTTTTCCCTAAATTAATCATCAATATATGTACACTCACAATTAATATTTCATGATTTGTAAAGAAGAAAAAATAAATACTTAAATCAATAATGCTGGGGGGTTAATAAAGGTCTTCTGAACCAAAACAATGCATTTGTGTAAGAAAATTATTCATATTTAAAAATGAATAAACTGTAATCTGTAATTTTTCTTACACAAAGACATCCTAGGTGTATATGACTTTCTGCTGTCAGACTATTACAATCTGAGTTATATTAAAAATGTTCCTGGCTCTTCCAAACTTTATAATTGCAGTGAATGGCTGTTGAGATTTTGAAGTCCAATAAACTGCATCCATCCATTATAAAAAGTACTCCACCCAGCTCTGTGAGGTTAATAAAGGCCTTCTTATGTAAATCGATACGTTTGTGTACGAAAAATATTCATATTTAAAACTTTATTATGCCCCCTGAGCAGTGTGGAATACTTTTATGATGGATGGATGCACTTTATTGGACTTCAAAATCTCAACAGCCATTCACTGCCATTATAAAGCATGGAAGAGCCAGTTTTTTAATATAACACAGATTGTATTTGTCTGAAAGAAGAAAGTCATATACATCTAGGACAGCTTGAGGGTGAATAAATCATGGTGTAGTTTTTATTTTTGGGTGAACTATATATATAAAAAAAAAAAGCTTGACAAATCTATTTACAATCTTTTTTATTTTAGGCTGTTTATTCGAACTTATAAAGCAAACTTTTGTGAAGCATATTAGATCCCTTCCAAACCATACAAAAGCAACACTAATTAGATTTTGAAACATTTTTACTTAATGGTGAACGTTTATCATCGGCCTTAACTTGTGTCTTTTGCCGGCCCAGGGCTCCAAGAGGACAACCCCTCAGACGCAGAGACAGAGTGCTGCGATGTCCGATGGGACAGCAGGGCGGACAACAGCTCCAAAGGCACTCTCAAAAGAACTCACCCGTCCTGTCAGCACGGGACATCCCTGACTTCGTCAGCGGCCTCTAGACTGTGCAACAGCAGACTCAAACTCTGCCTGCTGGTCCTCGTCCTCCTTCATACTGTTGCCACTCTCACAGCATCCCACAGTCCCACCGGGTTCAACCTCACCTCCAGCTCCTCCAACGAGGAATGACGGAACAGCCAGACGTCGCGTTGCCGAAACCAGCGACGTGACGGGCCGTGGGTACCTTGCTGGGACCTCTGGTACAGAGACTGTGGACATGCAATCAAAACAAACCAAGCAAACTGACGAAGCTAAACAAACACTGGACGAATCCAATCAAGCAACAAGAACAAGGGACAACACCGTAGCCTTTGTTGAAAGAGGCTTCTAGGGGGCGGAGTTCTCTCGCACCATGTTTTTTACACTGTGTCTATGGTTTGGATTTCTGTTGCACTAGATGACTACAGGATCTAATTCATGTTTCTTTCCGTTTCATTTGGGTCTTTGTGCAGGAGGGATTGGCAGAGACGGATGAGTTAAATGTACAGTATCCAAGCGAATATTCAAGACTGAGCGCGTGTCTATGTGAGCGAATGGATGAGAGCGTGTGCATGTGTGCCTGTGCTTGCATCCGTGCGTCCACTTAGATGTTCTTCTCGTTTCTCTTCGTAATCACAAACTCTCTGAATGCTGCTCTATTCATTACGAGGGTTTCTATTCCTGTTTATCCGCTGACAAATCTGCCTAGACAAATACCAAGACACCCGACAAAAAGCCCAGGTTCAAACTCTCCCGATAAGATCCTGTAACCTTATTAAGGTAGCCTGATATTTTTTGTTGTCGGTATGATGTCATTTCCTGTGAGGTCAGGTCAGTAGCTTTGGAGGTCTGGGTACGGTAATGTCGCTTAAGTGCTCGACTGAAAAGGTCTTTGTTGGGACCGTATCCAGACTTCTGTCCACAAATCTGTTTTAGCACCATTAGTGTTTTATATATTATATTAAGATAGTATATTCTCTACCCTATATTCTGTAATTGCATGTTAGAACCAGAGTTTAGACTATGCTGCTAAAGTTTTGAAGAAGTAAACCCAAACGATCTGAAAACAAGAGGCGCTCTCACTCCGAGTACCATCCAAATTGCTATCTGGCAGCATGAACCCAGCCAATCAGAGCTTACGAGACAAATTACCCCAATCGCACAGAGAGGATCCATCGTTCTTTATTACAGTAAAGGGCTTACCCATCATCCACACACGCATTCGAACACTCCTGCATGTAGAGATTCACGTGGCATGAATAACTCAGTGATAACGATGTTAATTTGTTGCAAACCTTAAGATAGTTACATCAGCAGGAAACTGAGGAGCTCAATCACGAGGCTCCGCATAGAAGAACGAAGGCCCGTCTCAGGTGGCTGGGCTGAGGAATCTGGTTCTTTGTGTGGAGGACAGGCTAAGTTAAGGGCTGATATATTATTTTATGTTTGATTTATTTATTTTTTTCTACAGGTATGCTCTAATGAGGATGTGTCACTGGGACACAAACACTAAACGAAGCCTTGAGTTTAACTACGTTCTCTAGACAGCCTCAGTGTGAACCTGTTGAAATGGCAGGCCTCACACCTCTGTTTCCATTTCATAGGACATGACTAGTCATTAATGTTTGATACACATACATTCATATGTCATATATCAGTCACAGCTAGCTTTCAGGCTAAGTATGCTAACTAAGAAAAGTGTTTTGTAGCCATATTTCAATTGTGTAAAGCAGGCTAACATGCATGCCATAGGAATAAAATGGCGTTCACATATTCCATGTACTTTTATTCCCTCCCTGTAAATATCTGTAGATTGTCTGCATTAAAAGATTGGTTCCCTTCCAGAGCAAAAATTTACAGATAATATACTTACCCCCTTGTCATCCAAGATGTTCCAAGGTGTCTTTTTATCTTCAGTTGTAAAGAAATTATGTTTTTTGAGGAAGACTAGCGAAAAATGACAATTTATATACTTTTTAACCTCAAACACCTGCCTTGTCTAGCTCTGTGTGAACTATTTTTTTTTTTTTTTTTTTTTGGTCATGACAGTTAGGGAACATCTAAAAACTCCCATCTCAACTTCCAAATTGTCCTACATCGCTGCAGAAGTACCAACTCAGAGTTTACAAAGTGAACATGCAAATAAGCACCCTTTACAAAAAAAGGCAAAAACAGCAATGTAGGATGATTTTGAAGTTGGAGGAGAAAATGAGATGGGAGTTTTTAGATGTACCCTAACTGTCATGACCGGAAAAAAACAATTCACACAGAGCTAGACAAGATGAGTGTTTGAGGTTGAAAAGTATAGAAATTGTAATTTTTTTTTTTTAAATAACTGATCGTTTCACTAGATATGACCCTTGTTCCTTGGTTGGGATCGTTTAGAGCCCTTTGAAGCTACATTTAAACTACATTTTGGAAGTTCAAATTTGGGGGCACCATAGAAATCCATTACATGGAAAGAAATCCTGAAATGTTTTCCTCAAAAAACATAATTTCTTTACAACTGAAGAAAGAAAGACATGAACATCTTGGATAACAAGGGGTTGAGTATATTATCTGTACATTTTTGTTCTGAAAGTGAACTAATCCATTAAGGTGCGGTCACATTTATTTTACACAGCTAAATTTTGTGGGTAAAATGTAGTCAGTTATCCCAATCTGGAATTTTGCATGAGGAGAAACATTTTCCCCGCACAAAATTTGCATTGGATTGAACTTTGCATCGTATTCGGATTTACTTCAGACATGCAAATTCATTGCAAATTTCATATTGGATTCTGATTTTTTTTAGACTTTGAACATTGCAAATTCATTGCATTTACCAATATTAACCTGCTGAGTTTGGAAGTTACCTCTGGGTAAGAAGTGCTTAATGCACTGCTGACATTAGACCTCTGTCTGTGAAATTTTGCTTAAGTTTCATTAATGTGACCGCACCTTTAGACTACATTTGAAAAGCTGACTTTCTTTTAAAATGTATTACCATCACATGCAATACCATTAAACTCTAAAAACTGACTCTGAGGCAAATATAATAACCTTGATTTTAAAAGAACAAGTCGATCCACTTGACCTTTTGCTGTTTAAACTACCATTAGCAGTGACCTTTTGAGGTGTCAGAAGCACAAAGAGATTTTTTGTTTTCTGAAATAGACTGCTAATGCAGTTCGGTTTAGCTGATAAAACAGTCAAATGCTGAGAGAGAAGCTCCTTTGATTTTTACATTTCATAATTTCCAAACTACTCAGAATGCTCATACTTGGCTGTTCAGGGGTTTGTGAATTTGGGCTGAGTTTTATCAAACATCTGATAATAAGGTTTAATAATGACTTTTAATATCCTTACAGCTTTGATTCATTGCCTTTAGGCCCATCTTGTCATCTCTCCTACCTAGAAAAACAAAAACAAAGAATCATTGGTCATTAGTTTTCATTAGTACATTAACGTACTTCATATTAATCCAATATGTTACCAGAAACACCATAACTAGTGCTATATGTACACAATGCTATGATAAATAGCCTGACTAGGAAATTTTGACCACATGACAAGGTGCAATGACCCCTGTTGAGATGTATAAGGGCAGTCCGGCGTGCTGTGCTGTGGACTTCTCTAATGAATAATTAGAGGAAAGCACTGAGAGATACAGTATACCCTCTCGAGAGCTTATTAGTTGGTTTGAACATTCAGCTCGGACCACCTGCTCTGAAACAGCAGACGGATCAGAAATGATTCCCTCTGTTCATCTCCAAACAAAACTAATTCAGCCTCTCCAGCTGGGCCTGACGGTGTAAGAAAGACGGATAAGAGATGAGGTGGGCTAGTGATAGTGGCGTAGCACTATTATTCATTTGCTACATCATGATACATGCACATACATGCTTTGTATATATACTTGGTGACGTTTCACAAGTCAAGAAGGATTCGACCCACACTCACGTCAGTATAATCATTCGGTTTGCCTCATAGATATTCGGCCTAAAGCAAGTGTTGAATCAGTCACCGAACGTACTTCAGACGACACCGTTCACAATGAAGCGTTGACTAAAACATATTCCTAAACGGAGAGCGGCATTGTGGTTGCTCAGATTTGTCACGTTTGTAACATGTTTCTCTGTGTTTGTTGGGATTCAATCACCATACAGTTTGTCTCAGCGACCAACGAGATTGAATGTAACAGATGCCTGCTAATATCGCTAAACACCACCAAACCTACTATAAGATGTATTTTATGCTTGCACATGTTTTATGGTCATTTCCAAGTACTGATCCAGTTGTGTAAGTAGTATTCCACACTGCGTAATCACTTAGCAAGCAGAAATACTTTCTTTTCTGAATCCTGTGGACCTATGCAGCCCTCGACCTCAGTTGTTTTTTCTGTTGTAAATACGTTACGAGAATGCTAAACAATGTGTGTCTCTGTTTGATTTGGAGGTTTCCTTGTGTTCTGAGTTGGTGTCCCTTTTTTAAATCCTCTTTTGTAAGTGTCAGAGATCATTGGTTGGTTTGTGCTGAGATGGATACTGAGAGCGGAGTGGTTTCATCACAAGAACTGTCCTCTTGGTCACAACCCTCAGCACCTGCGGGATGTGACGCTGTGTGTGATGGTATGTGCAAAGCAATGACTTTAAGAAAAAAAGAGAAAGGTTTAAAGGCATATAGAGATAACATTATGACTATGACTACTGAAAAAAAAAAATAATATTATATACTACCGGTATATTGTAATATTATAGATGATTTAGTTCAGTAACCTATTTAATTTTTTTACAAGCAACTTTGATGAAATAATTTATAAAACAATCTCACAAGTTATGATCTTTTCGAAGGTATGATTATACTGCTAAAATGATTAAAGTTGTGTTCTGATGAAATAACAAATATCGTCTGTTCATTTGTGTCTGGGTGCTTCGTGTGGTCAGTCAGACAAAGTGACTTTTTAAGTCATGATATTTTTATGAGATATTTTACATATAACACAGCACTGCACTAGTCAAAAGTTTTTGAACAGTAAGATTTTTAATGTTCTTTAAAGAAGTCTCTTTGGCTCACCAAGCTGGCGTTTATTTGACCCAAAATACAGCAAAAGCAGTAATATTGTGAAATATTTTTACTATTTAAAATAACTTTTTTCTATTTGATTATATTTTAAAATGTAATTTATTCCTGTGATCAAAGATATATTTTCAGCATCATTACTCCAGTCTTCAGTGTCACATGATCCTTCAGAAATCATCCTAATATGCTGATATTCTGTTCAAAAAACATTTAAAACTGTTAAAACAGAGTACATTTTTTAAGGAACCCTTGATGAATAGAAAGATCCAAAGATCAACATTTATCTGAAATAAAAAGTTTTTTTTTAACATTATACACTTTACCATTCAAGGCTTGGAGCTTATATATTCAAATAGAAAACAGTTATTTTAAATAGTAAAAATATTTCACAGTTTTACTGTTTTTGCTGTACTTTGACTCAAATAAATGCAAGCTTGGTGAGCAGAAGAAACTTCTTTAAAAAAACATTAATAATCTTTCTGCTCAAAAACTTTTGACTGGTTGTGTACATTTTTCCGCACACCACAAAATGAGAATAAAGATTTATATTATATTTTTATTTTCAAATGATATTTTTTGTTTTAATGACAAAAGGAAGAATTCAAGATGTAAAAAATGTAACTTACAGTCTCCAAAGAAGTGGAAAAAGTGGAAATCAAGATTAGACAAAGTAATGTCTTCAGAATCATTCATACATGAAAATCAGCTGACAATTGAAAAGAATAGTTATAACCTTACTCAGAGGAAGATAGGAATCATGTCTTCATGGCAGTTTTCTGATGATTAAGGGATAACACAAGACATCTTCACATTACAAATGGTTGTCAAAAGCAAAAACCCCCTACCAAAAGCATAATATTTTGTGATAAAGTGTGACATGATGCACTCCAAAATGAGTAACGTGTTAGACTTCATTTAGCAAATATGATGCAGGATGATATAATTAAGAAATAAAGGTGAGGTATGCATGTTTATCTGTCTGAAGTGACCTATTAGCTTATAAAGGCTTACAGGTTAAACCTGAACAACCGGACTGGCGCACCTGAGGGTTAACAGAAGTAACAAAGAGCAGGACAAAAGTAAAGCCAACAGTCCTAAAGTGGATCTCACAGGTTATACCTGTTTGAGCATAGATTTGCACAGATAGTTACCTATAAAATTCTTAAAGCAAATATTCAAGACTGAGCAATGGTATCTCCAGTAATCATAGTGTAATATGGAACTAAATATCTGTTTATTTGTAAAGATAGCTCTGACTGAGAAGAGCAGTTAGTGATAGATTTATATGTCAGTGTTACGTGAGTAACATCTGTTCTGGGATCATCATAAGTAAGTAGCCTGAAATTTTACACATTAAATCAAATTTAATTTTAAAAAGACTTATTTACAAGACAAGATTTTCTTGTCTTGTAAATACCTTGTCTTGCAGTACCAGAGCTGACAATTAAGTCAGTCAATGTCTCAGTTTCTCTTTAAATGAACTGAGCATTCATGCAAAGCTTACGTGAAGATCAGGTCTTTCCGCTAGATCAGGTGTCATATACTTGTGTTACTTCTGTATTCAAATGATCACTTTGACTACTATTCTATTGTGATTGTGCATGATGAAAAATAAACATGCAAATTATGAAAGCTTAAAGGAACAATCATTGAATCCATCACATTAATCTATCACAGTAAGTATCCAGTTGTAACTTATTATGATGTTTTATCAGGAAATGGACTACATTATCAGATGTGCTGTCAGGAAATGCATTTTATTTAGGCCTACCTTTTTAAACATGTGCATAAATATAATACAAAATGGGATGGGGAGACTAGGCCTAGTTGCCCCTCAGAGAAGTTTAGGGCAATAGCACAGTAATAGTTTTTAGGTACTTTCAGTACTGATATCACAGAAGCTGCAGTGCCATCTATCGACATTGATCAGCAGCCAACGAGCAAGAGGATTCTCTGTGACAGAGATGCCCAAACCAGGGCCCACCGATGACCCTGCCATATTACAAGAGGAGGAAAAAAAAAAAAACAATCAAGTATGATTTTTGGTCCCTCGTATTAAAAAAGTTTGCTCCTCTGCTTTATGACGGTTAGTGAAACACAATGGGTCAGGTCATTTAAACATAGCGAAATACATTTCAGTGTATAAATGTTATACAGTTTGTTAATAGCAGTGTTACTGGATACATGAGCTATTTGTAACAATTACAATAATAAACACTAGTAAACATATTGAACTCGCATATTGTACTCCAGCAGAAGGTTCCGCTGTTTCCGCCCGGAACTTCCTAGAAGCGACACCAGTGTACAGCAGCAGTCCGGCTAGATTTGCTGCTAGCCACAGTGGATCAGCTGATATTTTACGGCATGTTCGTATAGATGACCGTTTCACCTGTTCGTAAGCTCGGCTCTCTGAAGATGTGCCGCTGAAGAATGCGATAGATGTGAGTAGTTTTGTACCAGACTGTCAGCTGATGTGTGGTAGACATTGCTAGCAGCTGTGTTAGCTGTGCAGTACATGAAGTCCAGAGGGAAAAAGCTGCTGTCAACATCAATCTGTCATCCGTACGTTTATGATTCGTGTCAGCTGGGTTTGGACTTAAGGGTGTTTTCTCTCTCACGATGTCAACAGCGAGATGAAAAACAAAATGCGCGGGGTTTAGTGCGGATCTGCTGACAGTGTTTTACTGTATGATTTCATATTGGGGTCAGATCGTGGTACAGCTTCTTTTTTTTTATTGCGTTGCATGGCGAATGTAATGTTGATCTGAGAAAACAGCTCGATTTGTCAACGTTTAATGTTTCTGTGAGCAGTATAACTTATAATGAATGAGTGAATACTGATCCTCATCTGCATTCCAGTGTAATTGATTGGTCAAGGCTGGACTTGGTCCCTAAACACCTTGAGGGCTTTAGACAGCACAGTGTTGTGTCATCAGATAATAGCCTACTGTAAAGAATTTATCTCTGTGTTAGCTACAATGTATATGTGCACCCAGTCTCTTCTGCAAAAAGTGATACCATGGTACAGTGATGGTATCAGAGGGTAATACCATGGTATTTCAAAAGTTGTGGTAGGGCTATGAGGTGTGAGCAAAATCCTATATCTCAGTACGTAATTTTATATCATTTGCAACAGTGCATATTACAATAGTTTTTTTTTTTGTTTTTTTTTAAACATAATCATGTGTTAATGCCTGTTTTTGGGTAATCCAGTGAATTAAGCACTTTACAGATGAAAAACACTTTATCTAATTTGATATTTTCTCTTTCTATTTGGAAATTTCCATTAGGAAAGTGAAATTTACAGAGAGAGAGAGAGAACAGTAAGACTAAGGCCCAATCCCAATTCTAGTTTCTACCCCTTTGCCTACTCCTCGCCCCTTTCCGTTGCCCCTTGAAACGAAGTGGAAAGGGGAAGGGTTAAAAATTTTCCCCTAAGAAATGGGACACCACTACTACACTGTCATACGTTGTTGCTAGCTTTACTAACGTTATGACTTGCACCGTCCATATACAGAATATAAGTTACAAAAATGTTATCATGTTGCAAAAAGTATGAATAGTGTAAGCACCATTCATTTACATGTACACATATGGCTGTAAGCAAAACAAAACAATGCGTTACCACATGCGCAAATTGCCTTGCCACTGGACTTTTATATTTGTTTCTAACATGCAGTCAAGTCACCGGGTATATGACATGAAAATATATTTTCTAATATTGTGCAATCAGTGCTATCTGCTAGCAAACGTTAGCGTTTTTTTTGCAAACGTTTCTTTACAGAATATCACCGTAAACACAAACACAAGATTGAAGGTAATATACATACAATGAAAAATTGTCATAAAAATCCTTATTAATGGCAAAAATTACTTACATTTGTGGGTCTGCTTGCTCGAGTGAGCAGCCATGTTGGAAATTTCTCTTAGCCCTTCGTTTTAAGTGAAGTCCCGAAAAATCTTCATTTGGAGGGCTATCTAGCCCTTCCCCTTCCCCTTCCCCCTACCCCTCCAACCAAAAGAGAATTTAGACACCCCTACCCCTAAACGTGAACGTGCCAAACGGAGGGGAAAGTGTAGGGGTAAGGGGTAGAATTGGGATTGGGCCTAATATTATAAAACAAATGATTCCTGCTTTTTCTCATTGGATTCCACATTCAAAGTTGTTGTAAAATAAGCAAGTTATATTGAAAATGTACAAAGTTATGTATAGTATATGCTCAGAAGAAAGTAAGTCATTCAGGTTTAGGAGGGTAAATGACGACAAAATGTTTATTTTTGGCTGAACTATTTCTTTAATGCTCTATGTTGTAATGTTTCATGGCAACCACAAACAATGAAAATGCATTTCCACTTTTACAAGTGTATGTTCCTTCGCTGATTGCGAAGGTTTAGGGAATGGAAAAAGCAACATTAACCCACCGCAAGACAAAACACACACTCTAAAAAACACTGTGTTATAAACAACCCATTTTGGTTTATTTTAAACCCAAAGGCTAGGTAAATATAGGACAGAACACATTTTGGGTTCATTTTACCCAGCAAATTGGGTTGTTAACGAAACTAATGGGTTGATTCATTTTTACTCCGATCTTATTTTTAACTTCATACATTAATTAATGTTTACAGTTTAACTCAAATCCTCTAAACAGTTGTAAAATACTCTACACAATTACTGGTTTGCATGAAAACTTCCCTTATTTATAACATTTATAGCATAGCATATTTTATATCATTTTTAATATGTAGAACATACATATTGCCTATATTTAAACTCATTTAACAAACATTAGAAATAAAATTAAAAATGAAACATTAAACAGAAGTAATTCAAGTGTAATCGACGAGTCTCTGTTTTCCTGTATCCACCATAACGGCACTGGTTCTTGTGCCCAAACTGGATTCGTGTTAGATGGGGAACTGACCACCGCCCTGCATTTCACAACAGAACATGCTGTGACTGCCTCCATAACCTGCCCATAAACAAATTGTAATAGCTCTGAAGACATATTTTAAGATCCAAAGCATTTATATTCTGTATATTTATAAATAAAATCATTTATTTTATGCAAAGAATCAGGCTTTTCCATCACTTAATACATTAGTTTGGGTGCCCCTGGATGGTGCATAAAATTGTACGATGTACAGCACCGTAAGAAATGAATATGTGACCCTGGAACACAAAACCAGTTTTAGCATTGGTATATTGGTAGCAATAGCCAAAAATACATTGTATGGGTCAAAAATGATCGATTTTTCTTTTATGCCGAAAATCATTAGGATAGTAAGTAAAGATCAGGCTCCATAAACATATTTTGTAAATTTCCTACCGTAAATATATCAAAACTTCATTTTTTGATTAATAATATGCATTGCTAAGAACTTCACTTGGTCAACTTTAAAGGCGATCTTCCCTCAGTTTCTTTATTTTCAAATAGTTGTATCTCAGCCAAATATTGTCCTTTACTAACAAACAGTGCATCAATAGAAAGCTTATTTATTCAGCAATATCACATATATACAAATAAGGATATGCCCTCTTTATAAGCTGACGTCAGCACACTGGACCCAGCCGTTGATGATGATTGACAGTGGCATGTACCAATCAGAATTCCCTGTGTAAATGGAAAAAATAGAAGAGCCTAATAACATTTAAATTGCAATGCGAGCAACAATACCAAGGTTTCTTTCTCAATTGTAGAATGATTCCTTTGATGTCTGTTGTACTTATGGGAAAAATAGAAAACAGGATTGTCCACACTTGCTAGTAATCCTTGTCTGAGTCAAGTCTGCTGACAAATTCAGCAGATCCTATGTTGTCAACACAATCTCCCATCCTGGGAAAAAGATAACGATCATGCACGTTCACAGCTAGTGTTGGGCAATATGCTCAATTTTGATACTGTCCTATTGTCAGCCTGTGAGATCGCCGATACACGATATTATATTGCTAATTTATTTAATTATTTACTTACTTCGTTACTTCGTTTCATTGCCGGGTGTTATGCCGAATTCTTGCCCCCTGCCAGATTACTAGCATTGGCAATAGCATTGGTAGGTTTAGGTGCGGGGGAGGGGTTAGGATTTGGCAATCAGGTAGCGATTTCAACGAGAGGGGGTAATAATTTGGCAGGGGTCGAAAATGAGCACAACATCGGCATAAGGCTAAAAGCAGCATCATTTTTTTAATGTGACTTCATTTGTGTTTGACATAATTTAATGGAAACATTGTAAGTTACTAATGCTTACATTTCCCTAGTTATTCATAAAGCAGCTACAGAAAACGAACAAAGAACATTTAGCCTATGTTTTCAAAGAACATCATCACTGACTAGCCTAGTCTAGCGCGAGTTTATGCACTTTAAAAAACACTCCCGGTACCATAAGTGAATACAGTAGTTACATGAATAAATTTCTTAACCCTTATTTACACTGCACACGTCTGCGGTGTGAAGGGGGGCCGTTCCCTCTAAAACGAGTTTCAGTGCGACCATTCCTCTCACCCAGTGGTGGATTAAGACTCTTTGGTGCCCCTGGGCAACGACACCTAAAGTGCCCCACCTCCCCCAGTACTCCACCCACACTTTTTTATCTGCAATATTTCACAATAATAAACTTATCTGATAACAGAAGGCTACATCAGCAGAACTCATTTTAAGCTTAATCAGGTTACCACTTTTTAAAGTGTACCTAAATGTATAATTTGTGAACCCAACTCTTATAGGTGTGATCTGTTCTAAGATTAGATATAAATCTGAACAGTATGCAGCAAATTCAAACATGTTTTAACTAGTGAAACCAACTGTTACAGGTACAATAATAATCCAATCTGTTCATCTTATCAGGCTCTATGGCCAACAAAGAAAGTGTGGATAGTGTTTTTAGAGTCATTATTGTCCTCAGTTCATTTTTCATTCATTTATATTTAGTTTACAAAATAATTTGAGTGTTTTACTCCCTTCAAAGAAAGGTGTAAAACAGGTGTTTTCAGAAATACAATACATTTGAAATACAAAATACTATTTTGTATTAAATACCTTTTAATACAAAAAAAATTGCATTTAAATACATTTAATCTTAGTATTTTTGTATTTTCAAAATACTTTAGGTACTTTGTCAATCAACCTCCTTATTAGACTGCTAATTTCCTGCAGGAATGGGCAGCATTTCAAATACATGTATTTAAAATTTTATTTTTAATTTTTGTATTTAAACACCTTTGGAAAAAGTCAAATGTATTTTGTATGTAAATACATTTAATCTTAGTATTTTAGTATTTAGTATTTTGTATACTTGTTGATACAGGAAATCAGCAGTCTAATAAAGAGGCAAAATACAAAAATACTACACTCTTAAAAATAAAGGTGCTTTAAAAGGCTCTTCACAGTGATGCCATAGAAGAACCATTTTTGGTTCCACAAAGAACCATTCAGTCAAAGGTTCTTTAAAGAACCATCTCTTTCTTACCTTTTTATAATCTAAAGAACCTTCTTTCACCACAAAGAACCTTCTGTGAAACAGAAAGGTTCTTCAGATGTTAAAGGTTCTTTATGGAACCATTTAAACAAAAAAGGTTCTTCGATGGCATCGTGAAGCACCTTTATTTTTAAGTGTAAGAATAAATGGATTTTAAATACAAAATACAAAATGCTATTTTGTATTTTAAATACATGTTTTTGAAATACTGCCCATCCCTGACTGCGTTTAACAAATTTATTGGACCAGCACTTAATGTAAGGTTTGTGCCACAGCTGTCCTAAACCACTGGTGATTACCAAAATCATTTTTAATGTTTCTGAAAAGGTTAATCCACCAGTATGTGTAAGATCTTTAGTCAAAGTAGTGTTTCTACTGCTAAAATATAATTATTGTCGGGACTGAATGGATTCTAAGATAGATTGCACAAAACGTTAATCAAAAGCAAGTCTTTGGGAGCAACTAGAAACTATTTGGATGTCAGTAACAACAGAGACTGTGGAAAAGTGCATTAAAACAATGCAAGCAAGAATGCAAGCTTTTATCAAGGCTAAAGGAGGCAAACAAAATAAAAATAAAATATTTAATTAATTTTTTGGTTATTATGTGTGAATAAAGACAGTTTAGTCGTTTGTTGTTTGCCTAACAAATGACAGTACAATTTTTAGTTCTGACGGGTGGTCTAATAAGTTTAAGCACTGTATATAGCTACATAGTTTTATAAAGATTTGAACTAAAAAATAAAACTTACAAAACTTACACTCTGCCCCTTTCTTGATTGAACTTTCAACAAAATATTCAGGGGACTGATGAAAGGGTATATATAGGCCATGGCTAAACAGACGTTTGAGAATACATCGCTTGTCTTACCAGAGAAAAAATATTTGCGTGGAGCCCCCCCTGGACATGGTGCCCCTGGGCACTTGCCCAATTGCCCATATGGTTAATCCGCCTATACTCTCACCTCTCCTTGCTATACGTGATCGATTTCAAAAGTGAAAGTAAAACCGGAATAACATCGCGCATAAGAAAGCGACTGCACGCTTTCGCGAGCGTCAGCAACTGCACGCAATTACAGATTGCACGCTTCCCACCCGAAACACCCCCTCCCACTAACCGTGATTTGTGCCTTTGTGTTTATACTAGTCACTTTGCAGCAAGTTTCTGAAGCGCCCCAGAAGCGGCTCTCTGCACTGCATTGCTAAATTTAGGCGCCTAGTCTATTTTTGACGGATACTAATAATAACAGTCGTCGTGCTATCGTCAAAGGCATCAGCAACAGGCGTCTCTGACTATCGTCTATCGGCACAGCCCTAGTCACAGCACAGAAACGATCCATCAAGTTTGTTTGCTAAAAGGCGTGGAGAGTTCCACGGACTACAGCTACGCCTAGCCAGTCCATTCATCAACAGAAGCAGTCTCTTCCTTTATGATAGCCCTTTTGATCGCACTGAGCTGATATGCATGTTGTTTTATATGTTGCACCATCAGTACTAATATTGTTCTGCAGCATAGTGGTTTGAGTCTGAAAATAAGGCTGGGAATGTAGTAATAATGTTCACTACCTCCTGCATATGTTCATCGGGCAAGTGAGAGATGAGAAAGATGAGAAGGCAAATTATTTAAGATGACTGAAATCTCTAACCAAATAAATTGTTGGAGAATTCCCCAGCACTAGACTGTCTTCACCTGCAGCCACATCTACTCTGTTATCTGTAACAGACAATTCACACCACACCGCAGCAGGTGCAACGTTTACCACAGCAGTTTCCATCTTGCACATTTCTCCAGACGTGATTAATGGTAACATGACAAATGCACATTTCCTGTCTTTAAGAATTTTGAGCAGACCTCGAACAGTATGCCCAAACATAAGCTCAGCTGGCCTAAAGTGATTTCGAAGCATGACTTTCAAAGTCATGCACTTAACACTATGTATGCTATGGATAAAGAGTTTAAACAAAAACATGTGACAAAGTTAGATCCATAATCTGTCTGAACGACTTTGGGAAGGCCAAACGTGGAAAAGAATTTTGTCAGCATTTTCAAATTGATAGGAGCCATTATTTTGTGCAATGGTATGGCTTCAAGCAATCTTATCGCTCTACACATAATAGTGCATAGATACCGATTACCTGACTTTGTCTTTGATAGATGTCCAACATAATCAACCAGTACTTCAAATGCTTCACCCAACACCGTGGACAAAGTGGAATGGGAGGAATTGGCTGATTTGGCTTCCCTGTTAACTGACAACTTAACATCACACTTCAGGAGGATGCAGTCATATGTTTTAGATTAGGGCTATACAATTCCTTGATTCTATTCGAGTACCCGAAGAAAAAAAAAAAAAAAAAAACCTTGATTGCATTTTGCCCGTCTTGAGTAATCGGCAAAACACCAGAAGTGGCGCATTCCACATATTATTAAACCCATATAAATCATAAGCATAATGCTATTAAGAATTCACAAACACTATGATTCAATTAAATAAATATATGTGATGCAGGTTTAATATATGTGCTTTAATTATTTACATGCATTTAAGTTATGTAGCTTTACTATCATAAAGAAATTGCCAAATATTAAAGGTTAAGTATACATTTGAATTAAATGTTGTTGAGTCAATATTAAACACAGACTAGTTTGTGTAGTAATGTGTAAAAAAAACAATCATCAGGCCATTGGCGCCCTCTGCAGGCATTTGTTATAATGCGTAATGTACATTAGCTCTATTGTTTATAATACATTATGTATTTTAACAGTTTTGTTTAATAAATCCATATGATTACTTGCTTTTGACACTTTATTTGAACTTATTATTATTGTTATTATATATATTTTAAGTCGTTTTAAAGGCTATTGTTCACGTAGGTCTAAAAAATATATATAATTATCTGATTACTCGATTAATCGTCAGAATAATCGAAAGATTACTCAATTACCAAAATAATTGTTAGTGACAGCCCTATTTTAGATTTACCCAGTTGGCCGGATAAAACATGTTCATGTGCTAAACAGAGGCCCTGACAACGATAAATATCTCGAATGACGACCTGCTATGCATAATTTTAATCTGGATTATCACTACCCTAGAAAATCATCTTCGCATCAGCAGTGTGTGATGTGTTTGGCTTTGGCAGCATCCAGACTAACAACAGCTGAGAAACATTTCTACAAAGATTCGTCTTTCTGTGCGTCATTCATTATAGAATGGGGAAAGGGTATTTCTAGAGAACTCTAAGTGTCCACTGCACTTTCTGAGCTTTTCAGAACAGGATTTTGTGTGGGATTCGAGCTTTCCATAGTCTCCTAAAAAGGATTCGTTTAAGACATCATTTGCAACAGATGCATCATCTGAGACTGAACATGCACTTTGAGTATCTGTTACCTGTGCCAGTTGGATGACCAGCAGAATACTAGGGAAACTCATATTATTAAAAAAAAAAAAAAAAAAAAAGTCCTCAAATTATAAAAAATATTGAAACTATCAGTAATAAAACAATAAAGCAAAGGACAAATACAATAGAAAAAGGATACAAATGAAGCAAACAGTGCTTTACAGTTATGCAAGTCTGAAGTATTCAGCTGACAGCCTACTTCAGAAATTGAATAATCTAATGTAAAATAAAATAACATGGTCTTCACTGTAAGAATTAAACCTTCTTTGTTTCTAATTAAAGCTAATTTATCGAATATGTTGTTCGCCAGTAGGTGGCGAAAAGGGGCTGTTAATAATGTATTTGTCTTTGATAATTCATTCAAAAACACTGATTCATCCAGTAATGAACCAAGTAAATCTTGAGTGAGTCATTGAATCATTCACTTATAAATTAGGCCTACATGTGGTTTTGTTTAGTTTTCTTATGTTCAAACAAACAAAACAACTCAATATATCCAATCACGGAGCTCTATTTTGCAAACAGCTCTTAAGCAAGCCCAGTTTTTATGTAGCCTGTTGATTTTTTTTTTTTCTTTTTTTTTTTTTTTTTTGTTCATGGTATTCAGCTGCAACAAAATGTTTTGCAAAAAAAGAAGCAGAATAAATATGCTTGATATCATTTTTTAGAGTCGCATTGGAATCTAAAAGAATCTGAATCGATAAGCGAAATCGGAATTGATAAAATTTAAACGATACCCAAACTTATTGATTAATATTAAGCACACAGTCGACAGCAGGAATAGCCCATTGCCACTTTAAGAGCTGCACAGATCCATTTTACTGTCACACACATAATTTCATTTTGTTAACATTCGCTTAAGACATAATTGGCGGGGGTTTACGTGAATTATCACCAGCGCCAATTTTGAACACATTTTTGCATGTAGTTGATAGGTGCGCACCTTAAGCTGAAAGATGAATGCACATGTCCGTGTTCTGTTCCGCCTTTGAGAGCATGTGCAGAAATCCTCCTGAGGAATAGCGCCAGTTCTCTTTTGCACTTTTAAAAACATGAATAAAGCTAATCAACATCAATAAATCAAGGAAATTGGGCTTTTATGGAGGAGCAAATATGCACTGTTAGAAAGGGGCGGAATGGGCTGTAATAATAATTTCATCTCGATTGTTGTATTTTCATAATCATTGAGGCTAAAATTGAACTAGAGACTGTATTTAAATGAATTGCACAGCTCTAACAGAAACCGGTTATAAATACCAACTTTTACAAAACCCAAAACTAGTGTATAGTCCAAGTGTACATGCAAAGGAACTGGCACCACCTGCATCTCAGTACCACAGACTAAAATGCTTGAGCTGCAGTATGATTCATCAGAAAATGGCGAAACATTGGAGACCATAATTGACTGCATGACCCCTGTGTCTCGCAAAATGAGAAGAACTCTTTGATTATTTACCATACCAGATAAAGCAGGGGTGCCTGGCTACCTGCCTAGAAGTTTATAGTATGCCTGGTAAGACTTTAATTAGCTGATTCAGGTGTGTTTAATTAGGATTGGAGCGAAGCTCTGCAGGACACCGACCCTCCAGGACCCGGAGATAGAGAAACCAGCCCTGTCATAACGAAAGACTCGTCTGGTGAATTTGGTAATTCAGAAGTCTGAATTGTGTTTAACAAGGTGACACTTTTAGGAGGCTGGGACTGGTATTTATGTTTCCTAGTGAACCAAAATCATCAACTTTGCTTACAGTACAATGTTTATGGAACAGTTTGCTCTTCTCTTGCGCAGGTTCCACGAATGTCTGGCTAGGATTCATTTTATGGGTTCAGAATCTTTGTTGATACTCAGTTTGTAAGCACAAAATATTGTCAAACTAATTGTTTAATACTTCAGACTGCCTTCTAATGAAAGTGTGTATAAAAAAAAAAAACTTCCTGTAATAGAAGTTAATCACCATAATAGAAGAGGCCAAACCACTTTTGGCCAGCAAAGTGATGCAGCAGTGCACTTGAAAGCACTAGCCCCCATTAATGCTCTATTATCCCTTATGTCTCTTCCCTGATTGTGAAGGTCTAGGGCAGGGGTTCTCAACTCTGGCCCTCAAGGTCCACATTCCTGCAGAGTTTAGCTTCAACCTTAATCAAACTCACCAGCTTGTAACTTTCTAGCGATCCTGAATTATTTGGTCCGGAACAATAAAGGAAAATGATGCATTTGGTGGTGGTCCATTTAGCGTTCACACTGACTTTTGACTACGAACCTAAAGATACCAAACATAAAGGCATAGTGATACATTCACAACCTGATTGGTCGGGTTGAATGACGTATATTTTGTGACGGAACTCACTGAACACTCCAAACAAAAGGAAAAGGTGGAATTTACATTGACTTCTCAAATTCTTCCTCATCCTGAGATCAAAGTTGGATTATGACCATTGATTTGGCCTGCCATATCTTACCGTAAAAAGGGGTGAAAATAGGAAGGCATTTTTTTTTAATTACATTTTAATATAATGTAATTAAAAATAATGCAACAATTACAAATACAGTGGCATTCGTAGAAAAAAAAAGTTGCTAAACATTACAGTAAAATCTAATAATAATACAGAGCGCAACCCTGCAAACCTAACTCCTGTGTTTCCCCAGATTACGCCTGCAGTGAGTTCGGAGACTCTTGTCATCCCGGTTGTCATGGAGAAGCCATGGAGGTTATGGGGGGCACTGGAGGCGTGTTTGCTGACCATGTGCGCCTGGTCCTGGGGAGTCTGCCGTGTTTCCCTGCTGGCCCTCATTCTGACCTTCCACCTGTACGGAGGCTTCATCCTGCTGGGACTCATCCTGGCCTCTGTTGCCGGCATCCTGTACAAGTTCCAGGATGTGCTGCTCTACTTTCCCGACCAGCCCTCATCCTCGCGCCTTTACGTTCCCATGCCGACGGGAATCCCCCACGAGAATGTGTACATCCGCACCAAAGACGGTGTGCGGCTCAACCTCATCCTGCTCCGCTACACCGGTGAAAACCCCGCCGCTGCTCCCACCATTTTATATTTCCACGGCAATGCGGGAAACATCGGCCACCGCGTCCCAAACGCGCTGCTCATGCTGGTCAACCTGAAGGCCAACGTGGTGCTGGTGGACTACAGAGGCTACGGAAAGAGCGAAGGAGAACCTAGCGAAGAGGGACTGTACCAGGACGCAGAGGCCACCTTGGATTACATCATGACCCGGCCGGACATCGACAAGACCAAGGTGGTGCTATTCGGCCGCTCGTTGGGTGGCGCCGTGGCCATCCGTCTGGCATCGTGTAACCCGCATCGAGTGGCCGCCATCATGGTGGAGAACACTTTCTTGAGCATCCCGCACATGGCGGCCACACTGTTCTCTTTCTTCCCCATGCGTTACCTACCGCTCTGGTGCTACAAGAACAAGTTTCTGTCCTATAGACATGTGGCGCTGTGCCGTATGCCATCTCTCTTCATTTCGGGCTTATCAGACCAACTCATCCCTCCGGTGATGATGAAACAGCTGTACGAGCTGTCGCCGTCTCGGACTAAACGCCTCGCCATCTTTCCCGAGGGGACGCACAATGACACCTGGCAGTGCCAGGGTTATTTTGCCGCCCTAGAGCAGTTTATGAAAGAGCTTCTTAAAAGCCATGCCCGAGAAGAGTCGGCCCAGGGGACGGCCAACGTCACCATAATCTAGAACAGTAACTACTGCAGTAACTGCTCTAAGTCTGGACCCTCTCAGATAGAATGTACAATTTATTCTCTCTTTTTTATTATTTCTCTTCTCCCCAACTTCCTAAGCTCTTTCTTTCCATTGATCACACACCAAGAATTCATTATTTACAGTTTCTTTTATTTAATAGAGAAGGCTGAATTTTTTTTTAAGCCTTCAGAATATTTTTTGTCAGTTTTTATATCAAGTATGAATGCATCTGCCTCAAATTTAATGCCCTCTCAGTCTTTTTTTTTTATTTACTGACCATTTCTAACCTCAAAAGTATATTGAAAGGCCCCACCACCTCCAGATGTATTTAGAAATAGTTATTTGCCTAATCACAGTGGTCAGAACTTCCTTCTTAGCTTGAACTCTTCAGTCTAGACGTCGGTTTTAGAATAGTGGTTTAAAATGCATGAGTAAAATAAAGTCTGTGGTTACCATTATATGAGAAGACTGAGAAGAACGTTTGTTCCACCACTTGTATTACATACATAAAAATTATAAGTTGGTAACAGTAATGTTAAAGTTGCTAAAAAAAATACTTTAATTTGACAGTTGATTAAAAAAATCACATTTGAAGTATGACTGGTAACCACAGATTTTATTTTAGTCATGAATGACAAACTACTATTGCAAAAATATGGAAGCCCATTTTCTACCAATGAATTAAAAAAAAAAATTAGAAAGGATACTGTGACTTTTATCTCCCAGTTCTGATTTTTTTTTTCTCAGAATTGCAAAATAAAAACTCACAATTCTGACTTCTTTCTTGCAAATGCAAGTTTGTATTTCACAATTCTGACTTTTTTCTTGTAGTTGTGAGTTTATATCTTGCAATTCTGACTTTTTTCTCAGAATTGTGAAATATAAACTCATAATTGAGAAAGAAAAGACTGATATGTTCTCAGAATTGTGTTTATATCTCAAATTTCTGACTTAACTTGCAATTGCATGGAAAAAGTCACAATTATGAGATAAACTCGCAATTCTGAGGAAAAAAGTTGACATTTTGAGTTCAATTTGCAATTCTGCGAGTTTGTCTTGCAATTCTGTCTTCGTAACTTGCAATTGCGAGTTTATATCACACAATTTTGACTTAGTTTCTCGGAAATGTGAGTTTATATCTTAACTTGCAATTGCGAGGAAAAAAGTCACAATTGTGAGTTTGTATCTTGCAATTCTAAGTTTATTTCTCTTTATTTTGCACAATTGCAAATTACGGAGTCAGAATTGTGAGATAAATTCTGGGTTTATATCGCACAATTCTCACTTAATTTTTCGGAAATGCGAGTTTATATCACAATTCTGAGGAAAAAAAAGTCAGAATTGCAAGATGTAAACTTGCAATTGCAAGGAAAAAAAGTCAGAATTGCTAGATGAAGTCGATATATATATATATATTTTTTTATTCAGTGATGAAAACGGGCTTCCATACAAAAACTCCTAGGTTTCAAGACTTCTAAAATAACAACTCAAAGAAACTACTAAACAAACAGAGCGGCTCTATTTTTATTTATTTTGTTTATATGTAATATATACAAACTTTTTCTTTTTTTTTTTTTTTTTTTTTGAAACAACAGAGGGCTCATTAAAATTATTTTTTGCTTTTTAATATCCAGATATCCAGTAAATACAGTTAAATGGACAAGGGGCGACTGATCCTAGTTCACTCATCTTTGTCTATGGCATTTCATGCATTCAATCTTCTGTGTCTGGCTGTAACGTGTTGGAGCTTTATTTTATCACACTGCCTTCTTTTTTACGGAAGGTTAAAAATCCACTCAGGAAATCGGCTCATTGTGGTTTTGATCCCATGTTTTGGATTTGCATATGGAGCTGTGTGTGAGAAGTATAGATTTCTATACTGATTTTCATGTGGGCTGCAGTTCACTGTGAGCACTGTATGAAAATACCAACACCACAAGCCTAAAGTATGTTTACTCTCTCTCAGGCTTAGTGATCTTCTGAAAGTAAGAGCGAAATCGCACATAGCAGCTGCTTGACAGTGTTCCAAGCACAGTCCATTTGCACAACTTGTAAATAAGATCTTTCCCTTCTTTTAATACGGTCAAGTGCTTAACATCATCTTTACAAATGACCTGTTTTGTTTAGATCATCTTGGAAAACCTGCCCATCGGTGACTGTTGCGCTGTGTCACACATCCATTTTCTTGCAGTTCCCCTCAAAAGCAGAAACATTTACAACAATGTAAGGATTAATTAACACAAAAATGAAAATTGCCATCATTTACTCTTTCTTCAGTGGAACACTTAAAATTAAAATCTTAAAATTTGGCCATATGACTTCTATTTTGAAGTCACAGAGTGAAAGACAGCTGAGAAGTTTTGCTGTTCACTAAAAGATTTCACGATTCTGACAGATTAAACTGACTGGAGACAGTGCGTTGAATCTGTCAGGATTGTGAAATCTTTGCAACAGATTCATCCAGAAGGTTCTCTCATGATGATTCAGTAAAGAACAAATACAATTAAAGAAAGCTATCATACAGAAGACTTGGAATATAGAAGAGCAACCAGCACATTCTTTGAAACATCTCCTTTTGTGTTCCACAGAAGAAAGAAGAGTAAATGCTGGCAAAATGTTAATTCTTTCAACTATTTAATGTACTGAATTGGAGGTAAAGACATGAGGTTTGTGTTTCTGTAGTCTCACATTGGTGGTTGACCGTCAAGCACCCGTTAAAAGGTGAACGGTGGACTTTGCAAACCTGACCCATTATGTAGTGTTGGATCGATGCACATCCAAGTCTGTAATTATTGCATGCTTTAGATGCTCAGCACATTTCGTTTAGCTCTGATGCACTTTTACGCTCACGTCTGTTGTAAACTGCCTGTGAATTTTAAGATGACAGATTTCACGGCAGAGTGATCCTATGTCAGTTTGCATGCAAATATTGCTATCTTCAAACCAGAGGTTATTTCAGGCTTCCAAAGTCCACCTTTCGGGATTTGACGTTCTCAAGGGTAATTAAAAGATTGTATAGTTGCACAGCTGAGCTCTAGTTGTCTTCAGTTATATCTAGTATTATTTTTGGTTAGTAGTAATGTAGTAACAGGACAGTTGTAATTGAGTGAGAAGTGGAAGAAGTTCCCAGGAAGTTGGCTTTTGGATGGTTTTAATACACGAGAAACTTTTGTATGTCGGTTTGCTGAGCTTTTGATTTGAAAAGAAATATTCGCAATGGTCATTATCAATCATATAGGCCTAATTCATAATAAGAACTGCCTCTAAACCTTCTAGGAAATATTTTCAAATTTGCAATGTCTCATTTAGTTGAACTCAAAGTGACGTGCCATGATACCTTATTGAATGTCTGTGTGGTTGAGTGTAAACAAAGATGCTGAAAAATGATAAAATAATCAAAATACTACTTTAGAGTTTACTAGATTTGA
This sequence comes from Cirrhinus mrigala, assembly GCA_036247105.1. Taxonomy (NCBI): domain Eukaryota; kingdom Metazoa; phylum Chordata; class Actinopteri; order Cypriniformes; family Cyprinidae; genus Cirrhinus; species Cirrhinus mrigala. The sequence goes on along the minus strand of CM070015.1, from coordinate 8,300,517 downwards.
CTAACACACACCGTTGGCATGTTCTGGCCATTCTCTGGGGCTAGTTTGTATGTTGAAATCTCGTTCATCTTGTTCATAAACTGAATATATGAAATAATATAAAGTGCTGCTCATGTTTTATATTTGCTTTTTACAGTAAATAGCAGAGCGGAAAGATTCAGTTCTGAATGTGCAAAGAGGGTTTTCTTATTCTTTCGACATTTGTGTTTTGAGCTATGGATTTTCTATTCGAATCATTTGTTCATGTACATACGATTGAATCACACTTTCTATTTTCTGTGTGGTGACATGCAATAAAGAAATCAAACCCTTCTGATAATTTGGCTGCAAGAGTCTGTTTGTACTTTTAAGACACTGGTTCCTGTTTCTGGTTTTCACTGTGGAAACTCCACTTTAAAAAGAACGAAACTGATGTGTTTTTGTTTGTTATTTTTGTTACCAAGAATAGCTTTCGTTTCACTTGCCCCTGTCATTTATATACTTTCTTATGTGCTGTCGCTTTATGATGAATAAATCTGACATTTTCATTTATCTGCTGTGTATCTTTGCACATTTGACGCAGTTTGTCGGAACAGCCACAAAGTAAGTGGTGACAAAGCAACTTTCGGTTGCAGTGCAGTGTTAAATACAGTGGGTGTGGACAGCTCGGCAGGAAAGGGACACAAAAACCAGACTGTTAGCTGGAGAACTGTAGCAGACAGGACGTTTTTGTTGAGAAGAGCTGCTTTTGTACTAAGTTTGACTTCAACTGTAGATCCCAGGAGTGTTCCTCTATTTCACATCAACAAATATCAGCTTAAAGAGGAAGGGTAGTTATGTATAAGAGTCTGATCTAGGATTTGTCTGAAAGAAATGTGTGCTAAGAGCTTTAGGGGAACATTCATGCCATGTAAAGGTGAACTGGATTCAGCAGGCATAATGAAAAACTCCAGACAAGCTTCTTTCTGAGTAGAAACCTCTCACTGTAAGGATCCAGTCATGTTTTGAGGTGGGTTCAGATCTTTAAAGCTTCTTCAGAATCTGTTTATTTGCCGTTCATGCTACATTTATTCACTAACAACCGTATTTTCTAAAAGTTTGTTTCCACCATGCCTGCTGAAGATGTTGGTCCAGGTCGGGGTGAACGGAGAAGGTTACCCTGGCTGTTTCTAGTGCTGGTCATTGCCGCCATCACCTCCTCTTCCCTGTCTGTGATCTCCTTGTACCATGTGCTGGCCCTGCAGGCTGAGGTGGAGGGGTTGAGAGCCGAGGTGGTCCGCAAGAGAGAGGAGCAAAGCGGGAAACTAGAAGAACCCATGAGTGGAGCGGAAAAACAGACCCATGAGCAGGAAGAAGAAGAGAACAAAGAGAGAATTGAGGTTTGGACCACAATACATAAACATCAAATGTTCTTCTAAAATGTTGTGTCTTTTAAATTTGATAGAACTTAATGGTCACACATACATTTTATGATCAATATGGTACGTTTAAAACAAGATAGAGAAAAAGTAGTCAGAATACAGTTAGTTGTCACTTGGGGAAATTTCCTGAAGGGTCGTATCTGGTTAAATTTAATTTAAGTTTGGGGTCAAAAGTCCACATGCTTGTTGGAGAACGCATGTCCTCTAAACAGGAAATTAACAGTGTTAATGTTGCAGTTCATCAGTTATGAAACTAATAATATCTAAATCCAGCTCATGTAAGTTCAGTGTTGATGTAGTTCAGTTCAGTAACAGTGCCAATGCTGTAAAGTTCATCATCAGCAAAGCTGGGTAGTAACTGATTATATGTACAGTCAAACCAAAATTTGTTCAGACACCTTCGACATTTCTTATATTATCACAGTTTGTTCACTATAGTTTAGAAACTGGTAATAAAATATGACAAGATCTCAGAATTGTGTCAGAACAAGTCCATCTTGATAATGTCCGATAACTTTGATAGAAAGGTATGTAATGGATTACGATCAACCAAAAATTAAGACAACTATTAGTATAACAGTATACACAACTATTAATACTTTGTTGACCAATTACCAAGAAATGCTTCAATTTGTTCAGTCTGTGGTATAAAAAGGTCGCATTAGCAATGAACTACTTTTTGAAATCCGTTTTGAAATCTTAAGCCTCAATTATTTCCGGTTCATTTTCAATACTCTGTGCTAATCTAGTTGATTTAAACGCCTAATAAAATGAGAGTTCGTGGGATGATTTCAAATTCGGAAATTTGAGACCGGAGAAGACATATTCTGATGATAACTGTGTACAGAATTTTCCAAACTCAACGGAATGTGAAGTTTTAATCCAACATAAACCGATCTGAGAAAGCGGTGGCTGGTAATCATACGTGATCGTTCACCACAGGATGTCAATGCTCTATAGTGGCCTAATTGCAATGTTGCACTTTGTGAAATCTGATAAATAAGATAATAATGAACCTTAATTTATCTGTATTAAATATGTTAGTCACTATTCTGTGTCATATTCTGTCATCATTTCACTGTATGTAGCCTAATGCCAAAATATGAATATGCAATAGTCGCACTGTCAGCGTGTTACTGTTAAAAACTATTAAATGTTTAACTTAATTAAATAAGGCAATTATAATTCATTAAATTACCGCACATTCATTCAGCCATTTTAAACAATGAAATAAGCAGTAGGGGCTCGGAATAAGAGCACCAATGCACACAAACAAATTAGCCATGGTTTTACTACAAATCAAACCAAAAATTGCAATTGAAGTTAAACCAAATAACCACAAATTAACTCGGGTTTTACTACACTGTAATTTGTAGTGAAAGGGTTGTTATACAAATGGTAAAAATGGAAAAAAACGTGGCACTTTTACTATAGTAAAACCATGGTTAATTTTCGTAATTTAATAATTTTCGGTGTTTATCAGTCAAACTCATTTACAACTGTACATTCATCAGGTATGAAATATGGTCAGTAAAAGAAAAATACTTTTTTGAGAATGCGGCAGGTTAGTAGGGAAATATATATATTTATTATTCAGAATGCACATACGGAAGGGAAATGTATTTCTAGCAACATTTCAGCAGGTTGAAGATGATTCATGTTAACGCAGAGAATATGATTAATTGGCTTTTTTTTAAAAGAAATGCCAGCCCAAAAATGTAGCAATAATGTGCATTCTCATGAGAAACTGTCTGTATGTAGGTGCGCTGAACACTAAGTGGAAACTCCCGAGCCGTAACAAGTAGAACGTGGAAGTAGTTGTGCAAGTAGTCCATTAAAGAAAAAAAAAACATTTAAGAAAAAGGTCTGTGTCTGGTCTGTGTCTGAATAATTTTTTGGTTGGACTTTATATTTCTGGCCATTATAATCTACCACACACAATAACCAGCTTTATCAGTTCCGTTCCAATAGCCATTCTTGACACTTGTAGAAAATGTCTGAGCTGTTTTTATTCAGCGGGATTTCTGGTTGTCTGTATACAGTATCTGCAAAAGACTGAGATGGGTGATGCCGTGACAGACCATACTGTCCTGTCAAAAAGGAGCCTGGGTCATACTTCAAACAAAGCAGGCAAGCCCACGCTTCTGCTTATTCCGTGTTGCTCGTCTCGTCTTTTCTTTTTAGAGTGTTAACTGAGAAGAGCTGTGGGTTTTTTGTGTCTGTATACTGACAGGAATGATGCAGTGCACAGATGGTGTAAGATTAAAACCACTCAATAAATAAAAACATGCACAATGTGCAAAAGCACACCATTAGACATTTGCATATCCTGTCGCTTTATGAGTCACTGAATGCGAAACCCTGATAATATTATTATTAGAGTTGCACTGCCATATTCATTGTCATCTCTTACAGACAATACTTTTTAATTGTGTAATAAGAATACATTTATGTTCACAATACATTGATTACATGTTTGTTTGTTTTTTTCTTGTTTTCTCCTATGAAAACATATTTCCACAGAATCCCAGCCCTGCTTACAGATGATGGCAAACAACAAGAAGAAAACTTTCCAGAAAGGTACTGGAGGAGTGTGTAAATTTGTAGTGTTTTCATACCATGACATTTGGCATAGACTTAAGTTAAATTACTTTCAAGCAATTCATCTTATCAGTTATGACCTTGCTTTTGCTAGTGCCATGAAAGCGTTCATTGTACTATAAAAACACACTGTAACTTTCAGAACTCAAAAATTAATTCCTCGTCCAAACAGAGCATTTGTAATTACTGGCCTGCAATGACATGTTCTGAACATCTGCAACTTTGTGGCGTCACACTGATAAATCAATCAACATGTCATCTATAAAGATGTCTGTCCAGAAACTTGGCATGGTGAGGTATAAAACGGGAAAGCTGCATAAATGTAGCACCTACTACTCTGCATATCCATCTGAGAAATCCCAGTGTTAAAATAGCACTATGTTTTTACAAGGTGGCAATTTCTTATTAATTTATGCAATGTTATTAGTATTTTTTTAATTTTTTTTTTTAGAGTTTGCTTTGGAAATATGCACAGCCATCCCGTGGCAAGTCGGACTGAAGCGTGGCTCAGCTCTGGAGGAAGAGCAGGGCACCATTTTAGTCAAAGAGGAAGGATTCTTCTTTATCTATAGTCAGGTATATCAATTCTCAATGTATGGCATATGTATGACTCATAAATGATCTCTGAAACATTCCCAACACCGTGCTCAGTGTTTTTCCCTCATTATTTCAAGCTCTCCTTTTCCCAGGTTTACTACACAGACTCCACGTTCGCTATGGGGCACATCGTGATTCGCATAAAGAAGAACGTTGTGGGAGACGAGAGTCAGCACGTCGTTCTGTTCCGCTGTATTCAGAGCATGAATCGAGTCAACCACTTCAACACTTGCTACACTGGAGGTGAGCATGGAAAGTTCTGCTACTTTATTACTGCAGTTATGTGAATCTCACAAAAACATCTCCAGGTCATTTATCTGTTTGTTTTGCATTGAGACATTATTAGCCAATCACAATTCCTCAAAATTCTTTAATTTTTAAATTTCAGAGTATTTATAGATGGTAGTATAACAGTAATACTGACTACATTGTTTTAAATCTATATTTAAATTATAAATAACCTGAAATATGTATGTGTATATACACTACCAGTCAGAAGGTTTTGATAAAAACATTTTTGTTTTTCAAACAAGACTCTTCTGCTCACCAAGCCTGCACTTATTTGATCCAAAGCACAGCAAAAACAGTTTGCAATATTTGTTCTATTTAAAATAACTGTTTTCTATTTGAATATGAAGAGTTCAGATGCAAAACCAGCTAAATCCATCTGAAGTCTTTCTTTAAAAAATGCATTTTTGTCAGGCTCAGATGTATAGGTTTCTATGTAAGTACCGGTACTTCTGATTGGGCTGATGCTGGTATTTTAGCGAGTTTGAAGAAAAAGTATTTGATGGACGTCATGATGTGTTGAGAGCATTCACTCAGTATCATTATCTCATTTTTGACCAAGATGGCTTTTAGCTGGTTTTGCATCTGAACTCTTTATATATTTTAAAATGTAATTTATTCCTGTGATTTCAAAGCTGAATTTTTAGCATCATTACTCCAGTCACATGATCCTTCAGAAATCATTCTAATATTCTGATTTGCTGCTCTTTTATGTTGAAAACAGCTGAGTAGAGTTTTTTCAGGTTTCTTTGATGAATAGAAAGTTCAGAAGAACAACATTTATCTGAAATAGAAATCTTTTTTGTAACATTTTAAAGCACTTTTGAACAAATTAAAGCATCCTTTCTAAACCCCCTCCCCGTTTGGTTCTTTCTATTCATCAAAGAATGATGAAAAAAATGTACTCAACTGTTTTAAATATAGATACAAATAATAATAAAAAATGTTTCTTGAGCAGCAAATCAGCATATTAAAATTATTTCTGAAGGATCATGTGACAAAGACTTGAATAATGATGCTGAAAATATAGCTTTGATCACAGGAATAAATTGCATTTTAAAATATATTCAAATATTAAGTTGTTATTTTAAATAATAGAAAATATACTGTTTTTGCTGTACTTTATATCAAATAACTGCAGGCTTGGTGAGCAGAAGAGACTTTTTTAAAAAAAAAAAAACCTTAAAAATCTTACTGTTCAAAAACTTTTGACTGGTAGTGTATCGTCAGTACTTTTTTAAAAATGACAGATAAATTCCCAGGTTATTTCTTTAAGATATATATATATATATATATATATATATATATATATATATATATATATATATATATATATATATATATATATATATTATTTCCTGTGGTTTTGGGTTGAAATATGACTCAGACATGTTCTTGACAGATCTTATGATAATCATCTAGTTACAGAAACCAGACCACTTTTGTTTTCACACAGTCTGAGAGTCTAGAAATACCACAGTAAATGTGCAGGGCAATGTCTTTTTTTTTTTTTTTCTTTCGAATTGTGTGTCATGACGTACTGAGAGTAATAGTATTAATGAAAATGTCTCATAAGGAAAGAGCAGTGCTGTACAATAAGGATAAATATGTATTGTACCTACTGTTAGACATGAATGTAACTGAGCATGTGATGTACAGGTGTAGTGAAGCTGGACTCTGGAGACAGACTGGAGCTTCTGATACCTCGTCCCGACGCAAATATCTCTCTGGATGGGGATTCCACCTTCTTAGGAGCAATAAAACTGGCCTGAGTGCGGAAATGGGCTTTGGATCAGACACTGAATGAGACTGGATATGCTTAGTGGCATGTATATAATTATTCATCAGGATAAATATTGACATTCACTGGACATCATGAATACAAGCTGCTTTATGCTGTGGAGTATTCTTAAAAATGTCTTCATGGAACTATTTTTGCACTTGCTTTGGTTCACACTTCAGTGGCATTTCATCAGACGTGCACAAAATTGACCACAAACTGATGTTCCTCCATGTCCCAATTCATGAGTTTAAATAATCTTTTATGAAAATGTTGTAACAATTACTTTTACCTTAGCAAAGGCCAAGCCCTCTTTGTTTTCCACTTCTTTTCTCTAACCGCCTGACTCATTTAGGTATGTAACACCCCTTTTTCACAATCCACTCAGTTTCGGATGTATTACATCATATCGCACTCAGCATTTTCTGTTTAATAAATGTTCCCATTTTACTCTAAAATGACTTGTAAACACCATTTCAAGTTGATATTAACATCCTTGCTTGTCTTTGTGGACAGGCACACTTGTATTGAATATTATTCAGAATATCTGTTATGGAATAATACCTCAGTATGTGCTTTGGTTACTAAAATATAATTTTAACTAGTGATGTATGTCTCGAGACCGGTCTTGGTCTCGAGACCGGTCTCGAGACCACTTTTACGTGGTCTCGGTCTTGTCACGGCCTTGACGGTCTTTGGTCTTGGTCTTGTCTTGGTCTCGGACCTCTCGGTCTTGTCAAGTCTCGCTGTCTCAGACCGTCATAGTGGTCGGGGATTTAGCAGTACTACACGAAAAAAAAAAAAAAAAAAAACCTACACGGCGTGTTAACCGATTATTAACCGTTAACCGACAAGATTTTTTAAAATTAGAATTTAATTATTTTAGAAAGGATAAGTGTCTGTGACTCGTTAAAATACCAACATTTGTTTACCGGGATTAATTTTACATGCGCAAAAAGCAGCAAACAACAGAACATGATTCACATGGACACATCACACCACCTGCAGCGCCTCTGCGAATGGAGAAAAACATTATAAAGCTAGGCTATATTTATATATAATAAATGAATAGGCCTACACGATAAATATTTTTACTTAATAAAACAAACAAAAAAAGTGCAACAAGTAGCTAGCATGCAGAGTTTTGGTACATTTTTGTGCTGCGCGAAAGGAAGACGGCTGAAAGCGGCATCCTATTTTTCTTTATTTTACAAACAGCAAACCGTTTACAGTTTCGATTATCTGTAAAGAGTTGTTTCCCCTGTTAGAAGGAAAAAAATAAAGTGACTGCGCCGGCGCCGCACGCGCACACACAATCAGCCAAACATACAAGTACAAAACCAGGTTTACATAACAAATAATATTTTAGCATTCAAATACATCTTGAATACAGAGACATTGGATTTGTGTCGTGTGAGAGACCCAATGTTAGTTTTTAGTTTCGCTTTACCCTAAATGGTTTCGTTTTTGCTTGTCCCCTAGCTTCTTATATTTTTCATTTTTGTTCTTTTCTAAATACTGTTAAATTGAAATTATTTTTGTGGAGTGAGGGGAACTAAAATAGCCTAGCCTATGTTTATAGTGTATTGTAAATATTTCGCGACCTGGTGTCTTTCTGAATGTAATAATAAAATACGACTTAACGTTATAGGCCTACGCGATTTATCTTTTTTTCTCTCAAAAATGCAATTTCATTTTACTTTAACCATCCAAAAAACGTTTTAAAATATTTTGATAAATAACTGAAAAAAGACCTTTTAAACCGTTTAACTGATTGTACTAATCGGTCAAAATTCTTGGTGAGCGCGACTAAGGTGGTACATCAAGTTCGTGGTATTACCGGGGACGACAGTCTTGCATAATTTGCAGACGACATTGGTCTGACTACGGTCAGACTTATAATATCCAAAAAACTGCCATACTGGCGAGCTGACTTTTCCTCTTTTATTTAAAATTTTCTCGCTCGCTGCGGCACTCATTTTCTGCTTATGAAGAGGAATCCAGCAGACCAGCACGAGACAACGATATGGCGCAACGAAAGTTGATACTGTTACATGATTGGCTGTTAGCGTGTCACTCCCTACGTTGCTAGGTTACCAGAGAGCAAGTGCCTTTGTTAATGCAACCAAACTTGCTTCGCAACCTCTGTTTTCTTCCGACACAGAAGAATAAAAAATATCGAACGTTTTATCAAACACATTTTTTATTGATATCGATCACGTGTTTATCGCGATACATATCGTTATCGTTTTATCGCCCAGCCCTAGCCGTCATACAATTGCTACACATAGTTGATCTCACCCAGTCTGAAAAAACATTTACAGTGAGCTCAGTCACACACATGACATGGTCTGTCTCTGTATTGCTCTGCCTGTAGTTGAAGTAATACTGTCTAATATGTATTGAATGTAAACTGCGGCTGAACCCTAGTATGCTGCTGTTCATACAAGTTATTGCATAGCTTCAACACTAGTCTGTTTTTTTTCTCCGGTCTCGACTTGGTATCGGTCTTGGTCTCGACTTGGTCTTGGTCTTGACATGGTCTGTCTTGGTCTTGGTCTTGGTCTTGTCTTGGTCTCGATACCTTCTGGTCTTGGTAGTGTCTTGGTCTCGGTTTAGGCGGTCTTGACTACAAGTCTAATTTTAACCAAGTACCTTGACCATTTTAGCATGATTGTTTGCTTTTATCAGTGATGGGAATAACGCCGTCATTTTTTTTTTCAGTAACGAGTAATCAAACGAATTACTGTTTCACCCGTTACAACGCCGTTACTGACAATAAAATGCGGCTTTACTATAATCTATTATAATATTATTATAATTTTATTTTTCAGTTTATCAGCCTAACGTTACCTGTATTTGACGAGCCGTAAACTCTAGTGTGAAGGCACGAGCCGTCGTTTTGTCTCATACACACGTAAGATACAGAGCGAGAGAGTCTTATAACATGCAGAATTGACGTGCACCATGTAGACCATATACTTTGTTGTATTTTCCTGTCAAAATAACGGAGTTCTTTTGAAATTCAATAGCTTTTAAAAACTGCCGGTTTTTCCGGTAGTAGGCAGAACTAATGCGCAAACGGCAATCTCATTGGCTGGCGCTCATCTATTATCGCCCCTGTTTTGATTTCAGCAAATCAGTTTGAGCGAACGCAGACAACGCGATTAATATTCATAAACCCAGCAGCTCATTAATTCTACATCCGTTTTATACTGTTATTAGTTCTAGAATTCGTAGTAGTTTTGTTATCTTATCAGTTTTATTTTTCGTTTATATATATATATATATATATATATATATATATATATATATATATATATATATATATATATATATATATATATATATATATATATATATACATACACACACACACACACACACACACACACACAGGATATCAGATATTTAATATTAGTCTGGAAAAATGTTATTCATTCAATTTAAATTTCATTCATTTAACATATTTAATATTGGGGGCATCCAAGTTATTTGACACATTTGAACATTTAAAAAAAAAAAAAAAAAAAGTAATACAAAAGTTACTTTCCCTGTTAATTAGTTACTTTTATAATGATGTAACTCAGTTACTAACTCAATTACTATTTATGAGAAGTAACTAGTAGCTATAACTAATTACTTTTTTCTGGCTGTCGTGCATCCGTATATGCATGAGCATGTAGCCTTCGTGTTTTTACCAGCAGATGGAGACATTATCACACTGTGGAAGATATAGTAAGCACTTGCTTTGTGTTGAGTGCTTCAGACGACTTCCAACAGGCAGTGTTTTCTGTTCATTGACGGAGGTTGTATATGCTTCTGGTGTATGAATTTGTCAGCCGCATCTCGTACAGAAACAATCATAATATCGCAGGCCACAAGTGACATGTTTATGAGCTTCAAGGAGAGTGGTCTTGTTAGCTTTTATTTTTGAGTTATTAACAAATGAACTGAATACAGTTCACTTGAGGAATTGTATTACATTAAACCTTTAAAGGCCTTCACACAATTGAATTGCAATTTTCAGGGCAAATCCTTTTCTTTGATTTAGATCATTAAGAGAAATGCATGAGAGTCTGGCAAAGTCTTGGTGTAATATAACCAAATACTTGAATAGCTCACCCACGGAGTGACTACACTTCTAAATCCTGTCGCTTGGGGAGCCTGAGGAAGTGATGGGTACTTTAAAATCGTCTCTCAAGCTGAGGTATTGACTCCTCAGCAGGGATGGAAGGGCCCCAGATTCAGAGATCAGATCAGTCAAACACACTTGGACTCTGTTGGGAGGCTGAATGAAGATCAATGTGCAGCGTTCAGCAATGCCTTTTGCTCCTTTTCTTTTGATTATTTTTCAAAAAAGAGATTGCTCAGCTGAGACGCTGAGTTTTTAAAAGGATGCTCTATTGATTTTGCTTTCAAAATGATGACTTTTCTTTTTAAAACAGACCGTCATTGTGGTGAAACTCACAGGCTGTTGTGCTGATCATTTTGATGTTCATCTCTCCTGCTATTCAGCTGTTTCTTGTGCATTGTAAGACCCCCAAATCCTTTTACTCCCTTTATTACAGTGTTTCCCAGGCGGTGTGTTTTTGTGTGTCTTATAGACCCCCACAGCCCCAGCCCCATAAGCATAAGTAACACTTCATTGACATCAAACCTGGAATGTTTTGATATATGCTATTTTAAATACTTTTTTTTTTTTTTTTTTTTAAATGAGAAGTCCACTTCCAAAACAAATATTCACATATAATGTACTCACCCCCTTGTCATCCAAGATGTTCATGTCTTTCTTTCTTCAGTCGTAAAGAGATTGTTTTTTGAGGTAAAGCTTTCAGGATTTTTCTCCATATGATGGACTGATATGGTGCCCCGATCTTGAAATTACAAAATGCAGTTTAAATGCGGCTTCAAACGATCCAAAATGTGGTTGTAAACGAGTCCAGCTGAGGAAGAGGGGTCTTATCTAGCGAAACGATCAGTTATTTTCATTAAAAAATACAATTTAAATTCAATTACAATTTAATCTCAAGCTCTCGCCTTGCCTTGCTCTCCCTGAACTCTGTGTATTCTGGTTCAAGACAGTTAGGGTATGTTGAAAAACTCCAATCGTATTTTCTCCCGCAACTTCAAAAATCATTTCAAAATCATCCTACATCACTGCAGAAGAACCGACACAGTCTTTGCAAAGTGAGCATGCAAAGAAGATCAAACACCCTTAACAAAAAAGGTAAAACAGCGATATAGGACGATTTTGAAGTTGTGGGAGAACATGAGATGTGAGTTTTCAACATAACTGTCATGAACGGGAAAAAAAAAACAGTCCAAGCAGAGTAAGGCAAGACGAGCATTTGGAACATCGGAACATCGTTACACTAGATAAGACCCTTCTTTCTCGGCTGGGATTGTTTACAACCGCATTTGGGATCATTTGAAGCCGCATTTAAACTGCATTTTGAAGGTTCAAAATGAGGGTGAGTACATTATATGTGAGTCTTTGTTTTGAAAGTGGACTTCTCCTCTAAGTAACACTTCATTGACGCCAAACCTGGAAAGTTTTGATATGTTCTATTTTAAATACATATATTAATTCATTTATTTTTTATTTTAAGTATATAAAAAAAATCAAAAAATGCCATTGATTTTGCCGCAGGGAAATGTATTTTCAACAATAACTTGATATACCTTTGCAGACTGACCTACTTTGAGTTATGGGGTTGTTAAAGGAGAAGTTTACTTCCAGAATAAAAATTTCCCGATAATTCACTCACCTACATGTGATCCAAGATGTTCATGTCTTTCTGTCTTCATTTGCGAAGAAATTAAAGTTTTTGAGGAAAACATTCCATTACATGGTGGCCAATGGATTGAAGGTCCAAAATGCAGTTTAAATGCAGCTTCAAAGGGCTCTACATGATCCCAGCTGAGGAATAAGGGTCTTATCTAGAAAAATGTTTGGTCATTTTCATAAAACAATAAAAATGTATATACTTTTTAACCACAAATGCTTGTCTTGCACAACCTTAACGTCACGTATTACATAGTCACATTGGAAAGGTCATGCATGATGTAGGTGGAAGTACAGACCCAGTGTTTACAAAGCAAACGTGCAAAGAAAATCAAACGCCCTTTGCAATAAAAGATAAAACAACAATGTCGGACGATTTTGAAGTTGCATGAGAAAATTAAATGATGTTTTTTGCCCTACCCAACCTTTTTGAACCAAAGTACACAAACGAAGAACTAACCATGCGTGACCTTTCCAAAATGACTGTGTAATGTGCTAGTGCAAGATGAGCATTTGTGGTTAAAAAGTATATACATTTTTATCTTTTAGAAAATGATTGATTGTTTCACTAGACATGACACTTATTTGTTGGGATTGTGTAGAGCCCTTAGAAGCTGCTTTGAAACTGTATTTTGGACCTTCAACCTGTTGGCCACCATTGAAGTCCACTATGGAGAAAAATCCTGGAATGGTTATCTCAAAAACCTTGATTTCTTTGCAACCGAAGACAGAAAGACATGAACATATTGAATCACATGTGGGTAAATTATCAAGAATTTTTTATTCAGCAAGTGAACTTCTTCTTTAATCAGTGGTATATGCTTTTGTTGAAGCCGTCAGCCATTTAACAGCAGATTTTGTGGTGAAAAACTAAATTAACCATGATGCCGTACAGACAATTTCACCAGTCAGAGAATTGAAACAAGCTCCGCCCACTCCCATGAAGTTTCACAAATGATGTAATCGAGTTTTCCTACTTAGGCTCTCAAAATACTTAAAGTTTAGCATATTTTGCAGTGAACATAAAATGTATTATTTCTGTAGACACAACCAAATTTATATAATTCTTTACATTTATGTCATTCGCATTGCTTCATGGGATTGTTGTTCTTTCCCTGATTAAAGGGATATTCACCCCAAAATTAAATTTCTGTCATTCATTACTTGCCTCATGTCATTCCGAACCTGTAAGACCTTCATTTGTCTTCAGAACACAAATTAAGATATTTTTGATTGAATCTGAGAGCTTTTTTTTTTTTTTTTGTATTGATTTAGCTTCATAAAATTACGGTTGAAGTCACATGGACTTTCTGGACCTTGAATGCATCAGTTGCGTTGCTGCCTACGCAGGGTCAGAAAGCTCTCGAATTTCATCAAAAATATCTTAATTTGTGTTCTGAACATGAATGAAGATCTTAGAAGTTTGGAACAACATGAGGATGAGTAATTAACGACAGAAATTTCCTGGGTGAACTATCCCTTTAAAGTTTTTGTTTCAAATCAAAGTTTGTAATGTTGTATTTTACATCATAGCTGGTTGGCTTGATTCATAGCTTGTACTGCTTTGAAAACTCTCTCTCTATGGGAGAAATGAATTATGAAGAATCAGAATCAAGTCTTTGAAACACACTTTTGAGTTTTGTTGATTGCGTGTTCTCGCTGACTGAATTCTGCACTCTCGCGAATTCTTTCATCATAAACAAAGTGCAGATGTACGATTTAAGAGATTCATTCATTAAACAATGTATAGACATCTTCATTAATATTATAATGAGATTTTTTTAAGTTTTTTTGTTTGTTTGTTTTTTGCTTAAACTTAGACTGAAGTCAGTGATAATGTTCTTTGATTATGTAAATGTTTTTTTCTAGTGTTCTATTACAATTTTTATTAAATTGTGATCCAGATAAATACAAAACCATTTTTATTACAAATGTCATGACACCATATCTGGAACTAAAAAGACTGGATAATTACGTGTGTTTTATATAATTACACTGCAAAAAATGCTTTTCTTACTTAGATTTTTTGTCTTGTTTCTAGCCAAAATATCTAAAAATTCCTGAATCAAGAAGGATTATCTAGACAAGCAAAAATTGTCTTATTTTCAGAAAAAACAAACAAACATCAAATTTAAGTGAGTTTTTGTTAAAAACAAGCAAAATAATCTGCCAAAATAATCTTATTTCAAGCAGAAAACAAGATTATTTTGCTTACCCCATTGGCAGATTATTTTGCTTGTTTCTAGCAAGAACTCACTTAATTTAGACTTGTTTTTTTCTGAAAACAAGGCAATCAGTTTTGCTTGTCTAGAAAATCCTTCTTGATTTTATAATTTTTAGATATTTTGGCTGGAAACAAGACAAAAAAATCTAAGTAAGAAAAGCATGTTTTGCAGTATAATAGATTACACTAACGTTAGGCTACTTTGAGCCTTAAGCTAGAGTTGGTTCACCCTCTGCCTATGGTGGTATATGTATCCATGATGGGGAATCACTGTCACTGTGTAGTTCAGCAGAGTTAAATGAAGACCGTGAGTTGACTGCAAATGATGGTGATGAAAGATGAATGGTAATTCAGTTCTCTAAGTAACGTTTGGAACAGCACTTTTTTTTCTTTTTTCAACCATATTTCATTCGTTTTTCCTGCTATGATAAACGGAAAGAGAGATAAGCAGAAGGGACATGTGAAAAATGTCTTGAGTGTGGAGAAACCATGAGGAGAGGATGGGGAAAGGTGCAGCCTGCAAGGAAAACTCCCCGTGACTGGCATATTTTCCACTTTCAAACCCATCTCACATTCCTTGTCACTATTCTTTTATCCTAGTTTTACCTTTCCCAGCACCATCCCAGAAATTTCTAGAAAGGGAAGAGAGGGTGAAAGAAATGAGAAACCGGCATTTTCACAGCCATATTTATTCTCATTTTATCCACCTAAACACATGTACTAGTTTACTTGAGGCAGTTTTGGGGCCAAGTTCTTTTAAATGAATATGTAGTCAAAGCATTTTATCCTACAAGACTGCGTATGAATTAATCATAAGACGTGTGTTATGACAGGTCCTCTGCACAGTTTAATCCTCATAGAGTTTAAATATTTAAATTTGTTTAAACATTTAGTATAAACATGAAATATGAGCTTTATGAGAGGTTGTGGAGAGTCTTAAGGATAAACAATTTTTATAACTCAAAATGAATCACTATATCTAGATCCCAGCTGAGGAAGAATGGCCTTATCTAGTGTTATTTTCTAAAAAAAAAAAAAAAAAGGACAATTTATACACTTTTTAACCACAAATGCTTATCTTGTCTAGCTCTATGATGCAAAAACTACTCTGTGCACTCTGGTTCAAGAGAGTTAGGCTATGCCAAAAAAACTCTCATCTCATTTTCTCCTCCAACTTTAAAATCATCCTATATTGCTGTTTTACCTTTTATATATATATATATAAAGGGCGTTTGGCCTTCGTTGCACATTCACTTTGAAAACACAGGGCCGGTACTTCTTTACAGATTTATTTATTTATTTATTTTTCTTTATCGATTTAGGGCGATTTTGAAGTTGGAGGAGAAATGGGAGATGGGAGTTTTCTGACATACCCTAACTGTATTGAATCGGAGTGCACAGAGTACACATGCTAGACAAGATGAGCATTTGAGATTATAAAGTTTATAAATTGTACATTTTTTTTTTTAGAAAATAACTGATGCCAAAAACACAACACATTTTAAAACACAAAAACTGATGCCCTTTGAAGCTGCATTTAAACTGCATTTTGGAAGTTCAAACTCCCGGGCACCATAGAAGTCCACTATATGGATTATTATATTGTTTTACAGATGGAATTATTGTTATTAATATATAATATCTGAGCTTAAACAGTAAAGCACAACATTAATTATGGGTTCAATTCCAAGGGACTGCAAGAACTAAAAATGTTTACCTCGAATGCAACATAAATCGTTTTGGATAAAAACATGCATAAATCAAATGCATAAATGTATATTTATACCAGCCTCCATGTTATACCAAAGTGAGCTGAAATAATGCAGATATTGTAATAATGATATTGTAATTTATTCAAATAGCCAAACACCTGGCTTGATAATAGAATTACAGAACATAACTGAAGCCCTAAAATGGATTTAATTGTGACAAAAGTTGATATAAACATTCAGGAGAAGTCACTTCTAAAGGGCTGTTAACACCAGGAGAAATAACTATAAAGGTAACCAATGTACAATAATATTCTGTTTATTAAAAATTCAAATTTTAAGTTTACAGTAAAGAAAACTTATACAATTTATATTTTACTAAATATTTTGCAAGCTGGAATTGTTGTAAAATCAAAACCATATGTCTAACTAAGTTCCGTTCCAAATTTGAAGTTGATATCACAAAAATTGAGGTTCCTGTGATATTTTATTTAGACACTATACCAAAAATACACACCAGGTGACAACTGTTAATTTTTTTGGATTCTCCTGTCCTATCAGAAATGTATACATTTCTGTCACAATATTACTTCTATCACAAAATACTTACCAAATACGGAAACATTAGACTCTGACCTTTCCAACAATATGCGTTTTGTCAAGATTAGAGAAAGATTTGATTATAAAATATTGTAGTAAGTTTTGCAATATGACATTTGACACCAGCCACTATGAGAAGGATGTAAAGCAATATTCAGTTTCGAAAGCTGTATAAGAGAAGCTGTATAAAATCCCCCAAACCATGACACTTCCTCTTCCATCTTTTACTGACTTCTTTACGCATGTGGGCTTTAGTCTTTCCTCAGTTTGATGCCAAACAAAATATTTCCCATCAAACCCCAATAAATTAAAACTTGATCCCATGGACCAGTTCTTCTCTCTCCACACAGGAAAGGTGAGCTTAGCCTTTTGATTCTTTCAGATGTGAGGTTTGGTCACTGCAGGGGTGCACTTTCAGTCCGATCCTTACCCTGTTCTGTGCTGAACTGGCAAGCAATTCCAGCTGCAGTGTTGAACCGATTCCCCATTAAGAGTCTCTGCATTATCCTGTCTTTTGATGCATTTGTCTTATGTGGATGACCAGCCTTTTGGGGGGACTTGAACAAATTAGTGTCACTGTAAACCTGCAGTATTTGAGAAATCACAGATTTGAAATGACCAACTTGTTTTGCAGTGGCTGAAAGTGTCATCCTTTTGGCCTTTATCTGGACAACCTCCTGTCACAGGGTTTCAGTCACCTTACAATTTCAGTAAAAATTGGAGGAATGCTGCCAGTTAAATAGAGTTTGTCATACAGTGCCAGATTAACACCAATAACTTATAGGTATCTGTAAGTGTTCTCTAATTCTGATCAGAGTTCTTTTTCAAATATATTTTATTAATGTTTTTTTATGCTGTGCTTCAAAATACAATAAATATGCTTAAAAAACTGCCCTTCTACAGGTGTTAGGATAACTTTGTGACTAAGCAGTGACCTTGAAATTTAGGAAATTATAGATTGTTCTCTAATTTTGATCTCCACTGTATATTGTTATTGTAAGTGTTACACTGTGTGTTAGATACACAAAGTTCCAGAATTGTGAAATAAGTAAAAATCCAAATAATTGTGCGTCTGCATTTTCAGTATTGTAAATATCCAGAGTCATTGCACAGTTTGAGAACCACAGTGAGAAAAACAATAGAAAGGGCCAGAGTGCACTGGAGATGGCTGCGGATCAAACTATAATGGAGAGCAGAGAAAAGGCCGGGCCAAGTGAAAGGCCAAACATGCAATCAGCCAATGTCTTTAAAGGCTTTACAAACAGAGCATCTGGCGGTGCAAATGTCTATTGAGCGCGGGGTGAGGGGATTGGTCGGCCTCATGTCTGAATGTGTCAGCCAGGCAACGCCCCCCCTCCCAAAAATGTCTTTGTGTGCTGCCATGGCAACTACTGGTGTGTTGGCGGAAGCTGATGTCATTGTGAATGTGCTTCTGAGGAGAAGGGAGGCGAATGGGGTGATGGAGAGAAAGCAGGAACGGCGGAGACATTTTTGTCCCACAGGAAATGAAACAAGCTGTGCACACACTGTGGCTGGCCAAACACTGATGAACTCATTCACACACTCATTTACATACACACTCTCTCACAAAACTGCGGCCTGCTTTCCATTTGTTTCCCCAAATCAGCATCCAAGTTTCTTCTTTTATCTGCCCTCACATCTATGTTCTGCTATTTGTCTTTTTTTTTTTTTTGTCTCTTCCTCTCCAATAACTGGAACAATAGGGTATTAAAATCACAGTACATTAAAAACAATTGCGGAACAGAAACCAGATCAAAATTTGTTTGATATTTTTTACATATTAGACATATTAATTAAAGGTTTTTAATTAATATCAGAACCAGAATCTGATCAGGTCATTTGCTGTACCATGGCTACTGAGTATTCAGACATGATGCATTTTACATTTTTTGTATATTTCAATATATGATAAAAATCAATGTAATAAGCCAGAGTGGCTAAACTCCCATTATCTAGCTCTGTGTTATGTTTTTTTTTTTTTTTTGGTCTTTATTCTACTCATTTTGTGTCATAAATTGCTCACTCTTCACTGATCCCAAAATAGTGTATGGCAGTTTGGGGAGGGGACATTAAAGATTGAAGTGAAATGTAAAGATTAACTCTAAGCTGTTCTGGATCTTTTTGACCCCAGATGATATTCGCTGAAAAAATGAATTAAAAAAGTTACCTTTATCAAAATGGCATGATACTTGTCAATGCTTGCTAGGTCACACACAGGATGTTTGGGGTCTCGGGAGACCCTACATTGAAATGAATAGGGAAATTATAAAATCAATACTTTTTTTTTTTTTCAATTTGTCAAATAAAATCACTACACCTGCCACAATGCAAACACAGAACACACAAAAAATGCAGTGGAAACCCTCGGTTTCACACACACAAAATGTCTTACCGCGCCACAAACACCCCCACCCCCTAAAAAAATCACTCATATACATCAATCGAAGACTGTATAAATACTGATTTCTGTTAAAAAAAATTGTCAAAAATGTCAGTTAGAGTACAGGAAAAAAAAAAATAAATAAAAATAAAAAAAAACTGAAGTGGTGACACCACAGCACATCCACGATGGAGGAAAAACAAACGTGACCCCTACCCGACGCCCCAACGCCCCCAAAACCATAAAACCCACTCGTAAGAAATGAAAAACTGAGATGACGTAAGTGGCTCTCTCTTACATAATTTGTCAAATAAAAATCAGCTACAATGCAGAACACATACAGAAATTATGGTGTGACACCATGGCACATCTACGATGGAGAACAAATGCAAACACATGTCTGTTGAGCAAACACAGAAGTTCATGTCTTTCTTTCTTCAGTTGTATCAAGAAATTTAGTTTTTTGAGGAAAATATTTCAGGAATGTTCTCCATATAGTGGACTTCTATGATGCCCACAAATTTGACCTTCAAAAATGCAGTTTAAATGCAGCTTCAAAGGGCTCTAAACAATCCCAGCCAAGGTCTTATCTAGCGAAACGATTGGTTATTTTCAAAAAAAAATGCGAATTATATACTTTTTAACCTCAAATGCTCATCTTGTCTAGCTCTGCAATGTGCATGCATAGTCTCTGTAATCCGGTTCAATACAGTTAGGGTAGGTCGAAAAACTCTCATTTTCTTCAAAATCGTCCTACATCGCTGCTGAAGTACCAACCCAGTGTTTACAAAGTGGATCAGTGGACGTGCAAAGAAGATCAAATGCCCTTTACAAAAAAAAAAAAAAACAATTAAAATATTAAAAAGACTTTTCAGTTTAGGGTTACCTACCCTAACTGAACCAGAATACACAGAGTACACGCAGAGCTAGACAAGACGAGCATTTGAGGTTAAAACGTTTTTTTTTTTTTTTTCTTTTTTAGAAAATGGGATTGTTTGAAACTGCATTTAAACTGCATTTTGGAAGTTCAAACTCACAGGCACAACAGAGGTCCACTATATGGAGAGAAATCCTGAAAAGTTTATACAGAATCGACAAGCTCTATTAGTAGCTAAAAAATTAAGTACTATAGCATGCAAATAGATGCTTTCCATATATAATATTATATGCAAGATTAAGATGCCAACACTTACATGCACATGCAAACAGTAGGCTATGTGACATAATATTGCATTTTACAGCACAATTAAACATTCATAAAAATAAATTCTTGTGTTCTGTGACATCACTGCAGGTGGGTGAATCCTTGCAGTGAAAGTAACAAAACTGATGACTAACAGTCTGAAAACTGCAGAACTAGTTTTCTTGTTAAACAACAGGTCATTTTTTCAGGTGCTTTAAGGCCACAGCTAATTCTCACTCACAGATAAGAGAATTTATTGAACATGTTTTTAATATTAGTTGTCTGTTTCAGTAACTGGACAAATAAAAAAAAAAAACAGGTTTAAGCAAGAGTCAAATACACAATTAGTTTGCTAGATTGGATTTCTGGACTTGCTGGTCTCCCAACCTTGAAAAGCTTCACCAGGTTTGGAGAACAGCAAAATAACTTAACTCAGAGTGACATAACATATTTTTTCTTTTAACCTTTCCGCTAAGCAGTTTTATTCTGACTATTTGTACTATTTGACAGCTGTCACAATATTAAAATATTAAGAAGACTTTTCAGTTTTAATTTTAGAACCAGAACTACATACTTTTTGGAGTCAGTTGTGTCAGACTTGTTGGACTGCTCAAACAAGTAGGTGATGTTTTCAGAGTTCAGCCTACAAGATTACATCTGTGTCTGTACAATATGTTAGATGTACAATATGTTAGCTCCAGTACTCAATCTGTCTGGATGTGTTCACTGATCCAGTCAGCACTCCATGTGGACACAATTTCTGTAAGAGCTGCCTGAACCAGTGCTGGGACAAAAGTCAGATCTACAAATGTCCGTTATGTAAAGAAACATTCAGTAAAAGACCTGACCTTAAGATCAACACAGCACTCAGACAGGCTGTGCTGCTCTTTAAAGAAAAGTCTTGTCAGAGTAAATCTGAGGTTCTCTGTGACATCTGTGATGGTATAAAGATGAAAGCAATGAAGATGTGTCTGGTGTGTCAGAGCTCTTACTGTGAAACTTACCTTGAGCCTCATCACAGAGTCCCAAATTTAAAGAAATACAAACTGACTGATCCAGTGGAGAATCTTGAGGACTATATATGCCAGAAACATGAGAAACCTCTGGAGCTGTTCTGTAAAGATGACACACGTATGACACGTGTATGTTTGCTCTGTGCTGTAACAGGCCACATGAATCACAAAACTGTTGCTGTAGAGGAGGAGAGCAGAGAGAGGAAGGTAACAGCATAATTACATGTTTTAACAAGATGTTTCTCTTAAATGTTGTTGAATCTGTTGTGTGTGTTCTGTTGTGTCTGTAGCCTGAGCTGATAAAGATGCAGACAGATATGCAGCAGATGATCCAGGACAGAATTAAGAAAGCGTAAGATATAAAACACTTAGAAGAACTCAGAAGAGTACTCACAAGAATGTTTGATTCAAATATATAAATACATTTTCTTTAGAAACAAAAATGAAAACGTCTGCAACAGGAATATTGACCTAAATTTTCTTGGTTATCCACATTCATTGCATGAGTTCATATAGAAATATCAGACTTTTGATATTTCTTCTTCTCCTCCTCTGGAAGTCTATGGCATCCCCCATAGAACCACTTATGGGAAACTTGTGTAATTTGGCACACAGATAGAGGACAGTCTCAACATTAACCATAGCAAATTTGGAGTCTCTACCTCAAACTTTCTAGCACCACCACTTGTCCAAAATTTCAATCATTTTATGCTAATAATTTTTGAACCGTAAGGTCTAAAAGGAAGATTCCTTGGCTCACGCCGAGTCAAATGGACACCAAAATTAAAAAAATTGTAAGCTTTAGTTTTTTTTTGTTTTTGTTTTTGTTTTTTTTGCTATTTTTAATAGTTTGTAAAAACCTACTTTTTCTCTGTCTCTGATTTTCACCGAAATTGGCTCAGATCATCTTCAGACCATGCTGGAAAAAAGCTATGGAACTCAAGTTGAATTTTTTGAACTATTGTTGAATAACGTGCAAACTTATTCTACAAAAAACATGCAAAAATGGATGTGAGGCTGTATCTCCGCAATGGTTTGGCATATTGAGACCAAACTTGGTGTGTCATATAACAAGCATGAGCTGAGGCTACCTGCAGTGTTTCGGTGCAATGCCACCAAGCGGTCAGGAGAAATTGATATTTTTGCTTATAACTTCAAAACTGCCAAAAAATCAAAAACTGGTCTCTTTAGATTCGGAGGAGCATGCCGAGTCGGACCACATCAGCCATTTGGGCATCGGCCATTTTGTATTTTGTCAAAAAATGCTATATTTTATGAACGCATTGGTGTATCGTTACGAAACTCGGTATGTGTCTTCAGCAGCACAAAATTTCCAAAAATACTAATAACGTTTGAATAAGTTGGGCTATTGTAATAAAACTGGTCTCAATATATTCCTTGGGTTATGCTGAGAACATCGATACCAATTATGCCAAAATTGGCCGAACTTCTTGTCCACCATTTGATTCGTGTTAAAAACTTTTTCAAACTCTTCCTAGACCGTTGGTCAGATTTTCGAATTTGACTGATCATCTTCAGACCATGCTGGCAAAAGTTTATGGATTTCGTGTCAATATACGAAACGGTTTTTGTTTAACGCATCAACGAATTTGCTGGAAAGATGCCAAACTGCATTTGAGGCTGTATCTCTGCAAAGCTTTGACATATTTGCACTAAACTTTGTATGTGCCATTGTCACTTCACACTGACCACGTCACATCAATTTGGTAACAGCGCCTCCTATTGGTCAAGAGTAAGAAACCATTCAATAACCATATTATGAAATGTCCAAAAATGCTAATACCCTTTGATTAGCATTATTCTATTGTAATGAAACTGGTCTCAAAATATTCCCTGGGTCATGCCAACAACATACATACCATTTATGCCATAATTGGCCGAAATTCCTGTCCGCTATTTTGCTTTATGTTGAAAACATACTTTTTCGAACTTCTCCACGACTGTTTGTCCGATTTTGACCAAAATCAAGTCAGACCATCTTCAGACTATACTGACACAAAAGTTATGAATGTTGTGTCGATAGCCGAAAACCTTCTTTTTTGTAAAGCAATGCAACAAATTTGAGCCATAATGCCAAAATGACCCTGAGGCTTTATCTATGCAAAATTCTGACATATTGACATTCTGTGGGTGTCATTTTCACCTCTCACTGAACACACCACATCGATTTGATAACAGTGCCACCTATTGGTCAAAAGAGATAACCCATTAAATATCATTACTAGTGGTTGTTATGATTTTTAAACCATTTTGACTAAAATCAGTTTAAAATGGCTTCAATTACTCATTGCTTCAGTTGCTCTGATGCTTGCTGCGTTGGTTGCCTAGTGCTTGGCCCCGTAATTGCTGCTTGCAGCTATATTTATTCTTTTTATGTATTTATTTATTTATTAAAGAAGTTGAATAGTCTATATAGTGTTTTCTAAAAAGGTGCTGAAGTAACAATAAAATAATTTGTTTAATTTATCAGAAAGCATCAGAGAAAGAGCTCTTCACTGAGCTGATCCGCTCCACTGAGAGATGTCAGTCTGAGCTGCTGGAGATGATGGAGCAGAAGCAGAAAGCAGCAGAGAAGCTGGCTGAAGGGCTGATTAAAGAGCTGGAGCTGGAGATCACTGAGCTAAAGAGGAGAGACACTAAGCTGGAGCAGTTCACGCATACTGAGGATCACCTGCACCTCTTACAGGACAGTGTCCTTTGTCTGCTCACATCACAGCACAGCATTCTCCAAGCTGAAGGATTTCTGCTCTCTCCTTGTAGATTTACCCATCCCTGATCATACCTCCATACGTCAGCAGTTGGACTGAGATCAGTATTAGTGGCACACAGATGGACGTGACAACTCTAAGGAAAGCTCTGATTCTGCTGCAGGAGAGTCTAGATGCGAAACTTCAGATTAATATCTTATATCTTGCTTTCAGTGAATGTGACTCTAGATCCTGATACAGCTCATACAAAGCTCATCCGGTCCGATGACGGAAACCAAGTGCGATTTGGGGGCATTAAGCTTGAACTCCCAGACAAACCAGAGCGGTTTGATGGTTGTTATTGTGTCCTTGCAAAAGAGGGTTTCAGCTCAGGTAGATTTTATTTTGAGGTGCAGGTCAAGGGAAAGACTGATTGGGATATAGGAGTGGCCAGAGTGTCCATTAACAGGAAGGGAAAGATCTCAGAGAATCCTGAGAATGGATACTGGACTATCATTTTGAGGAATGAGAATCAGTATCAGGTTTGTGAATCTCCTCCGGTTTCTCAGTCTCTGAGAGAGAAGCCTCAGGTCGTAGGTGTGTTTCTGGATTATGAGGAGGGTCTGGTCTTCTTTTATGATGTGGAGTCATGTTCTCATCTTCATTCTTTCACTGGTCAGTCTTTCACTGAGAAACTCTTCCCAAACTTTTCCCCTTGTAATAATAAAAAAGGTAAAAATGCTGCATCACTGATCATCTCAAATGTCAGACAATGAATGCATTTACACCAAATATTATATAAATAATCTTATTTTTAGTGCTATGACTACTTGCTGTTGTTAAATGAGATGTTACATCATTTTTACTTTTAATAATTTCCCATCTTTTAATTTTTCTTATATAAACTTTAATTTATTTATTTATTTTTTTTTTTTTTTTGTTAATTGTTAATTTTTCTGAAGGTTCAGACATGTTTCACTGAACCATTTTCTTTCTGCTCCTGTTGCTGTTACATAAATCTGAATAAAGTCCTGTGTTAATTTCTATAATTCGAGATAAATTCATCATTACAATATTTATAGGAGGGACATATATATATAAATTCAGTGAAGTGTGTCTAAACGTTTGACTGCAGCCGTTCTGAGATGTGTGCTTGTAATGACTAAATAATAACATGCTGGCAAATGTAATGAAAGCTTTGTATATGGTCTGTGTCCTTAAACTGTAAGATTTTGTTTGTATCTCTGCTGGTTGTTTATTCATGTGCTGTCTGTGGTTTTACATTTTCACCGCCGCAGCCAGAGCCGCTGAAATTGGCTTTAATAATTCATGTGTCTGTGCGGTGAGGAGGGGAAGTTAAAGCCTATTTATCAAACCCTCTGTCACAGGACAGAGCAATGAAAAATCACTCTCTCACCACACTTCCATTCAAGGCCTTTAGCTTGAAGGAAAGCATAGACAGGAATAACACTGCAAATGAATATAAAACAACAAAAGCGACTGCTGTGACAACTTCCTTCAGTTTCTCTTTCATATCTGCTTGTAGATGCTCTTATCCAGGTCTGGCAGATGGTTGAAGAGCTGCTGGTTTGGTTACAGGGTTGAGACGGATGATGATTTTGGTGGTTCTTGCCTGCATTCAAGAGCGTTTTATATTATATTTGTGTAAAGAACGGATTTGACATTATTTTCAGAAAATGTGCTTTAGATGTTTGAAAACCGGTCAGAAGTCTACACTCCAAAGACACACGGGAACTCATGGTAGAAAACTAAATTCTTTTTCATGACACCCACAAATAAATAATAACAAAAATAAATTAACAAACTCCTTCTCATAAAACAATTTAAATTGCGTTTACTATGTAATATCTCACTCTTGTTTTGTTTGTTTGTTTGTTTTTGTTTTCAGCAGCATAATGAAATGCAATCAAATTCTCATACTTTCATGTCTTTCTGCCTTAAAGAGTTTGTAGCTGTATGCATGAGAAAGTTCCCTTACACCACTAAGGAAATGGAAGGCTTAAAATTAGTGTAAAGTGTAAATGTGTAAAATTTTGGGAGAGAGTGTAACAACATAAATCAGAGGAATTTATTCAGTCCCCAACCCCCTATACCCCCACCCCCTCTTTTCATTATGTACTTGTTTTGAAATGTGTATATATTTGAGCAATAAGCTATATATTGATATATCATAGAATTTTTGTGTGTGTGTGTATTTGTTTATACATGCATATAACTTTTTTGTTTCTTTAACAAAAAGACCTTTAAAGTAATATTAATTTGTTAGTAGTAGTAGATGAAAATTGTGATATTTAAATAATGAAATATCATTATTGTGTTAATTAGGGGTGCCGCAATCTAATTCTAGTCCGATATGGCTAGGAACTATACTCTCATTCCGGCGTAATATTCGAAGAAATTTGCTGCCGTACCATGGGTGCAGCAGGCGCAATGATATTACGCAGCGCCTGAAAATAGGCTAACTTCAACATAACCAACATGACCACCTGCTTGCACAGGGAGACTATTTTCAGGTGCTGCATAATATCATTGCACCTGCTGCACCCATGGTACGGCAGCAAAGTTCCTCGAATATTACGCCGAAATGAGAGTATAGTTCCTAGCCATATCAGCCTAGAAAATCGCAACTTTTCATTTTTCGCCAGTCTTAGTACACGATGTAATTACAGAAGAGTCAAGTTTTAAATAGGATTAAATTTAAATTAGAGTGAGATGCTAACGGTCTAATAGGAATCAATGATCTATGCTAAGCTAGGTGAAAAGTGCTAACGCCAGACCCGGAGATCAGCTGAATAGAATTGAAAACAGTAAAACTCAACTGTTTAACTCTAGGGGAGTGGGAAAATGAGCCTATTTTTTTTTTTTTTTTAAGTGGAGTGTTCCTTTAAGAGTAATAGAATTTGTGAAGTTCCAGGAAATCCCTGTAGGCATCCAGCTATCTGTGTAGATTAGTAAAATGCAGAAAGAAATGTTTTATCTATGAAACATGAAGACAGGTGACACACAATTCCAGCAGACAGTTAATGATTTATCTATGTTCTTCAAGTCATCTCAGGTATTTTAATAAGGATATGTATATATGGTAATGCTAATTAACATAGCATTTATCACTGTAAAGAATACTATAAAATAATATAATTTCTGCCTCATTCTGTGATAAGAATCAGTTCATAGAATTAAATTATTTAAAACACTCGTTTGGAGTAAAAAATATTTGATCATTATTCTCACCAAAAACTTTGGTGTTGTACAAAAAAAAAAAAAAAAAAATGGCTCTTCTATTTAGTGTAGGGCTGTCACGATTCCTTGATTCCAGTCGAGTTCTTGTTCCCTGGGTTTACACGTTTTGATGTCCCTATTCAAGAAATTACAGTGACTGTAGCATTTCCTTCTTAAAGAAATAATCAAATAATGAAGATTAAGTGTACATTTGAATTAAATGTGGTTTAGTCAATATTAAAAAAGGATTAGATTGCGCAGCCCTGGTGAAAAAAAAAACAGCATATGTTGGTAGGTATGTTTTGATGCTGAGATGCACCAGGGAGTAAAGTGTAACAACAATCGTCAGGCCATTTGCGCCCTCTGCAGTCATTTTCTTATAATGTGCAATGTACATTAGGTCTTTTGTTGGTAATACATTATGTATTTTAACAGTTTTGTTCAATAAAACCATATGATTACTTGCTTTTGATATTTTATTTTAACTTGCCTCATTGCTATATGTATTTTAAGTAATTTTAAGGGCTGTTGTTTGCTTATATGTATTCTTATTACCACAAAATATTATTATTATCATCAAAATAATCGTCTGATTGCTTGAGTACCAAAATAATCCTCAGTGACACCTCTAGATTAGTGTAATTGTTCTTTTTGTATGCAATGGTGCGATTTCATTGGTCAAAAAGGGGGGAAAAAAGAGATGACTTTGACTGATATCTTGGTTTCTTTGTTTGTAGTTTATTTATTTATATTTTTTAAGATTTCTGTATATATCACAATATATATCATTATTGTTCATTTTTGTGGCCACGGTAATCTGATATCGTGACAGGCCTGGATTTATGTACTGATTGAAACATACTGAACAAGAGCAACGAAAAGCTTCATGTGCTGACCATGTGTTTTTATTCTTTTTTTTTTTTTTTTACATTGTCCCTGTTGTGAAATGAGTACATATTTGAGCAATAACCTATATACATTATTATTATTATTATTATTATTATTATTATTATTATTATTATTATTATTATTATTATGCAAACCACTTTATAATCTCTTGTGGCATGTACTTTGAATGTACCCAACAAATCTGACCTTTAAAAGGATGAATAATATATTAAAATAATAAATAAATAATTTATTTTCAATAGTTAGGAAAGCAAAAGAAAACTCACTTGTCATCACGCTTGTCCAGGGAACTCAGAGTGATAATAATCAGAATGAGTGGGTGATGAAAGATAGGAAAGGTTATTTCACATAATGAATGCTCTAATAGGGTGGGTGTCGATGTACTCTTAGCTAAAAGCACAGCGTGTAGTTACTCAGGTCATTACTGACCGTGACCTGTTAAAATAATGAGGGTTATTCAGCAAACAGCAGAAGACAGAACACAGGAGCATTTTTTTGAGGTAATGTAAGGTATTTCCAGTTGTATATGTATAATGCAGTGTGGAGTGAACCGTGTACTATATATAGTGTATAGGGAGCTAGTATTTTATACTGAACACAGCCATACACGCACTAGTGATGCGCGGGTCGGGTATTTTTCCAACCCGCGGGTCCCGCTTTTATGAAATTATTTGGCCCGCCCCAGCCCGCCCCGCACCACTGCATCTATTTTTACAACCCGCCCCGCCCCGCACCCGCGACCATTAAATAGACATACTAGGCATTGTAATTCAAACGAAAACAGCCTTTATTTCAGCCAGAAAGTGCTTGGAAACATCGCCCTGTAAACTGGCAACAACATATGATTATGGATATGAACGATAAATCAGGTCATATTTATAACAAGATAATGATACACATTTTAAACATTTACAAAGCAGCGTTTGTAATCTAGGCTAAACAATTTTTTATTTTAGATTTGTATAGGGCAGGCCTACAGTTTACAGCCTACGCTAAATAACCACTGACATTTTTTTTTTTCAAAATGTTCATTTAGCGTTTTTACGTTCGCTGTGCAAAAAAAAAGAATGGCATCCACTGTACCGTCTTCCATCTTCACTTTTATTTCTTTGTTTTTGTTGTGACTGGCAGCGGTAGCTGCTTGGCGCTTTCGTGACTTGTCACGTGACGTAACCTTATCAAAGAACTTAATAAAATATGAAAATAGATATTCTTAAATATTTAATATAGGCTATAGGGAATTGCACGCAACATACATGGATTTTTTATTTAATTTTGTTTTTAATGACCCGCCCCAACCCGCCCCGCAAATAAAGTGACAATTTCTCTACCCGCCCCAACCCGACCCGCGGGTTACGAGACGACCCGCGCATCAGTAGGCACATAAGCTTTTTTATTTCTAAGGGTCAAAGACGGGTGGCAAATGGCTATAGAATAATTATTCTATTCTAACCTTTCTAACTGAGAATAAAGATTAAACTATAAAAAATGTATGACATAGACACTTAAAATACAATATTATTGCCGTAAAGTGACAAATGTCATCACACCACAAGTGGTAAATAGCAGAGTGCCATATTTGCTGCCCATAGAAAATATGCCTTTAGTAACAGTTTGACTAGCACTTTTAAAATTATTGATGAAATTATTCTAATTACTGGAAGAATTACACAGGGATGTTAAATGTCAGTGATGCCGTGTATATCGATTGATATCTGTCATTGCAGCCATTTATTTTGAGGTGTGTTATCTAGACAGATGACATTATTATCTTAGTTCAGTGTTAAAGAGATTGACCAATTTTATAGTCAATCATTTAGGAATTTAGTGTCATATCTTAAGCCAAGTTGAAGCAGGCAAAAAGCAGAGCTGTATAGCAGCTGGAGAACGGGAGTAAGATCTCTAGGAATGAGAAGGCAGCATCTGTGCTGATCAAGCTCATCCTGGAGTTGATTCAGAAAGAATTTTAGAAAAGTGCAGTCAGCTGGAGAAGTGGAAATGGTACAAATGGATTTCTTTTTATTTTATATTCCTTTTTATAATGGTTTCACACTGTCAGCAGCCAATAACTCATCACATGAAATACAAAATAGTGTCACAGTTTTTTGTGAATTTATTTATTTATTTATGCATTTATTTTTATGTAATTTTGGTCTATTTTATTTGTTTGGTTGGTTGGTTGTGGTTATAGTTTTCTTTTTGTAAATATATTGTTTATTATTCTTAGTTTTCTTTTTGTACATTTATTTGTTTGTTTGTTTGTTTGTTGTTCATAATTTTCTTTTTGTTAATTTATAGTATTTTCATAGTTTTATTTTGTAATTTTATTTATTTTTTACTTGCTTTTTTTGCTTTAATGTTCCTAGCTTTTTTGTTTGTTTGTTTAGCCATAGTCTTCTGTTTGTAATTTTGTTTGTTTGTTTGTTTATTGATAATAGGTTTTTGTTTGTTTAGTTTTATTTTAAATAGCTTATTTATTTATTTATTTATTTATTCATTCATTCAGTCATTCATTCATTCATTCATTTATGCATTCATTAAACTGGTTCATTTGTGTATTAATAAAATTATTTTTTGTTTAATGTTCATAGCTTATTTATTTATGCATTTGTTTGTTTGTTTGTTTGTTTGGCCGTAGTTTTCTGTTTGTAATTTAACTTTTTTATGTATTTGTTTGTTTGTTTATTGATCTTTTTTGTGAATTTATTTATTTATATAATGCATATATATATTTGTATGTACTTTTGATCTATTTTTATTTGTTTGTTTGTTTGGATGGTTGTTCCTAGTTTCGAAAATATATTTTTTTATTGTTCTTAGTAAATTTTATTGTTCTTTTTGTAAATGTATTTATATGTTTGTTGTTCATAGTTTTCTTTTTGTAATTTAATATATATATATATTTATTTTAGTTGTTTACTTATAGGTCAGTTTCCCTTTTTCATATTTGTTTGTTCATACTTTTTTTCGGTAATTGTATTTTTTCTTTTTTGTTCAGATTACATGGCTTTTATTTTATTTTATTTTATTTTATTTTATTTTATTTTATTTTATTTTATTTTGTTTTGTTTTGTTTTGTTTTGTTTTGTTTTGTAATGTTTGTAGTAACCTGCAACTCACCACTGGATAAACTACTGGTAAAATGACCATTTTGATAATGGTCATTGGGTTAAAATTGGGTAGTGGGTAATTTTCCTAACTTTTTGTGGGAATTCAAAACTTTCTTGCTCACTCCCATAGCTTCTCTATCTTTTTGTCAGTGTAGAAGGGTGAAGTGTCTTTGTTATGCAGATGGTGAGCAGCAACAGTCCTGAGAACGTTACAACTAAGTTAGACTGCTATATTATACGCCAGTCTACAGGTAATCTCTCCCATCCTGCTCTGTTTGTTTGCTAACTGAAGTACATAATTTGTATATATATTGTATGTTTGTACATGTTAGACATTTCAGCACCCCCTCGTCCCTCGCTCCCCCTCCCCCTCCCCCTCCACAGTTTCATGGCCAGCAGAAGTCCTGTGTCACTGTTTCAGAGCAGCTGCTCTTTACTAAGCAGATGTAATCAGAGATTTGGAGTGTCTGTCGTTCTCGGTTCGTCTGCAGTCTAGCACACAGCTCTGTTATGATCAATGTGGCCTTCTTTTTTTAATACAGGCTCATTCTCATCAAATTGGATTCCATTGTAACTCCTCCCTCTCTCCCTCTGTCTCTCTTTTTCTGATACGGCTCGCTCAATCGGATGAGTTAGTTGTGGAAGACACCAGCCCATGGGAGCTGTGTGGACTGGAAGCAGCTTAGTAAATCACAGAGCTCTCTGTGCATCAGACATACAAAGAGAGCGGGAAACTGTGATCAGTGGAGGTGTCTAAAGCAATGTAGAAGTTCTGGATTATACAAACTGCAAGAGAAGAACAGATCAGGACTATGAGGTGAGTGTGTGTTTTGCCGTGTTTATGTGGCTATACTTGGGGACAGAAGTATCCACCTCACAAAGTTTGGGGACATAGTAGAAGAAGTGGTTCATAAGTGAAATGGTTTATGGTTATTATGAAAATGCAAATACCTCCAGGACTAGGATTAGGGTTTGAGTTAAGGTTAGTCTATTACTCAGGGTTATAATTAAGACTAATTCTTGAAAAGTTAAAATTCTGATGTTTGTTACAGCCTTTATAGTCAAAATAATTTTATTTATTGTGACTTTTTTTCTCACAATTGTCAGTTTATATCCCACAATACTGACTTTAATTCGCAATTGTGAGTTTATATCTCACAATTCTGAGCAAAAAAGTCAGAATTGTAAGATGTAAACTCACAATTGCGAGAAAAAAAAATGTCAGAATTGAGAGTTTTTTAAATCTCACAATTCTGACTTATTTCTCACAATTTTAAATTCCTGCCCCGCAGTTCTGACTTTATATCTGGCAATTTTGACTTCATGAGAAATTCTGAATTCTGAGAATTCTGAGAAAAAAGTAAGACTTGCGAATTTATATGATGCAATTGTGAGAAAAAAAGTCAGAATTTTTAGATAAAAAGTCACAAGCACCTTTTTTTTTATTTTGTATTCAGTGGCGGAAATGGGCTTCCATACATATTTGACCTAAAACATCCCAGCTTTTTTTTTTTTTATAGAGTATTTTGTTTTTTAAGATGTTTTTTAAGTAGTTTCTTATGCTCACCAAGGCTGCATTTATTTGATCTAGATAAATAAATAAATAAATAAAATTGTGAAATATTATTACAATTATTTTTGTGATGACAAAGCTGAATTTTCAGCTTTTAAGATTGGTTTTTCATGTTATTTATTTTCATGTTTTTTTCTTCAGGTTTCTTTGAAATAGATATCTTTTGTAATATTAAAAATATCTTTACTGTCATAGTTGATCAACTTGATGCATAATGTATTCATTTCTTTTAAAAATCTTAAAAACCCTTAGACATCCTTATATGTAAAAACGCAATAAAATGAAACAAATAACATTTTTATTTTCTTTTAAGGTTTCTTTTAGGAATATGGTTAGGTTATAATATTTATAAGATGGCATTAGTTCTGTAAACAGTAGAAGTCTATGGAATATCCCCATTTTATGGAAGCCCAGTTCCACCACTGAATAAAAAAATAGAAAACTCGCAATTCCGAGTTATAACATCGCAATTCTGAGAAATAAGTTTATATCTCACAATTCTGAGATAAAAAGTCAGAACTGTGAGATATAAACTCACAATTCTGACTTTTTTCCTGCAAAAATCTCGCAATTCTGAGAAAAAGTCAGAAGTGTGTTTATACCTTGCAATTCTGACTTTATAACTCCCAATTGCAAGTTTATATGATGTAATTCCAAGAAAAAAGTCAGAATTGCCAGTTTATATCATGTAATTCTGAGAAAAACGTCATAAATCTGAGTTTATATCTCGAGTTTATATCTTGCAATTCTGACTTTATAACTCGTAATTGTGAGTTTATCACACAATTCTGAGAAAAAAGTCAGAAGTGTGTTTACATCATGCAATTCTGAGGGGGAAAAAAGTAAGAATTGTGAGATTAAAAAAAGTTGCAATAACCTTTTTTTATTATTATTTTTTAATTCAGTGGTGGAAATGGCCTTCCATACCGTTTAACTTTCCTTTTCACTATTAATTTTTAGAATTTTGATCAGAATTTTGACTGTATTTGGGTGGTTGAGTTTTGTGGAAGCACTGTGATGTTTTGTCCTGTCTGAGGGGTCCTCAGGTCACCCCTCCAAATGCTGACAGTGTCCACAGGGACAATAAGTGAATGCTAGCAGAGTTTAGCAGCCCTATATTTGTCTTTAGTTGGTTGAAAAGTATAAATAATATATCTCATATTTAATTATTTTCTTTGAATCCTCATGGCTGCTAACCTTCATTATTAACAGTATTAAGATGTAAAATAGTATATAGTCTTGACTGCTGGAGCAAATTGAAAGTGTTGACATGGTACCTGTTACTTTTCTCAGCGCTGGTCAGGCCACACCAGTCACAGTGGTTTATGATTACAAATTTCACTTTATAGTCTCTTCTATGTTAGATTTGCATTGACGGACATACTGTAATTGTAATAACCAGCAACATTCTGGTGTTTCGTATCTGTAAAAATTAAACATGGAATCAGCTGTATTTGATGAAAGAATTGTGAGCAACTAAGATATGCTAATGTCTAGTCGTTATTACATTGGTGTTGACAGAGGCGGTCTGTTTTGTTTATGCTCATTAAGCTGCTGCGTACTAACAGCGTTCTCTCTCTGGAGCATAATGTTTCCTCTGGACCGCAGCGCTGATGGGACCAACTATATGGTGGAGAGAAACAGTATTAAAGTTTGCAAATGATTCAAGACCATTCCTCTGTTTTATGGTTTTCTAGCACCTGAGATGAATAGTCTGTAAACAGTTGAAACTGCTGAGACAGCATTAATAGGTACCAGTTCAAATTGTGTTATAGAACATCATTTCTCTAGATAATATACCTTTGTGCATTCAGAACGGATTGAAGAGTGATGAGCACATTCAGCAGCAGCATGTACCTGGTTTAAGAGTGTGTCACTAAATGTTCAGCCTCCACACAGAGGAAATGCTCTCAGAATGCAGCATTCTGGTGTACTAAAGTAGGTCAGGAGTAATTGTGCGTGTGGTATCACGGGTGGTGGTGGTAGAAAGGCAATATCAATGACTGATGGTTTCTACACATGCCTACAAACTGAAAATCTGGAGGGCCTGGAACAAATCCACCACATTAACCTGATTTAGAGGGTCGCTTGCAACTACTGCAAGCCTCTTTTTTCAGGTTTCACACTCTTTCACTTGCTTTCCACTTTGACACATAAACAGTGCGAGTATAGCTGTCACACTGTCATACTGTCTATAAAGTGAACTTTGGTTTCGTCTTCATATTATCATCTGTAGATTTTTATTCCTTCTGAAGCATCAGTGAGTGTTTGAACCTTCTGTAATAGTTGCATGTGAGTCCCTCAGTTGTCCTCAATGTGGAAAAAATGGATCTTAAATTCATACAGTCATTGTTGGAAAGGCTCCAAATACGCAAAAAATGCTGAAGAACCACAAAATTTGTGGGACCTGAAGGATTTTTCTGAAGGACAGCGGGCAGTTTAACTGTTCAGGACAAAAAAGGGCTTATGAATAACTATCACTAAATAATAATAATAATAAAAATAAAAAAATAGCTCTAGATCATTCAGGTAACAACACAGTATTAAGAATCAAGAGTATGTACATTTTTAAAACAAGGTCATTTTTTTATAAATTCAACTATTTTCTCTTCTGAACTATATGTGAATGCCTTTTATGTGAAATATAAAAATAACATGCATTTTGTGTGATCCCTCTTATTTTGGTAAAATAATTAACATTTTGCAGATTCTGCAAGGTGTATGTAAACTTTTGACTTCAACTGTATATATGTTTTTGCACCATTTTTAGAATGTTTTACATTTTGTCTGTTAAATTGCTTCGTTTTTTTATTTATAGTTAATGATGTCTTCAAAATATGAATGTTAAATGACTATAATTACAACTTAACGCACAAAAATGTAAGAGAAGTTGCTAATATTGGGCTTGAAATTCACATCTTAGAGGGATAGTTCACCCAGAAATGAAAATTCTGTCATTAATTGCTCACCCTCATGTTGTTCAAATCCCATAAGACTTTTGTTCATCTTCACAACACAACGGCATGAGGGTGAGTAATTAATGA
Organism: Cirrhinus mrigala; assembly: GCA_036247105.1. Classification (NCBI taxonomy): domain Eukaryota; kingdom Metazoa; phylum Chordata; class Actinopteri; order Cypriniformes; family Cyprinidae; genus Cirrhinus; species Cirrhinus mrigala. The sequence continues at coordinate 8,264,349 of CM070015.1, read as the reverse complement.
CAGAATTTTAATTTCTGGGTGAACTATCCCTTTAAGGAAAATAACTGTGATCACTCATGTGTGCAAACAATATCTTTTGGACAGAGACAATCATCTTATTAGTATTTTGCCCCTGTTTCACAATACTTTTTCTCCTCCATCCCTGTTTGTATCAGCTAAGGCATCTGAGACGCCATGACAGTCTAATCGAATTCTATCCCTCCTCCCTGCAATCGCCTGTGGAGGAATATGTTTCTCTGAAGTTATCAGAAGACTGATATCTTCCTCTTTTTCTCCAAGCCATTTTCTTTCACATCTTTCCTCAGTAATCCGTAAACAGCGGCTGTTTGGAGACCTGTTGTTAGTTTAGACTTCAACTCATGTTTACAGTCTGGGCTAGTTTTCCCCAGTCAACTGTTGACTTGCTTTTCGATAATGGTATGTTTATGGTATCTTTTAGATAAAAGTGTCTGCACAATAAATACATGTAAAGTGTAATTGTATCAACATAATTCAAGCAGAGAGCTTAGAACAGACTGAGGGTCTCTGCTTTCTCTTTTTCTTTCTGAAATGGTCAGAAAGCAGAGATTGAGTGATGGATGGATACTCAAGAGATTCCAAACTTGAGAGAAATATGAGGATTTTCTTACAGATTATGCTAGTGCTGAAGGAGGGAAAGTGCAGCTTAATTGCTCTGAATTAGCATTTTGTAGCTGAGAACTGGGTTTAAACTGATAGTGCGATCAGAAAAATGTTTGCAATCTTGAGAATGCTTCAAGAGTTTGGCCATTTGTTACATTTCTGACATGGCACACACAGATACATTCACAGAGGCACAGTAATAGGCCCTGCTTGGGCTGCTTTCTATTATTGGGCTCCTGGGTTGAGTAGATCGGCTTACTCTGTTTCCTGTTGGGCTCCTGGTGCATTTCCAAACTTACAGATCCATTTCAGCTTCTTACGTCCTTTCAGTCAGAAGCTGATTGGACAGTTGGTGAGCAGGGTAGATGCAAGAACCAATTCATTTTAAGCATCATAGTATAGTAAAAATCCATCAGTACCATTTACACTATTAATATTGTTAAAAAAAAATGAATATGCTTGCACAAAGATATGTTTCTAAAAGGACATTAAGACATACATATAAAAGCAGACTTACAGTTGAAGTCAAAAGTTCTGCAAAATGGTAATTATTTCACCAAAATAAGAGGGATCATACAAAATGCATGTTATTTTTTATTTAGTACTGACTTGAATAAAATATTTAATATAAAAGACGTTTACATATAGTGCTCCAGAAGGAAACACAATGCGTTAAGGGTTAATTTAACTTAAATTTTGTCTTCTGGGAAAGATATAAGTATCTTCTGTAGTTCTGAAGGGCAGTACTAAATGAAAAAATATGATATTTAGGCAAAATAAGAATAATGTACACAACTTCATTGTGTTCAAAAGTTTTCACCCCCCCCCCCCCCCCCCCCCCCCCCCCAGCTCTTAATGCATCGTGTTTCCTTCTGAAGCGTCGAAGGTTTGAACCTTCTGTAATAGTTGCATATGAGTCTCTCAGTTGTTCTCAGTGTGAAAAGATGGATCTCAGAATCATACAGTCATTGTTGGAAAGGGTTCAAATACACAAAAATGATGAAAAACCAAAGAATTTGTGGAACCTGAAGGATTTTTCTGAAGAACAGCAGGCAGTTTAACAGTTCAGGACAAATAAGGGACTCATAAACAGCTATAACTAAAAAAAAAAAAAAAAAAATCATTGAGGTAACAACAAGAATCAAGCATATGGAAACTTTTGAAGGGGGTAATTTTTATAAATTTAACATTATTTTCTCTTTTATATGTAAACATCTTTTATGTGAAATATCTTATTCATGTCAGTACTAAATAAAAAATAACATTTTGTACGATCCCTCTTATTTTGGTAAAATAATTAACACTGTGCAGATTCTGCAAGGTGTATGTAAACTTTTGACCTCAACTGTATATAACTAATATGCTTTCCATCATAACAAATTTAAAAGTTTAAAACACATCCTTTATTTTAAGATAAAGGCTATATGGAGATATGAAAATGTATTGCATAACAGGAATGACCCTGATATTGATACTACAGTATATGCCTATAGGCACTTATCTTATATATCCATTCAATCAAGGCCAACTTTTAATATAAAAGGGATATTCCACCCAAATATGGACATTCTGTCATCATTTGCTCTCCTCGTGTGATTCATGAGAATATTTTCAAAGTTTTTTGCCTGTACAATAATAATCAATGGTCTAATGTTGTTTGCTTCGCAACATTCAACTTAAAAATATCTAATTTTGTGTGAAAATATCTCTTTAAATACAGAAGATTCATACTCTGAAAGCACTTGTTATAAGTCAAGGAGGCAGAGATATGTGTAAAAAAGCAGATTTCAGCTCCTCCAGAAGGTATGAGAGGATGGTCTCGGTTCACCTGTTCCTGGCAGGCAATAGGTGGCCTCTTTTTCCAATTCCAGGCTATAATTGGTGACTGTCTTGGCTGGGTAACAGTGTCAGGGCTGACGTCTGGGCCCGTCTGGACATGCAGAGAGACTGAGAGAGGGTCATGTTTGTGTCAGGAGTGAAACAAGTTACTGAGTGTTGCATTAGGAGATACTTTTATCCACAGTGACGTACAGTACACATTACAAAGACAGTCTAGTTTAGCTCAAAATATGACACTTATTTCAGAGACAGGCTTTATTGAGTAACCAGACTTTTGACTGTTGGCATAACATCCAAGCATTGGTATTAGTCACATGTGTAGAGCTCTTTATAGAAAAAATAAAAAATCTGTTAAAGAAGGAATACTTTTAGGTGTTTTTTGTGGATATGACTAAATTAGTTGTGATTTGCATGAAGCTGTTTGGAAAGTTCTGGGTGCAAACAGGAGTGGTGTGTACAGTATGTGTGTGTGTGTGTGTGTGTGTGTGTGTGTAGAGGAGCTCTGGGAGCAGCTGGCAGGCTCTCGGGGCTTGGAATGGTATGTAACTATGGGCAGGTGCACAGAGCAGATTGGCAGAAGTATCCTGCATCAGTGATCGTACACAGACGGTCCACAGAGCAGACAGCCCACATACACACCCACATACATGCACACAGTTACAGCAACTTAATTTGTTTACACTTCTAGCAGTAAAACAATACCTGTAATGTACACTACTCTTCATAGGGAACCCTGGGTAGTTAGACTTGTTTGGCTAAATATAACATAAATAATGTCTCTTACTTAAATATATAGTAGAAAATAACGTTATTTAAAATATGTATATTGTTTTATACATATTTTGGACTATGACGCCATTATTTGAACGATGTGAAATGGTTGCACTCTGAGAGCTACTGGCACTACCTGTTGCTATTTTTACAGCGACACAACTCTGAAAATAAAATACTGATACGATGACTACAGCTACTGAAAGAGCTTACAGGTAGCAATAGATATAAGCGTAGGCTTATACCAAATGCCGTACCATTGTTTTTTCCCCACAAGGAGTCTAAATGCCCTGATATCGAATGAAACCCACGCTGAGAAACTCCTTCAGTGTCTGCAGCGTCATGACAAGCGTCAGCATGTTTACATCCTGCCAGGATGGCATCTAGCATTTCTTGTCTCTGCCATTTGTAAGCTCTTTCAGTAACTGTGGTCTACTAATAGCCTCAAAAGCATCAGGGGTAAAGTGGATAGAACAAAGACGCGAGTCTTCAGGAAGTTTTATTCATCCACAGGCATCTTCCTGTCCTTTTGTCCCCTTCTTGTTGCTAGGAAAGCAGTGAAGACTTACATCACTTCTCTTGTTGGCCTTTGACTGAAAATTACAACCAAAAGCCACGCAATGCGGCATCGTATCAGTGTTCAACAAGCATCAAGTTGTGTTGCGGTTAAAATAGCAACAGATAGTGCCAGTAGCTCACCAAGTGCAACTATTGCAACCATCACCAAAATAATGGCGCCCCCATAGTCATGTGGATTTTTATCTTTTTTTTGGATCTTTCATGAGTTTTCTACTACATATTTCAGTAAGAAACATAATTTACAAGTCTTAATACCTGGGGATTCCTATAAAAGTTTGGGGTCAATAAGTTAAGGATGACCATACGTCCTCCTTTTCCCGGACATGCCTTGAGTGGCATGTCCTGACTTTGTTTTTCTTATTGACATGTTCCTCTCTACAATCCTCAGACATTATATGTATGCATTAAATGTACTCAAATTTATTTTGGTTTTACTGCTCTCTGTAGATCCCACCTACTTGTATACAATAATTGGTAGATTAGGCACAATGTCTGCTTGCGATTGGTCAAACTGCTTGACAACAATACCAGAAACCAGACATTTTAGGCAATTTTAAAATCCTGACCAGAACATGTCCAGTAAAAAGAGTATATATGGTGCTAAAAGTCTTGAAAGAAGACCCTGTGCCAAACTGCAAAATTACTACTTTTAGGCAAGTTTACTTTTAGACACTCCCCCATCTGCCATTGGTCAGTCAAACAGATGGCCCCGCCCCCAAATGCATCCCATTGGTTAAATCAATATCTGCATCTCATTTTGGAGGCTGCGTCTTTCGGAGGTTGCATTTGAAGGCTGCATATGTCATCGGGACAATCTCATTTAAGAAAAGTAGCTGTTAAATTGCAAAGTAAAAAAGAAATTACAATATTTTACACCTCACAAGTAACAACAGTCCATTTTATTACCATCACTTTTCTTAAATAAGGCAACCTTGATAACGTATGCATCCTGCAAATGCGACCTCGGGAGGACGCAGCCTCCGAATTGAAATGCAGCTAATGTGCGCGTGTTGGTCTGATTGAGATGCTAACAGAGACATAGTTTTTATGATTTTTGTAAAGAATGGCTTAATTATAGAGGTCTCTGGGATATAAGAAAGTATTTTAACATTAAAAAATACATGCTTCAACTTTAAATTAAACATAACAGAGTACGCTATTAAGTCTCATGAGTGATGCAAGAATAACCTCTGAGCATTACATCTTTTTCTCTGGGTACTTCTTTCAGGCTTAAATCAGTTTTATTTTTAAGATAACAAGGTACATATTCCAGCTCGCTGCAGAGTCTCTCTTGAGTTTAGTGATGGTTGGAGGAACGATGGGAATGGACAGAAAAAAGAGAGTGAGAGAAATTCAGAATGCCAGATGATGGTGGAATGAGAGGATAGCAGAGCTCTGGAAATGAGCTGAAGATGGAATATGTAATGAGAGAAAAGATGAAGAGAACGGCTCACGTCAGCTCTCAGAACTTACAGCAATGTGGGTGAAAGAGAAATATGAAGAACAAAGACACGAGGAATATGTTTGTGTGTGTGTGCGTGCATGAAACAGATGGGTAGAGAGCAGAAGAGCCATATCTGACTGGATAAAGGGGGGATCAGGAGATTTGGGATGCGTCTGTCTTCTATACATGTTCATTGCATGTTGTGATCTGGCCAGATCTGTGCGGCTCGACTGGAGAAGACCATTCTAGCCCAACACACATGCAGAGCAATGAACATTCACTGCTATGAAAGAACAGATGGTTAGTGGGCAGATAGTGACACAAAAGGCACAATCATATTCATATATTGTTTCTAGAGTCTTGCTCTCTCTGTCTCTTAATCTGTTTCTCCTTCTCTCTCTCACGCTCTCCAGGTGAGTGACATGTTAGATGTTACTCAGGCAATCAAACATTAAAGGAGTCGCTCACCCATAAATGAAACAAAAGTCATTTACTCACCCTCAGGTCATTGTAAACCCATATGTTATTTCATTTCAACGGCAGCCTGTTTTCAGTTTGTGTGTTTACTTGATGTGTGTTTCAATGCTTTCAGAAATCAATTTCGGCCATCAATAGACCTATATGACCCCACCACTAAACCACTAAGAATAAATAAATAGTTAAATAAAATTGCAAGATCTTTGTGTTATGTGTTTTATTAGAGGCCAAGCATCAAAGATGCTATAGTGTATCGTTATGAATCTTATAGAATCGCTTGCGAGAAAGTTAAGAAATTTGGCACACGGATAGAGGAGAGTCTCATCAATAACCACAGCAAATTTGTTGTAAGTTGAATGAATACCAGAAATGCATTCATTAATTCTATCGTCAAGGTTTTTTTTTTTTGCCATTTTTAATTTTCAAAAAAAAAATAAATAAATAAATAAAAAAAATACAGTTTGTCCAATTTTCACCAAAACTGGCTTAGATCATTTTCAGAGCATTCCAGCAAATTGTATGTCAAACCATTTTCATAAAGTGTGTTAACGATTTTGAACGTGGTATGTGTTTTAACAAGCATGACCTGAGGGCGCATGAATTATTTTGGCACAGTGCCACCTACTGGTCAAAAGATATAAAAATTTATATTTTTGTTTATGTTTTCTTAACAGTTTGCCCAAAAATCACATGAGTGATTCAGAGTAGCATACCAATCAAACAATACCAAATTTTCCTATGTCAGCCATTTAGGGCGTGGACCATTTCAATTTTTGTAGTAAAATGCTATATTTTTCAAACACTCATTATTCAAACACTCATTATCATCATTAACTCTCCAGTGCCACCAACCGGCTAAATTTGCACTCATGTTTCTGCTAATAACTTTTAAACTGTAAGGTCTAAAAGCAAAATTTCCTTTTCCCCCTGATTCCTTGGTTCATACTGAGTTGAATGGATACCACAAATGAATTTCTATCATCATGGTTTTTTGCAATTTTGATTTTTCAAAAAAATCGACTTTTTCAAAAGTCTACTTGACCTCGACGGTTGGTCCAATTTTCGCCAATTTTGGCTCAGATCATGTTCAGAGCATTCTGCCAAAACGTTATCAAAGGCTTTTTGACATATTGAACCATTTTCATAAAGCGTGTTAACGATTTTGATGAAGTTTGTGCAAAAATGGACATGAGGCTATACCTCCACAATGCTTTAGCAGATTCTGACCAAACTTGGTATGTGTTATAACAAGCATTAAATGAGGGCACATGAATTGCTTCGGCACAGTTCCACCTACTGGTCAAAAGATATAAAATATGTATATTTTTATGTTTTCTGAACAGTTTGACCAAAAATCATAAAAGTGATCTCGTTAGATTCAGAGTAGCATACCAAATCAAACAATACCAATTTTCCTATGTCAGCCATTTTGAGCATAGGCCATTTCAAATTTTATATTAAAATGCTATATTTTTCAAACACTTTAATGTATTGTTGTGAATCTCTTACAGAAGCACTTGCAAGACATGAATAGAGGACAGTCTCATGATTAACCACAACAAATTTAGAGTCTCTCAAACTCAAGTCAACTCAAACTCTCTAGTGCCACCAACACCAACAAATGTTTAATTTCTATGGTCAAGATTTTTTTGCAATTTTTCGAAATATTTACTGTTTCAAACTTGTATTAGACAGTCCGTCCAATTTTCACCAAAATTGCCTCAGGTCATCTTCAGAGCATTCTGGCAAAAAAGTTATCAAGAGTTTTTGGATATACCAAACCATTTAGTAAAACACAAATTTGGCGAAAAGGACATGAGGCTATATTTCTGCAATGCTTTAGTGGATTCTGACTAAACTTGATATGTGTAATGACAAGCAGGACCTGAGGGCACCTAAGTAGTTTCGGCACAGCACTACCTGCTGGTCAAAAGATATAAACTATTGACAATTCTGCTTATAACTTCTGACCAGTTTGGCCAAAAAATCATAAGATTTGTCTCGTTAGTTTTGAAATGGCATGCTGAATGCCTGAACAGTATTTATTTATGTTGGCTTTATGGGCATCGGCCAATTTGAGTTTTGTAATAAAATTCTGTGTCAACAAATGTCTTAAACAGGGGTCTCCAACCCTGCTCCAGGAGAGCTACCATATGATTCATACCACAGCATATCCAGTCATAAAGTTATACCCTGCCCTGCATATAATTTAATGGAATTAATATTAATGTTGTAATGCCAAAGACTTTCCAATAAATAACTATTAATTATTAAGTTTGTTCCTTACATAATACTATAATATGCCTGGAATATAGCGCATGAGTTGAATTGACTATACATTTATACTTTTATTATTCTTTTTTGTATGTGCTATATGACTCACAGGAATAAAATATCCTATTCCTGTAGAACAGCTTTATTCTCAGAAAATGAGTTTCAGTGTGACAGATCTATCACTCTTCTCTTGTCATCTTATTCAGAAGGGGGATTTTGAAGAGATTGTAAGAATTTGTCCATGATCGCCCTCTCAATCTCGCCGCTTTCCTCAAAAGTACTGTAGCTAGAGTTTCTAATCTTCATGATGTGAAATGAAGTCCTCTTAGCCTGTAGTGACATTTAATCTCATTGGTCAGTGAACTATCTGGTGATATAAAATGCATTAGCACGCTTGGAGAAAGTCTGTCATAATATGATGGAATATCCTTTTAGATCTGAAACAATAACAGAGATCTACGCTCACCTTTTTCCAGTGCCGTCCCATGCGCAGCCATAACAAAAACAGCAGAGAAATCAATCCTGTCACATAACAGCGGGGCCAGAGATCAATGCATTCGCATGGGAGGGAGCGTGTCACTGCAACAAATCACAACACAAACCCTTATCGCACATCAGACGCTGACAAGGAACGAGAGATGCTGGGAATTATGGGATGAATGTGCTGATTAGATTTTATTGAGCTGCATTTAACATACACTTACATTTGATGTGTGGCATTCACACATATTTTATTACTGGGTTCACATGTGTTGCTTGTTGTAGTACCTGCTGGTAAAACTATTAATTTTTAGCTGTAATTATTTATATGGGTTGTATCATCCTGACTCATGTCACTGAAAGTCACGAACTCCTTTAGAAATGATCGACTTTTTGTCACTCTGTCTTTGCGTAAGAGCTGACACAAACCTGAACTGACAGAGCCAGAAATATCTGTTTTCATTACGAACCTAGAGCTTGTCCAATCATAGTGCCTTAAAGGCTTCATCTTCTCATTAAAATGCTGACAGCAAGCCAATGTTCCCCCAGTCATATATCAGTGTTCTGGTGTTTAATGACAGAAATTAGTTTTTGATAGGTGATGCGGTGTGTTTTGCAGACTACTGATGCGGCAAAACGGCTTGCTGCAGAATTCTGTTTGTCACGAATGAGTGAACAGGGAGTTTTCATTTGGCCGTTAACCTGCTTCAGTACCCATATACAAAATATAGGCTATCATAAATAATCATAAAATAATTATCATTGATTCTTGACTGTGGAACACCAATGAAGGCGAGAAGCTTTTCAAGTAACAAGCTGCTTTATCAGTAATAGTCTTTGGACACTCTGAGTCCAATATTTTTGTATGCATAATTCGTCATACGCAAAATGTGACGGTGGCTCTAAATTGTCAAAACACCTCTCAGAATGCTTGCAACGGATGCAAAAAATGCAGAAAATTGAAAATGATCTGATTTTTTTTCATCATGATACTCTTGTAAACAGCGTTTTAGTGCCACATTAAAAAAAATATTAAAGTCGTAATATTTTGAGAATAAAGTCGAAATTATGAGAATAAAGTTGAAATTATGAGAATAAAGTTGAAATATTATGAGAATAAAGTTGAAATATTTCAAGAAGAATGTAGAAATATTATGAGAATAAAGTTGAAATATTTCAAGAATAATGTAGAAATATTACAAGAATAAAGTTGAAATATTTCAAGATTGAAGCTGAAATTACAAGAATAAAGTTCGAAATATTTTGAGAATAAAGTCAGAATATTGCTAGAATAAAGTCAAAATTATGCGAATAAAGTTGCAATATAACGAGAATAAAGTTGAAATATTTCGACAATAAAGTCAAAATTATGAGAATAAAGTCTAAATGTTTCGAGAAGAAAGTCTAAATTACGAGAAGAATGTCTAAATATTTTGAGAATAAAGTTGAAATATTACGAGAATAAAGTTGAAATATTTCGATAATAGTCAAAATTATGAGAATAAAGTCGAAATGTTTCGAGAATAAATTCAAAATTATGATAATAAAGTCAAAATATTACGAGAATAAAGTCGAATTATTTCAACAGTAGAGTCAAAATTATGAGAATAAAGTCTAAATATTTTGAAAATGAAATCAAAATATTACAAGAATAAAGTTGACATTTTTTGACAATAAAGTCAGAATTATGAGAATAAAGTTAAAATATTTCAAGAATAAAGTCGAAATTACGAGAATAAAGCCGAAATATTACGAGAATAAAATCCAAATATTTTGACAATAAAGTAAAAATTATAAAATATAAAGTCAAAATTATGAGAATAAAGTCAAAATACTTTGAGAATAAAGTCAAAATTATGTGAATAAAGTCAAAATGTTTCGAGAATAAAGTCAAAATTACAGGAGTTAATTCGTAGCAATTATGAGTAGAAATTTCTCAACAATAGAGTAAAAATTATGAATATAAAGTCTAAATATTTCGAAAATAAAGTCAAAATTACGAATAAAGTCGCAATATTATGAGAATAAAGTTGAAATATTTTGAGAATAAAGTCAAAACTATGATAATAAAGTCGAAATATAATACAGCGATCCATCACGCATTAAGGAGCGTGAAAAAAACATTATTGTAACAGATATTGTTTGTGTTCTGCTATAAAACTGACAGAATTTGAAGCCGAGGCTTTGTTTTATATTAAAAGTACCAAAAGCACAAAGCTTATTGCTATTATTGGGTGGCTGGTGCACTACAAAGAGGTCTAATGAATGCAATCAAAGACGTGAAATATTATTTCCAAGCATACTGTCCCTGCGAGTATAACTGCTCTCTTCTTCTCAAATAAATTCCGGTGGCCTGGCAACTTCTCCCAGTGATCCCAATCCGGGCCATTTGTATGCGCAATATACTCAAAATAATATAACTTTAATTGCTACAATTTAATTCTTGGAACATTTCGACTTTATTCTCAAAATATTACTTTAATCTCATAATTTGAGATTTTTTTATTTTATAACGTGGCACTAATATGCTGTTGTATGTCGAAGACTGACACGGAAGAGAATAAATTGTTGAATAAAGTTGTTATTTTTGTTTTCTTTGGCTACGAAAAATACTCTCGTAGCTTCATAGCATTATGGTTGAACCACTGACGTCACATGGACTATTTTAACGATGTCCTTACTAACTTTCTGTCCCTTAAATGTGTCAGTTGTGTTGCTGTCTATATCAGAAAGTCAGAAAGCTCTTGGATTTCAGTTTGTAACGATGTGAGGATGAGTAATTAATGACAGAATTTTCATTTTTGAGTGAACTAACCCTTTAAAAGTTTTCAGGTTTTAGTTGAAACAGTGTCGTATAAGCTCCCCCTTAATGAACACCCTGAACCCAGATGAACCCAACAAGTGCTTATGAACAAGAGTCCCAGGAATGTGAACCCTTGAGAATTTGGGATCCAGGGAATTATCTGCAAAGGAGATACTATTCTCCCCGGTCTTGTTTAGCTGGGAGAACGTGAAGCTCGTAGCTACTGATCAGCATCAATTCATAAATCATTCACATCTCTGAGCTTCAGCTCCTGCTCTCCTACAATCCGTTGTTATTTGATGTCTTTTTGCTCTGCTGTGGGTTGGTAGAGATGTGTATCTGACCTACTTTTGTTCCGCTGTATCTCTTCTCACCATTTTGTAGTGTTTTCCCCCAAAGCTGTGCTTTGACTGTAGCTTTCATATAATACACTGCTCAATTCCCACTGAGGTTCAGATTTATGGTCATCAATTTCATAAACACTATCCTGGGAGGACATTATCTCACTATGAAGAACACTGAATCTAATTTAGCCAGCCAATTTAGTATAACTATTCATTCATGCACCACTGAGAGACAGAAGCTGTTGTATTATTGGTTTCAGGGGCGCAGCACTGGTACGCTAGATGAGAAGTGATGGACAAATGAGCTTTGTTTACATGCCATTTGAGAGGTCTGAACGACCCATCAAGCTTTGTCACTGCTTGCTGGGATCGTCTTGCAGTTTCTTGCAAAACTGTCAAGTAGCTTCACAGTTTCACAGTTTGCTCAGTCTGCGAGAGCAGAATCCATGAGGGGATCCTTGCTGAAGGTAATTTGTTCACTGGCTTGTTGGTGACAGAAATACTTCTGACAAGCACAAATGCATTACTGCCATCAAGGTCATAAATCTCTTGTTTTGAATATAAATTGCATTTTAGTGAGTGCTTATAGCAAAGACTGTATACCAAGACAGTTTACTCTGATGGCTATAAATATGAAATAGTGCAAAACACAATATGGTGGAATAAGCCCCGCCTTCTGATTAATAGAGCCAATCGCCAAGTGGTAAAGTCATCACATCTCTGCAGCTGCTATTAGAGACGCCAATTCCTAGAGAAATAATCACTGTCCTAAAAGCACACTTTGGACTGGATTGTGTGCAAAATACACGCTTTGTAATGCTACTTAAGCATAAGAGACTTCATTTATGGATCAGTTTTTGAGATTTCAGCATTTTCTATTTCTCAAAAGACAGGAGTTACGCTTGCCTGAAATTGCAGTGTCATTACAAATAGAGTTTAAACATGCTTTACTTGAAATGGACTTTGAATAAAGTGTGTTTTACCTTGTAAAACGCATTCAGTAATTTATTATTAGCTAAAGTAAAACTCAAAAATACATCAGAGAGCTTTGTACCTTTTATCACACTTCAAGAAAGACAAAGTTTGAGATCTTCTTGTCTCTAAAATAGAGCATGTTCATCCACTTTATGAAGAGTAAGTTCAAACTACAAGACTAAAGCTTGTCATCCTGCACACTGTTTTTGTGTGTGTGTGTGTTTTATGTCATGTCACTGCACACATACTCAACTTATCACAGGCTCAGTGTGTCAATTATAAGATTTTTAACCTGACTGTAAAAGTGAGTTATGATATGTAGTATGTTTCCACTGTCTAAAAAAAGGTCAGACTGACCCCAATATTGGATAATTTATTAAAAATAAAAGGGAAACGTAATGCTTCATAAATCCTTTTGTCTGTCTGCCTTTCACCATTTGTTATCGCATGCTTTGTCATCCGTGCATTGCTTGCCTGTACTATATTCAGATTTGGTGACAGCAGGACAAAGAGCTGTGATTGATTTCCTGTCTACGAGTGTAAAAAAGCAGACTGTAAATGTTGATGATACAGTAAGACGTCACTCAGTTCTGAAACTTGGCTGCAATGGAAACTTTCTCTTACAAAACAGAAATGTGACACTGAATCACAAAACCAGTCATAAGTAGCACAGGTATGTTTGTAGCAAAAGCCAAAAAATACATTGTATGGGTCAAAATCTTTAGGATATTAAATAAAGATGATGTTCCATGAAGATTTTTTCCTACCGTAAATATGTCAAAAATTTTTGATTAGTAATATGCATTGCTAAGAACTTAATTTGGACGACTTTAAAGGTGATTTTCCCAATACTTTTATTTATTTATTTATTTTTGCACCCTCAGATTCCAGATTTTCAAATAGTTGTATCTTGACCAAATATTGTCCTATCCTTACAATCAATGGAAAGCTTATTTGTTCAGCTTTCAGATGATATATAAACCTCAATTTTATATATAAGTTTATATTGTTAGTATGATTAGTATAATTTCAAATATTTATTGTTAATACATAAGGAAATATATTTTCTTAGTGAAAGGGTTCCTCTGTCAGGTCAGAGGTGGTTTTTGAAAAGCTTCACACAGATAACATTACAGAGGTTGCTAGGTAGCAAGATAGCAGAAAGTATAAATAGTTTCACAGTAAAAACAGTATTTTTAAGCTTAAAAGAGAAATAAGTACTGGCGATTGCTTTGATTCTTCAAAGAAAGCAACAAAAAGGAGTTGCTGGAGGATCAGATGACAGCATGCAAAGGGATGAGAGAAACAATAAAGCAAATATAAATAATTAGAAATAAATTATGAGACATTTAAAAAAAAAAATCACCAGGTTTTAACATTTAAATATTGGTGACCATTTTCTGGGTATATATACAAAATATATATTGTGCTTTTTTTTAATATATAACTTAATTTATTTACTATTGTATATAACATAATTTAAATGCCAAGTTCTGTCATGGAACTCTAAATGGTGCAGGCTGATGAGTTCTTAATGCAAACTCATGATATTCACAGCGTTAAACTACTTTGCCCAAGCTAATTGGTTCATGTTGGAAACGCAGCCAATGAGCTTGCTGCTTCACATTTGAATGGCTGGTTAGCATTCACTAGAGCATTTCACAACATACCTTTAGAGTTCCTCTGAAACCCTCCACCTCCCCAGCTCCACCTGTATAGATCTGCTACGGGTTATTATATATGCTACTTGTGCAGCAGCAGTATGTCTTTAATACTCACATCATTGTATTGGCGTATGTATGTAGTTCCTGTACTTGCTTTGCAGCAGCTGCACCAATAATCTACAACAACACCAATAACCAATTTGGCTATTCCGCCAAGAATTTTTCACAAGACGCAAAATACATACCAATAAGTACATATCATGCAGTTTCCAACTGAAATGAACAATAGAGGTGGTAAAACAGTGACCACCTGTAATCGTTTTAGGATTAGGCAATAATGTAGCAATTTCAACAAAAGGGGATAATAATTTGGCAGGGGGTTAAAATTGGACACAACACCAAATGTGGTTGCATTTGGTGTTGTTCGGTAGCTCAGGGATGTGAAATCCTTGGGTACGAATCCCTTGAAAAACATGACTCATGATGAAAGAGCTGAAAGACGGGAGATCACGTTTTTACAAGATTGTGTTTTTACGTCACATTCCCTTTTGTTCATACTATCGGGTAGGTTTAGGTGTAGTGCAGATTGTACGTTTTTTTAAAACGTTACAGCGCCACTCAAAGGACATTGTCAGAACTGCAGTGACACATACAAAACCAGCGTCACATAAAACGTACCCTATGTATGTTCATCATTCCCAGGGAAAAACACTCTTTTAGCACCACTCAGTGGACATTTCTGTTGAAAACACTGCAGGGGTATGTACTTATTGGTACGTATTTTACATCTCGCAAAAAAGTTCCCACAGGTACTTTTTCGTTGTGAGACCAGGTTGTATGTTGCAGTTATATGGTATTGCATATAAGGCTCACTTACTTTATATAGTATGAATGTGTGTGGTGTAAATGCAATCTGGACTTACTACTGTACATTTGTCATTGTCACGTGACCTACAGCATAAGGTCGATGCGCTACTCGGACATTCACAAATCCTCTACCATGGCCTCATGGGATAGTAAAGTGTCCTTTGGATGTGCACTTCAGACTCTAGTTGGAAGTAGTAGGCCATCCCGGTGACCTTTTGTGTTATAAATACTGTGAATTCGATCATACTTTACACATACTGTTTTTCACATACAGGGAAGTAGGCATATTCAGATGCAGCCATTGTGCTGTGGTTCAAAAGGTCATACTTCATTAATACTTCAAATGAATGTCCTTTTACAATGCTTGACTGCCCTGAAATGCGATTAAGCTGCCAATGTCCACAACCAGGTCTGTTTAGATAAAGAAGAGAAAAAAAGACATCTAGTTCGTTTTTTGAACAAGGTCAGTGCTATCCACATTATATTACCCTAATGTAGGACCAGTGAGGCAATGTGGAATCAATTTCCTTTATTCCACAAGAACATGTAATTTACTCTTCTGCTAAGAATTAATCAGACTGATGATATTCCAGTTGAGAGCGACAGCGACTATTCTGGTCCAGACAGTAATAAGTGGGCGGGAGGTGGTTCCTGGTGAGTCTCTTATCTTTTTTACAGACTATGATTAATATGAAGAAGTACAAGGTCTGTATGAAGATGTAGATCCCCCAAGGTCAGACTCGAGACTATCAGAGAGCGCACCACAATGAAGGCGGGCAGTCCCATTAACTATTCATTACTGGAGACTCGGTGGGAGCTTAACCTGAGCACCCAGACACAGCTGTAGGGGGGCTTCGAGGTCTATTTGTGTGTGACTGAAAAGACTGGACTAATCAATAAGGTGGGGTCAGAATGAGGAGTCTATTTGTGCACGTATGGGTTTTTGAAGTATGGGATGATGAGACTCGACCCTGCATGAGGAGTGTAGGGGGTCTCGATTAGCGGTTGGATAAAACACCCTGTCTTTGAGTGCCTCGGGGGTTTTACCCCTTAAAGAGTCCAGCTTTTGAACAAGGATACCTCCTGCACGCCTCCCCCCAACATACACAACCCACGTGCCGACAGAGGATTGGGGAGCGACTACGCTACACCTCATACGCTCAAGGATATACGAGAAACAAACAGTGTCACGGAACGGCAAAACCAAAACCACGCCAGCTAGGGTTTCCATGGCAACGCCAAACTGATGAATGAATGACATCATGGCGACTGGGAGGTGAGAGAGTGTGAAATTGATTTGGTGGAGCAGAGCGGAGGCGTACACAAGCCAGGCACGTTTTTCTCAGTCTCCCTACCTTTTCTCTTCCGTTCACCCTTTCCTTTACAGCGCTGGACGGGATTGCCGGTAGGAAGCGTTCTTTACTGTTTACTTCAGCTGATTGGTATGCTTGTTTGTGAAACTCTACTGCTTTTTTCCTTTCTGGAAACATGATGGTAGAAGAGTAAATGGGTGCTTGGGGAAAGAGGGGTGAGTGAGTGCAAGAGAATGAACGTGGTGAGATCTATCGGCGGGTCAGGCTGAGTTAGAGGACTGATTCGAAGTGCAGTTGGTTCTGCTCTAAATATACCATGTGTAACGTGAGGGGCGGCGTGTGTGTGAGGATGAGATCACTGTGGGGACTTTAGACCCCAAAAATGCCATTGGACTGTGCTGATGTCATATCGCCATCTAATTGCTCCAAGGTCATGGATATTAGTGGACATGTACATGTATATTAGTGTGTACTGTAAGTTAGTGTATGTGAGCGTGTAAACACCATGTGCGAGCCACCATTTTCCCACACGTTCTCTATTGCCAGCGTATAAAAGGTCTGTCAATGTCATGTGGGGCTGTGGGAGGTGTGTGATGTATGTTTATGATGTCTGCTTTCTCTATTTCTACGCTTCTCAGTAACGCATTAGCACGTCGCGGGAAAAGGCGCTTGCTCTCAGCCATTATAATGTGCTACAAGCTACTCGCTCGTGATTGATGACAAGCATCGACCTCTGTGCCCATGGCAGGAGCGCCAATCAGCAGGGGTTAAAGGTCATGGCTAAACCAATCAAGATGCTTGATCTAGTCAGTCTCCCGCTCAATTGTTTTGCAAAAAACAAAAGTGTGATATTTGTTTAGGTGCACTTTGCGTTTTAGGCATCATTAACATGAGCAGAACGAATTCCTGCGTAAACTGTGTGTGCAACCATTCATGCGTAAATTGGTGCATTGAATTGAGTGTTTTACAAGCATTTTACGCAAATTCGTTCCGCTTGTGGTTCGTAAACCAGGTCTTGTTTGTGCAAATGTACGTGTGTTATTACTCCAAATGTCAGAGTTTGGGCAAATGTTCTGCTACATTTTTTCATCGGTGCTATGGTATGATCAGCGTTTTCACTTCATCTCTTCAATTATTCATGCCGCTCATTATGCATGTGGGTTCATTTAGCAGCTTCATTTGAATCTTTACAGCGACTCTCTGAAGACAGCGGAGCAGGGAAATATTCAGCTCTAGGAGAGCCTTTGTTTGAGACTTTATTTGTGTTTTTTAAACCACATATTCTTATTCTTTTCCTTGTATTGATTTTAAAAGAGCTTGAGGATTGTTAAACTAGTGCAGTGTTAGTGTGCCTGCAGGATTTTCTTTTTTTTTTTTTTATTGGTGGCCAATTTTAATGTCAGATTATGGTAGATTATATATTTATTAACAGTGGGTTCGCTATGTTTGGCCAAAATGTGTGTAGCTGGTGACAGGGTCGAGTAAGTGACTTTAACATTCCTCAGTCTGGATGCATACAGCCCAAACTGTACCAATGTAGGTCTATGGATAATGTGTGAACACTGCCACCCTCAGGTTGTGTGTGCAATTCTACTCTATAGCTGTCTCTATCAAGGAGGTCTTTCTCTACATAGATCACTTGCTCAGTTAGATGCAGGATTCCCAGAAGCATGTGATTTGAAAGCTGTCATGTTTGCTTATGGTAGCTCATGTAGGGAGTGGTTCTTTATACAACCATGAGTTTGGTTTTTGTTTGGTGTATAAGGGGTACAAAATCCTGAAATGACTGGAACTTGATAGATAAGAATTAATTTTGTTTTCAACAGACAAATGTTTTGAGCAGTTTGAAAGTGGTATATGATGAAAGAATAAAACTTGAGCTGTGTCTGAAATTATGTACGTTGTATATATGAATCTTCTGTTTCTCTTTTTTACTACACACTACACGTTTTCAGTTTTAAAGTTAAAGTTTTGATCATGAAAGTGCTGGCCTTCCAAAATGAGGAATATAAACAATTTCTTATTGCTGCTTTTAGTTGGACTGTACAGTGACAATAAAATACATTATTTTAATTAAAAAAAAACCTCATGCTTAATTATTTCTCCCAAGGTATAAAAGTGTCGGCCCACATATTATAGTACAACGATATTTAATTGTTTTATTATGGTTTTACTAGAAAACACAGCTAAGCTATAGGTGCATGGTTAATTTTAAAGTTACTACGGTTTTATTTTAAAAACAGTTGTTACAGTAGTTAAGCCATGATTCTTATAGTAAAACCATGGTTAATTTTGGAGTTACCATGTTTTTACTGCAAATTCTATGTCAAAACCATGGTTAATTTTGTGGTTACTATAGTTTTACTACAAAACCCGTAGTTAAACCATGATTAATTTTGTAGTTACCATTGTTTTACTGCAGATTCAATGGTAAAACCATGGTTAATTTTGTGGCTTCTATGGTTTTACTACAAAAACACAGTTAAACTATGGCTCTTGTGGTAAAACCATGGTTAATTTTGTAGTTATCATGGTTTTACTGCAAATGCTATGGTAAAACCATGAACCAACTTGTGGTTACTATGGTTTTACTATAAAAACCATGGTTAATTTTGTGGTTACTATAGTTTTACTACACAAATGTAGTTAAACCATGGTTCTTGTGGTAAAACCATGGTTAATTTTGGAGTTACCATGGTTTTACTGCAAATATTATGGTAAAACCATAGTTAATTTTGTGGTTACTATGGTTTTACTACAAAAATCATAGTTAAACCATTTTTCTTGTGGTAAAAAAAACGGTTAATTTTATGGTTACAATGGTTTCACTACAAAAGTAGTTACCATGGTTTTACTGCAAACTCTATGGTAAAACCATGGTTAATTTTGTGGTTACTATGGTTTTACTACAAAAATTATAGTTAAACCATGGTTCTTGTAGTAAAACCATGGTTAATTTTGGAGTTACCATGGTTTTACTGCAAATGCTATGTTAAAATCATGATTATTTTACTGTAGTAAAACCATGGTTAATTTCCAGTCCATCTTTAAATATAAATGCCCAAAAATGTTTTTTACATACTTTGCATAAGCATTCAGCTCACTTTTGTATACAAAAACTCGAAGGGAGTATTTTGTACGAAAGACCCACCGCAGTATCTCTCCAATATGGTAGGAAGAATTATAGTGTAAATTGGTGTAAAAACTGAAATGTGGAGTGTGTATATGAGTATGTTAACTGTGACTGGATGATTTAACAGATAATGGTGTTTATGATGTTTTAGTGACGGGATGCGCATTATGCACAATTATGGCATGATAGTATGTCCTAAAACTTGCCTACTCTTCTGCTACACACTCAAGAGTATGTGCTTTTTCTTCACAAAATGAGTACTTATTTTTAGGATGTAGAAAAAGTGGCGAATCGGGATAGATTGTCTGTCACTATGATTACAGGCATTTACTTGTGAGTTAAAAAAATGAATCGACTTTGGTCACCTATTCAGGCATTGTATGATCTGCTTGGGTCACCCACTAATAGTAAATAAAGCTGCCAATCCCAAATGAACATAGCCTATGTGCTTGTCCACTTATACTCTAGTATAGTGCACAAGCTGCTATACCAAGGCAGGCCGTTGCTTAGCAACATGACAATTTGTTTACACCACCACAGAGGAGTGAGCAAGCGAATGAATGTGTGTGTGGATCATCTGCTGTGGTCAGATCCCACTTGCCTCGCTCTGCTCCTGTCTCTGGGGAGATATTCCCTGCCACCACATGTCTCCTCAGAGCTGTCTTCTGAGAGATTCCCGTGTCCCGTCTGTTTTTCCCTGAGCAGGAAAATGCAAAGTGTGTATGTGCATGTGACCTACCGCCTCATGGTAAGGAAAAAACAGCACATGTTTTGGTGCTCCTCCAGATTTAAGCTCTAATGTAGGTCTGGAGAGCAAATCGGACATCCTGGCATGAGTCCTGGTATTAGTCATTTAGAATCTCATCCAGTCAGGGTCAGACTCCTCCCTTCATCCCTCTCTCGCTCTCTTTTTTAGGTCTAGTTTTCCGTTGTCAAACAGCTGTGGCTTGAGGGACAGGTGGAAGTTTGAGAATGCTGAATGACTTCAGAGGGAGCAGCTGTCAAACTGGCTTCATAGCATAACAGAAGTTGTCTCAATGGAGTAGAAGGAACCCTGAGCGAGGAAAAAGAGAAAAAAAAGAGAAAAAAAAGAAGAAAAGAAAAAGGTGAGGGAGGCAAGGTCAACCAGTATGATGCTCACAGAACGAGTGACAGATGATGGGGAGGGTAAGATGAGGACGTGGGACTGTACATTTGACCTTTCATTCTTTCTTTCCTGCTTGCTTCTTTCTTTATAAATGAGCAAATGAGCATTGAGGGTAAGGCTTCTTTTTTCACTCTCTCTCTTTTTCTCCCTCTCCTTCTCTCCCCTGGCAGTGGCAGTTAATGGGACAAATTAATCATGGATCTTTCAGGGTTTGTCTCCCAGCAGCCTATGTTTGTGAGCGAGAGAGATGGAGAGAAAGAAAATAAATATACATGATTATACTGGCTGCAAATGTGGAGGACACAAATAAAGCCTTAAAGGGATAGTTCACCCAAAAATGAAAATTACCCCATGATTTACTCACTCTCAAGCCATCCTAGGTATATATGACTTTCTTCTTTCAGACGAATACAATTGGAGTTATATTAAAAAGCAAATTACATATGCATAGCATAAGCTCCAGTGAGAATATACTAGTTTCACTAGAACCAAGTTTTGTACAGCAAAGAAAAACCAGTCTCCTCTTGACCAGTGTTTTGTTTTGCTTGCTCCCCCGTGCTTTCATGTCCGTCTCTTCTCACCAGAGCTTTATGCTATGCCATTGTCCTATGTCATCCGCTATGAACGCCAATTTCTCAAACTGCTCACTGTTCTTCAGAAAAATCTTTCAGGTCCCACAAATTCTTTGGTTTTCCAACATTATTGTATATTAGAACCCTCTCCAACAATGACTGAGAGCCTGGGGGGTGAAAACTTCTTGAATTTGAAGATCAGGGTAAATTTATTTTGTTTTCTGGGAAACATGTAACCATCTTCTGTAGCCTCTAAAGGGCAGTACTAAATGAAAAAAAAATATCTTAAGATATTTAGGCAAAATAAGAAAAATTTACACATCTCCATTCTGTTCAAAAGTTTACACCCCTCTGCTCTTAATGCATCGTTTTTTCTTTCTGGAGCATCAGTGAGTGTTTGAACCTTCTGTAACCCTCAGTTGTCCTCAGTGTGAAAAAAATGGATCTCAAAATCATGCAGTCATTGTTGGAAAGGGTTTGAATACACAAAAATGCTGGAAAACCAAAGAATTTGTGGGACCTGAAGGATTTTTCTGAAGAACAGTAGGCAGTTTAACTGTTCAGGACAAACAAGGGACTCGTGAACAACTATCACTAAACAAAACAAAAAAACAAAAAAAAAAAAAACACGGCTGTGGATCATTCAGGGAAGAACATAGTATTAAGACTCAAGGGGTGTGTAAACTTTAGAGCTGGGTAATTATTATAAATTCAACTATTATTTTCTCATGTGGACTATATGTCAGCATCTCTCATGTGAAATATCTTATTCAGGTCAGTACTAAATAAACAATAGCATGCATTTTGTATGATCCCTGTTATTTTGGTAAGATAATTAACATTTTTAATGGTTCTGAAAGGGGGGTGTAAACTTTTGACCTCAACTGTATACTGTACCAGACTTTCCTCTGATCATGCTCATTAAATTTAATCAATCAACTTGATCATTTCTACATTGGGAGAAACAGAACCAGAGTGGAACTACAGAGCTAAACAGAAAATTGAAAAAACATCCGCAAGATGAATTAATTGTATTCACAATGTAAAATATTGTGCAGTATTTCTTATTTTTTATATCAGATATATACAGCACTCCGGAACAAAAGTGACAAAACCTTCTCAAACCGAAATATTAAAATTATTTAAAATTCTTATGTTTACTTAACGGCAATGACAAAATTAAATTGTACAAAAAACTAACATGACTCCATCTTTTAAAAATGTGACTTTAATATTGTATCCAATATATTATGGGGACTGTCTAATTAGAATGATCCATCATTTTAACTGTCAGACAGTTCTCTATAGTTCTGGCTCTTATTCCTTTATTACTTTCTCATTTCTATTACTCTCTCATTCTGCAGCTTGTCAAATCAGTCTAGACTGTTCATTACTGTTCTGTCAGGAATTGCCTCTGACTTTCCTTAGAACAGCTGAGTGTGATTGCAGATGTGACTCAAGGGCGGTTAAGATTCCTGCTCTTTTGGTGCAGTGCAAGGCAGAGAAGGGTCAGTGTGAGTACGAGAAGGGTCTGGCTGCAGACATGCACTTGCATTTTCGGAAGTGCACTCTTACTCTTGCACTCTCAGGGACCTACACTTCCGGAAGTGACGTCACTTGCAGTCTTTTTTTTGTTTTTTTATTTTATTCTATTTATTTATTATTTTTTAATTGAATCTCTCAACATTTTACAACAATAGCCAGGTGGTGAAGACAAGAAAAAAGAAACTAAATTACAATGTCACTCGCAATCATCACTGTGATGGTTAAACGATTAAAGCAAATTTAATAACGTATGGGGTCCTGCATGTCATCTGTAAGAGATAAAGACAAAGACCCGCAAATCGGTGGCCTCAGAACAGAATGCAATGCATAGTCTCTCGCATTTTCCTCCCATAGAAAACCATATTAACACAATATTAATACTTTATTATGACTTAATATATTAAGGTACAATAAGTGCCATTATAAATCAAATCTGATATATAGTTTATTAATTTAATGTACTTCAAGGCAAGCATATGACCATGAATACAATGCATAAACTTTCACTTTTATACCTACTTGCCCAACAAAAGCTTAATGTGGCAAAACAGACTAAAATAATAAAGACCAAATTCAGTAAAAACCTTATTGTTGACAAACTATATACCAGCAGATATGAACGCGCAATAAGAAACGCATTAAGTGATATTAAAAGGACCAACTTTGTCTAGGGAAGCAGACGTGCTCAGAAAACAATGCGTTAAATAGACGTTTTCCTCCCGAAGAAAAACAATAATAAAACACATAATGTAGCATAATGGAGAAAGACAATAATATAAAAGGGCTGTAGAGAATATTCTATATGGGAAAACACGAATAAACGCAGCGTTGCGTCTATTCTGTGCTCACCTGCTTGTCTGCAGTTGTTTTAATAATGAAGAGGAGAGTTTAGTCTATCATCTTAGTCCACATTACGCCACGTTTTGTGGAGGAAAACACTATATACATATACATTATATTAATAAACTGTATATTGAATTTGATATTTTAATGGCACTATCTGAATACATTATGCTATATTAAGTGTTAATAGTTTTCTACAGGAGGAAAACACTTAACGAGAGACTTTGCACACTGCGTTCATATTCAGCTGTTCTGTGGCCACGGATTTGCAGGTCTTGTCTTTATCTCCTACAGATGATTTACAGGACGCTGTACGTTTTGCTATTAAATTAGTTTTAATCGTTTAACCACCACAGCGTCTTGTCTCCACTGGCAACACCGACCATTTGTGTGGATTGCAAGTGACGTCGCAGGTAGCAGAGAGTGCAAGTGGCGATTGCGAGTGACACTGTAATTTAGTTTCTTTTTTCTTGTCTTCACCACCTGGCTACTGTTGTAAAATGTTGAGATATTAAATTAAATAATAATAATAAATAAATAAAATAAAATACAAATTAAAAAAGACTTCCGGAAGTGCTGTTGTCTGAGAGTGCACGTCTGAAAATGCAAGTGTGTCTGCAGCCAGACCCTATTGGGGTGAGTACTGCTCAATTAAATATTCAGAGACAGCTCTAACCGTACTGACTCCAGGCTTGCTGCCTTCACTACATGGAATACAAAGTCGTTTTAATTGGTACCACAGACGGTCCTCCTGGGCCTTTGCTTTAAAAAAGTTTTTGGCTTCAATACTTGTATAGAAGTCTTAGTTTACTTAAGATAACAGAGTTTTAAGAGAGACTAATTACTCACAGTCAGCCACAGTGACAGTGACTCAATCCGCTTGATGCTGCTGAATATTGAGCTGCTTTTTTGGAGGATAAAGGAAAAAACAAAACAGGATTAAAACATTTAATACTGCTTGCCACTGAGATTAGGATAGATATAGGGGTATTGTGAGGGAATGTACCAGATTTTAGGTATTAGTGTGTATTTGTGTGGATTAACCTTTATTTTGGGCTATAAATTTGATTTAACTGTGTGTGAGGTCACATCATGCACTTTTTATATCACAAGACACCTTAACACATTTATAGCCTTTTTAACACTATTTTTTCATTTTAGGCCCATGCGTAAGCAATGACTTTTGACTTAAGGTGACCTCCTGACTTATGGAGTTTGCTAGAAAAGTTCAGTCTGATGTGAACAAAGCTGAAATGTTGGTGGTACAGCATGTACAAGGTTAGAATATTTTAAAATCAAAGTCTCAACCTCAGACATTATTCTGCTTTGTTTCTGAGATCTATCTGAAATAATCTGTACTTACTGATTTTGGAGAGACAGATATTTCTGATCATTTCTTCTCAGAATTTTTCAGTGTTCTCTGTAGAACCGTTTGCTGAGGCTGACACACCATTATTTATTTATTTTTCATACCAGTGTATGATTGTGGTATAATCCATTTCAGATCAACCCACACCTGCTATAAATGGCACTATAATTGGCCATTTGTAGGATCAGGATGTGTGGTTTTTGGGCAGGTTAACCTCAGTTGTTGGATCAGACTTTATGCCACAAATCAAATGTCTGGCTGTGTGAAACTAAAAGCTCATATTTTTCTCTTTTCTCTCTTTACTCCATCGCTCCACTCACAAACACCTGATCTACTGCAGCAGACTGGCCTCTATTGACTCTGAGTCTCTTAGTCTCAGTCGCGACATTACTTCATCATGTTTCTCAAAATGGGCATTGAACCAGTCAAGCTCATTTGAAGAATCAGCCGTTTAATCCAATAAGAGTGCTTTGGCTCCAATCATTAAAGTGGGACAGTCAACAGTCATCGTTCGCATTAGCACAACCTCCATTCCCGACTCTTAACACTTAGCTTAATGTGCAGACGATTTGACCTGCTCTGATGTGGGTGCTGAAGAATTAAATGAATGGATTTTGAAATCTTTAATGTAAGAAAATGCTTCAAACTGGGAAAAAAGAGAGCTTACAGCCAAGATGTTCAGTAAAGTCTTGTGTAGTTATACATACAGTTGAGGTCAAAAGTTTACATACAGCTTGCAGAATCTGCAAAATGTTAATTATTTTACCAAAATAGGAACCAAAATGCATGTTATTTTTTATTTAGTACTGACCTGAATAAGATATTTTACATAAAAGATGTTTACATATAGTCTACAAGAGAAAATAATAGTTGAATTTATAAAAAATTGTCCTGTTCAAAAGTTTACATACATGATTCTTAATACTGTGTTTACTGGAAGGACCCACAGCTGTAGTTTTTTTTTTTTTTTTTTTTTTTTAGTGATAGTTGTTCATGAGTCCCTTGTTTGTCCTGAACAGTTAAACTGCCCGCTGTTCTTTAGAAAAATCCTTCAGGTCCCTTAGATTCTTTAGGTTTTCAGCATTTTTGTGTATTTGAGCCCTTTCCAACAATGACTGTGTGATTTTGATATCATCTTTTGACAATGAGGTCAACTGAGGGACTCATATGTAACTATTACAGAAGGTTCAAATGCTCACTGATGCTCCAGAAGGTACAACAATGCATTAAAAGCCGAGGGTGAAAACTTTTTGAATTTGAAGATCAGGGTAAATTTAACTTATGTTGTCTTCTGGGAAACATCTAAGTATCTTCTGAAGCTATGTGAAAAAAATATGATAATTTAGGCAAAATAAGAAAAATATATACATTTTCATTCTTTTCAAAAATGTTCACCCCCGGCTCCTAATGCATCGTGTTTTTTTTAAATTTTATTATTATTTTTTTTTCTCTGAAGCACCAATGGGTGTTTGAACCTTCTGTAATAGATGCATTTGATTCCCTCAGTTGTCCTCAGTGTGAGAAGATAGATCTCAAAATTATTCAGTCATTGTTGGAAAGGGTTCAAATACACAAAAATGCTGAAAAACCAAATAATTTGGTTCAGTCCCTGAAACCTGAGGGATTTTTTTGAAGAACAGTGGGCAGTTGAACTGTTCAGGACAACAAGGGACTCATGAACAGTTATCACTAAGAACTAGGTCATTTTTATAAATTCAACTATTGTTTTCTATTGTGGACTACAGTAGTCAACATTTGAAGTGGATTAAAAAAGTTGTCCTACGACAAGAATGGTTATTGTTTTTGGTTTTAGGACAGCTTTGATTAAATGTTTTGATCCACTTCGAATGTTGACTACTGTATATGTAAACATCTTTTATGTGAAATATCTTGTTCAGGTCAGTGCTGAATAAAAAAATAGCATGCATTTTCTATGATCCTTCTTGGTAAAATAACATTTTGCAGATTCTGCAAGGTGTATGTAAACTTTTGACCTCAACTGCATGTATGAACAATTATTTGGATTCAGACAGGTATTTTGTTTTGCTGC
Source organism: Cirrhinus mrigala (assembly GCA_036247105.1). Classification (NCBI taxonomy): domain Eukaryota; kingdom Metazoa; phylum Chordata; class Actinopteri; order Cypriniformes; family Cyprinidae; genus Cirrhinus; species Cirrhinus mrigala. Next base: position 8,237,239 of record CM070015.1, on the reverse strand, counting down.
ACACAGCTGTCAACATTTTAAACCTTTGTTTTAACCCAGTGGATGATGGTTACATTTCAAAAGTTTTGGACCCCTCATAATTGGGTCACCAAATATAAACCAATGTAAACACGGCCTATGTTTGGACACTAAACTGCAAGTATCCAAAGACATCAGGGGGTGTTAAGACATCACAGTGGAGATTAAAACAAAAACAGGGAGCGAACCACATATTCGTGGATGAAGGAGCAAGTGAGGAGACAGAAAGACAGATAAAGGACTTAAGGAGTTAGAGCGCGGAAAGGAAGAGATAAGGGTATTAATCCACAGCTTAATGGACCACTAGATTTATAAGTGTACTGTACCGTTTGTATGACCCGTAGATCCAGTAAAACATCTTTGAAAAAAAACCATGATATATTTTATAATCATCTTCATGTGTGAATTAAGAATCGCGCTTGATAGACAAACTGTGTATCACTCACAGTTTACTGAGGGTAACGTTTTAGAAGATTTTCATTTGCCAGTTTACTGGTTGGGAAAATTAACCCCTGAATTATGCTAATAGAATTCTGCAGTGAAATTTGGGGGGAAAAGAAATATTTAGCAGTGTAAATACAACACAGTGGTTGAATAATTAATGTCATGTAGAGATTGCATCACATGTTTAATTCATTCCTTAAACCCTGGCCCTTCCTAAGGCACCCAGCCTCCCCAGGCCATGAATACCGCCGTAATTGAAAGTGCTGGTTCAATATGGCTGAACTGATTCATTAGTGTTTGTGAGATCCTTGTCACAAGCTGTTTTAATTAGTGAAAAGAGCTTCCTCAGGGTCTCATCAACAGTTTTTACAGCTGTGGTGTGTGAATATGAAAGCAAGATAGCGAGGTAAGATACACACGCTGTTCTTAATAGGCACTATGAAATACTGCTTGACTATGGCATGCTCCTTAGATTAACGTTTGATAGGCATTACAAAGGTTTTGCCTGAGCTCTTATGTTCATGTTACAGGACCTAAAAAACCGAGACCAACATAAGTCGTGTTTTAGAAGTCATATGTTAAATTATATATACAGAGGAATGCTACTGCCTCCTTGTGACAGATGCTTGATACAGTTTATCATGTTGTATATTTTTTTGGTATACAGAGGCATATTTCATTGATACACATTCTTAAAGAACAAATACTGTTTTTCCTCAAATCTAACAATACTTTTAGTAATGGAACAGAGCAGGTTGGACATTCTACTAAATAACTCACTTTGTGTTCTACTGAGAAAGAGAATCACATTGTGAGTAAACAATGACAGAATTAGTATTTTTGGTTTAACTGTGCCTTTAAAGCTAATTATATGGCATACAGGATATGAAAAGATAGTATGTCTTATAGTATTTCTGTCAATGTGCTAAAAATGCTTATTTGTGTTGAGTGGAAATGTTACTCATCCATTTACTGAGGAACAAACACATGATGGCTGTAAGTACTGCCATTCACACATATTCTATGAATTGCTATGGTTGACCCAAATACATTTATTGAGCTTTGAGCTGTATTTTCATTGTGATACCTGGAGAAAACAGGGTCAAGTGTGATTCTGACATTCTCAAATGAGTCCTGAGGGGGTTGTGAACCAATGTGCCACTGATAATATTGATCAGCAATGACCTTCATCGTAGACTGTGTGTCCTCACTTAGTTAAAATCCACCCAAATTAACAAGTATTTAAAAACAAACAAACAAAAAAATCTACCAACCAACCATATCTTATTTTAAGATATATTTCTCTAACTGTACTATTGTATTCAGTTTCAGCTTTAGACTTTGCCCTTTTGCTCAGTTTTGAAATTATGTATATTGACTTGCAGTACACAGTTGCGCTCTCCAAGGTTTTGATGTAGTGATGGCAAGTCCTTCATACTTGTGATCAGTGTTCGCTTATTACTGTAGTGGCTTCTTCGCCCAAAGGCAGTGAAAGGTCTGTGAGACTGACAGCTGTTGATAAGTGTGTTTTTCCATGCTAGTCTTGACAGCTTAATACATACGCCAGGACTCATACCTCATCTCATCATTGGGAAATAGGGTAATTTCTCTCTCTCGTAGGCTTTCTTTCTCTATCTCTGTTCCTCCCTCTCGGTCTTGACATTTACGTCAAATGACACCCCTCTCTCCGATCCTTTATTGGTCTGACAGAGGAGACCCGTTTCCCTCCCTTCACTTGGCTTTCTCTCATCTCCAACTTGAAGGTCTGACATTTCTCATGGCGCACAGATGGAGGGAAACATCACATCTTATTTCTCTATGTCTTGACTTACTGGCATAGACAGTACTCTTCTGTGACCTTTGACCAAGGTGGACTGAAGAGCACTGACTGGAGGAGACATGTCAGCTTGCTTGTCTTCCTTTTGTCATACGTGAATTAGTTTTTTTTTATTATTATTTGTGAACAAATAAAAGGAGAAATCGTAACAATGCATACAGTCTTACTCAAATATATTTGCCCCTCTTTTGTTTGTTTACAGAGATAAAACTGTAAATAGATTTTAAAAAAAGAAATGTTTTTAATACAGCCCTGAAAAAACTCCATAGTGTACATGAATACAATACAAAGTAATCACTAAATTTACACAAATTCTTCTGTTTAAAAGGACTCGTACACAACTATCAAAAAAGCTACAGTCATTGATGCTTGACGTAGGAACACGAGCAGAATTTGAGTGGGAAAATTTGTGTAAATTCAGTTATTATTTTGTCTTATGGTTAGCTCTGTATGCGTGTATGGGTCCCTCTCAGATTCTTTGCTCTCTAACTACTGGGTGATTCTGGCTGGTCGGAGGAGATGGGGTTAAGGGTCTTTTGTCCCCTCAAGTGATGTATTATCTCTATTGCTCATCCATGAAACGTGACCTTCTCTGAGATCACATCCATGGGGGAAGATCTCTACCACCCTTCCTCTGAGCATCTTCAATCTCTTATGTTTTTCTTTCTGCTTATTAACTCTCTTTTGTTTGCACAGACTCGAAACTGTGAGTTATAAAGATGTAAACTCACAATTCTGAGAAATGAATTCAGAATTATGCAATATAAACTTGTAATTGCAAGTTATAAAGTCAGAATTGCGAGATATAAACTTGCGACTTTAGGCTGACACACAATTGTGAACTATTAAGTCCGAATTGCGCGATATAAACTTGCAATTGCAAGAGAAAAGTCATTATTGTGAGATACAAACTCACATTTGTAAGAAAAAAGCAAGTTTATATCATGCAATTCTGAGAAAAAAGTCAGAGTTGTGAGTTTATATCTTGCAATTCAGACTTAATAACTTGCAATAGTGACTTGTTATCATGCAATTCTGACTTTAAAACTCACAATTGTGTTTATATCACACAATTCTAAGGGGAAAAAAGTCAGAATTGTGAGATAAAAAGACGCAATAACCTTTTTTAAAAAAAATTATACAGTGGCGGAAATGGGCTTCTATAAGTAGATTATCGAAAAAGAAAAACAAATGCAGGACGAGGACTTAGCTTCATCAATTGTTCGTTGATTGGATTTTGAGATGTGGGCATTACTCAAAAATGAATGCGAGCTTGCAGTCAATTCTTAGAATGATGCAGGGTTTAAGTGGACTTAATCACTGGAGAAATCTGTTTTCACTGGTATTTCGAGTTGACATTGTGATTAAAAATGTAACATATATGCATAAACCATTCACAACATGACCCCTTGGCATCACTTTTTTGACGCACAGGGTCTCCGTTTAGCACCATTTTTCGACATGCAGGATCCTCCATTGCTTTAAATATTCAATATGCTCACGCGAAAGGCATTGAGAATTTTACTGTCATTATTATATTACATATTGGGTAATAACTTTGCCATTATTGCATATATGTTGGGGTGTTTTATACATTACATTATTTACACATTTATGAGCACGTAACCCAACCCCTGCCCCTAAACCTAATCATTTGTCAATATAAAACACAGGATGTAACAGGCAGTTACAACTAGTCACAATTTATTTAAAAAGTATTAACATCCCAAGTATTCCGAGCCAAATCGATTGATTTCTGAGAGGAACAGACACGATCGCCATCTCTATCCGCTGTAAAGTTCATCCTGTGAAGCGTTACGTTAGCTTTGGTTGTGAAATGGCATTGGCTCTTGTTTGTCTCGTGACCGATTACATCATGCTAAACAAGTTTGGGATTATCTTTTTGAATGTGATTATGATTTTATATGAAAGTATACATTTACATAAAATGATTTCTATTTTTGCAAATGCATGCAAACCATTAAATGCAATGCATAATGCAAACAACTAAGAGTAATGGAGGACCCTGCATGTCCAAAAGTGATGCTAAAGGGGTACCCTGAGCATCAGAACCTGACCAGGCGTCAATATGTGAGCTGGGAGTGAAAATGTGTTTTTCTCTGAGAATATTATTTGTATGACAGTTGTTCCCTATGTAGAGTGTTCCACATCAGTCACTTATGAAGTTCCACTTCAGGATGATATGTAGGAAGTATACAGCAAGAAAACTCACTAGATTTTGAAATGCAAAAGTTTTTTCTACATACTTACAATTTAATTTTTTCCCACTCGTTTTATTTTGTTGCAGTCTTTCACATTTCATGGGTCTGTCAGGTCATCTCTGTCACCAGTGTCTCTAGTCACAAAGTGAATATATTAAAATCAAAAGCTGCATTAAATATTCCTCCAGTCCATTCCTCAGCCCACTCGTTCGTCTTTTTGCCTTCATATCTCTATCTGTCACCCACCCTTCCATCTGTCTTTCCCCCATACTGCTTCTTTTTCATTCCGTCTGCTCAAGGGCGCTGGGTGAGCGCATCTGTTGCGAATGATAGCTGCGAGAAAGACGCATCCTTTCAAATGTGTCCCCTCTCCATAAGAATTATTTATAAAGTTTTTCATTTAGTAATGCGGTCATAGTGATTGAACTGCTTCCACACAAACAACCATCACTCTGACATGTTATTTTGAAGCATACTGTGCACGGTCCGTGAGAATAAGTTAATTATCTGTGTAAATAATGTAAATATGGATTAGAGTCGTGTGGATTAATGGGATTTGGGTTTTATGATGCTTTGAATCATTTAAGACTCCTCCGGATAGAACATTGTTGCAATATCCATCTATGGCGTATGAATTTTACTGCAAATGATTCCCGGCACTCTGAGCAGATGCAGGAAGAGGAGGGTTAAATCTGTGACCTGGATTCACATGACAGGCTTTATTTTGGTCTCTTTCTCCATTTCCTTTGCTCTCATGGTTGTTTTTTCTCTTTATAAAGCGGAGTTTATGTGTGGGTTTGTGTGGAGGTGTTTGGCAGGAAGACGAATATATGCACACATTCATGTACAGTCATACCGGCGTACACTCCAACACACAGTGAACCATATTCACTGGTCAAAATGGTGATGGAAATGCAATGTAATCAGTCTGATGTGCTGATGTTACACGACCTCACATACACACGTCACATGGAATATGCAGACTTTGCATGTTTGCAATTTCCTGTGCATGCATGAAGGTGTTAACCCAGAGCAGAAGGGAGATGAAGCTTGTCAGAAGTAATTTGTGGCCAGTTAAACACTATTGCTGCGCAGTTAAGCTGTCAGGCCTCCATCAACACTGAGAGTGAGCAATGAGACACAACAGAATACACCCTTTATCGGAAATGGCACTGCATTCTAGGGCGTATTTGTTCCTGCATTGTGTCTGTGCTGTTTACTTAAATTGCTGGTTTATGTACAATATATGTCTCAGACAGATTTCTCACTGTTTATTCACTGTTTGATAGGTCACATTAAAAGTAGGTTCTTGTTCGTTTCCTATTTTACCAAAGCACATTGCTCTCTTTAACTATAGACAATCTTATTGCTTATATCAGAAGTGTTGCATTGTAGACGGATACAGAAGTCATTCATAAAGTTCTACACAGTTCATCTGGAAGTTCATCTACACAGTTCATCAACTACCAATTTTGTTGAGTGTAAATCTGCTTTATCAGATCCCAAAAGCAAATAATAAACAGTGCTTATATACACTCACAGTGTGCTGGAGTACTACTGAAAAGTCATTCAATTTTTCTCCATACTGTAATCTCTGTTGGCCAGACAGTGATTTATCTTTTCGGAACCATTAAAATGTTAGTGCCGGAATGCCATGATAAATGATAAATGAATAATGTTCTCAAACAGCTGTTGAGATACTATTCACTCTTGGATTAGAAGCTTGGCCTGAAAACATATTTGAGATGTTATAATGACTTAACAAGTGAGAGTGTCAAACTCTTATATCCATTTTACCACTTTTGAATCCATTCTTGCTGAATTCCAATGACATCACCACCACCTCCAATATTTTTTTTTTACAGCACTAATGGATCAAGATTTAACTGGTTAGCACGGTAGCCCCTGCTGGTAGATGGTCAAAACTTTTAGGGCTGCTCTCAACTAAAGATTTTTCTGGTCAACTAGTAGTCGTTCACTTTCAGCAATTAGTCGACTAATTGCACGTTTATTAATAAACCATTTAAATCATAATAACGAGCCTTTAATTGCCTACATAGCCTAATAAGCGCTCAAGTGCATGGTTGCCGCAGCACAGTGGCAGAAGTAATGATTATGAATGTGTCATGGAAAAACTGTAAGAAGACTGCATTAACATTTGAATAATTTATTGATAAACTAGTGCTTGCTTTATTTTTGGTTTAAGAGATGAAGTTGGTGACACTCGTCATCTCTGCAGTAGTGATGCGCCTATATGTATGCTTCATACAGATTACGTAATCTGATAATATTTGTTTTCCATTTGAATTGGTTCATTTGAAAGAGGACATTTCACTCTCTACAGATATATTTTTCATGTCTGTAAGGCAACTATACACAGAGTTTTGGTTACTCGGCTACTGAGCAAGTGACCACACCGGCACGCTACTATTCAGCTTCCACACTCCGCACATTTTTCTAGGCAAACATTAGACTGAGCAACCATGTAAAGTTGCTACTAACATATTTTATATGATAAGCTATATATGAGGTTGATGAATTATCTATCTCTAGCGACTAGTCGTTCAGTGTACATTGGTTGTTCACACTTTATTGAGGTGTATTATGGGATGTGTACACTTGGGATGTGTGTCCACTATTGGCTACAAGGGCAGCGATGGCTGTCCTCTCAAATAATGCATTATTTAAGGTTATAGGAGGTTATTTAGAACTGAGTGACCATTACTTCTCCCAGCATCAAGCAAACTATTACCACTGAGATGAATGCAAACTGTAACGGTTAAAAGTTAACCAGAAACAAAGTCAAATTTGTAAATTTAAGAATGAAATAATTTACTTGTTGAGAGTGTGTTGACAGTCTGTGTAGTTGGATCTCTGAGCTCCAGAAAATCAGTAATGAGGTGCTTTGACAGTTACAGATTTGAAAAACTAAAGGGTCGGAATAAAGAACCCTAAACTCTGACATTTCAGCATTAAAAGGGTTCTTCAGGATGCTGTGGTTCTAAATAGAACTGTTACTACATATAAAGAACCTTTAAAGAACCATCTTTTTTAAGGTGTGCCCTTATTTAGTATTTGCTGTACTGCACTCTTAAAAATAAAGGCTCCAAAAGGGTGTTTTTGCAGTGATACCATAGAAGCATTTTTGCTTCCCTAAAGAACTTTCAGTGAATAGTTCACTTACAGAATAAAAATGTACAGATAATTTGCTCACCCCCTTGTCATCCAAGATATTCATGTTTTTGCTTCTTCAGTCGTGAAGAAATTATGTTTTTTGAGGAAAACATTTCAGGATTTCTCTCCATATAGCGGACTTCTATGATCCCAGCCAAGGAAGAAGGGTCTTATCTAGCAAAATGAATTGTTTTCTAAAAAATTGACAATTTATTCTTGTATATTCATTTTCTCCTCCAACTTCAAAATCGTCTTACATCGCTGCAGAAGTACCGACCCAGTGTTTACAAAGTGAATGTGCAAAGAAGATTTTGGAAGTTCAAACTTTGGGGCACCACTGAAGTCCACTATATGGAGAGAAATTCTGAAATGTTTTCTTTAAAATACATAATTTTTTTATGACTGAAGAAAGAATGGCATTACAATCTTGGATGACAAGGGGGTGAGTAATATGTAAATTTTTGTTTTGGAAGTGAACTTCTCCTTTAAAAGAACCATTTTGAAGAACATTTTAAAAATCTAAAGAACCTTTTTCCACTATAAAGAACCCGTTTCTGCATTTGAAAGATGGTTTAACTGAGTAAATGAAAAGTGAATAAGTGAGTGAATTTGGACACTGAGATGCGGGAATTTCGTTCAGAGCAGTACTCACAGTGCATGGGTATTCGCGATTAGCCGTTCAGTGTACATCAGTTGTACATTCTTTATTGAGATGTAGCCTACTATGGGATGCGTACACTTAATAATGTCCACTATGGTTTTGGACACCACTACAAGGGCAGTGAGGCTTGTCCCCTCAAATAATGCATTATGTAAGGTTATAGGGGGTGATTTAGGACAAGCCCCTGTGAACTTATAAGCGTGTTTGAATTTGTCTGGCTTTAACCAACTGGTAACCAACAAGTCGTCGCTGTCTTAAGTCAGAATTTCTAAAATGCACTGCTTCAAATCAGACGCACAACATTGTATATAGTTGAACACACCTACACACTGTTGTTATGACATCATTTTCATATAAAGTCATTAGTGACGTGACATTTACAGCTCAGGTAATTGGCTCATTATAAATATAGGCTGAAGAACTGAGTTACAATTATTTCTAGTACTGCCACAGCATTGCCAGATGAATGAAAACTATAACAGATAGTGTATAATGTAGATTTCTCCAATTCTCATCACTTCATGATGCCAGGATGTTAGGAAAGAAACACATTCTGTGCGATTGTACATTCTGCATTTAGACAACAAATTATTTTTAATTCACAGGCTAATTATCACCGTAAAAGCTAATCATACCATGCTTTCATTGAAATATTAACCGTTCGATATTTCCCGCGTCGCATTTCGGGCTCCCAGCGCACCGTGTCAGATAGCCGCACTGCAGTAACTTACCAAAGCCTCTCTCTCCCTCAATCTAAACCCAAATTTCATCCACTCCCCTCCCCTCTTCCCTCTCTTTTCCTTCCCCAAACCTCCTACCTCCTCTCATCACTATCTCCTCCATTCCTTACCATCCGTCTCCTTCTGTGTGCGAGGGGTGTGTGCAGCGGTGGGCGGGGTTAAGGACGCGTCAATCAGCGGCGCTACAATAGCACGTGTGGCGGTCATGGTCATAGAGCGGCACGGTGGAGTCGACGCGACTGCAGGCTGCTGATAGGAGAGAGAGCGAGCGGTTACCGTCACCTTATCCATCCACCGCTCCTCCTTCACTACAACCACAACCGCCTCTGCAACCCGATCGCCCTTTAATAATGCACGGGGAGCTGAAGCGAATACCAGCGGCCGGGCTCTGAATGATGTATCGCACCGGTTACTACAGCACCGCACCGGAGAGCTTGAACCTGTAGCTGTGTGATCCGCGGAGAAAATGTCACACTATCATTTCATCAAATGCTGTGAGTAACGTGCCGCGAGAGACGCGTCTTTCCATACATGCATCTGCCCATGATGTCATTTCGTCAATGATGTCATTTGTCAGTGATGTCATTTTGCTGGAGAGAGTGATTGAGAGGCAGGAGGAATTGCGTGTGATGTAGGGTGTGTATCTACATGCAGGTCAAGGCAGCAGATGTTAATCAAAATTCGTGGGTGCTTATTGCATGTGGATGTGTATAACACAACAAATGCATATAACCATCCAGTGCAGATGATGAGCTGTCATGATGATGGGTTGGCTTGTGTGCATGTGTGTATGTGTGAAGTTGCAGCAGGATGCGGCAGCAGTGTAAAAGTTGACCAGTGGCTTGCTGGATCTGCTGCTGCAGGTGTGTAGGAACCTCCTGAGGGAGTCTGCCTGCTTTCAGACAGACGACCGGTGGGTGACAGTCTGACAGCCTCTGCAGGATCCCTCTCTGGTGTGTATCTTTGTATTTGTGGTGGGCGTGTGGTCGTGAACACGCCTGTACAAGAGAAAGTGTCAGGTAGGATAATGGAGAGAGGGAAGGGATGTAGCAATGGTGGCTGGGAGGATGGAGATGCTGATGTGGGAGAAGGTGGTAATCAGGAAGCATTTGTGTTGCCAGCTGCAGATGAAAGGCAGTTGTTAAACTCGTCCCTTCCCCAGCCCTCTCTTTTCATCTTTATTCAGATAGTCTAGTTCTCCTTCATCTCTCATGCTTTTTTTTCCCTCTGTATGTTTTGCTCAGTTGAACGCACACCCACACACCCCTCTGTCGCTTTTAGTAGATTGTATTATGCTTTTGCTCTGTTTAATTATTATTTTTTTGTTTGTTTGTTTGTGGCACTTTCCGTGAATAGAGTGCAAAATAGGTCCAGAAAGAAATGATTTTGCATAACCTACAGAAAATGTTGTTGTCAACCTCAAGAGGTCAAGCTATTTTTCCTAGTTAACCCTGTTAATATTTTGGGCATGTCTAAGTAACTAGTTGCAGATTACATAGATAAATTTAGATATGACTGCATTCCAGTTTGGATCAGTGGTGGTTTGAAGATTGGTGAAATTATATTTCCCATGTGTTTGAGACAAATGTTAATTTAAATTGGGTTACAAGAGTGAGCTTGATGAATTGCTAACACTAAAATCTGTTTGCAAATAGAGGAAATGGAATAAGATTATTTACCTGGTTAATTTTAATAAATATTTTAATTATAATAGTAATTGTTTTTATTAATATACAGCATAAAACTGAGGGAGTGCAGCAACAATTTGAGCTAAAAAAAAATTGTAATATTTATTTCAGCATTTGGTCCCACTTTATATTAGGTGGCCTTAACTACTACATACTTACATTTACATATATTTAATAACTTGATACAATACAATTATTGTGTACAAACACTACCAGTCAAAAGTTTTTGAACAGTAAGATTTTTAATGTTTTTTTTTTTTAAGACTTCTCTGCTGCTCACCAAGCCTGCATTTATTTGATCCAAAATACAGCAAAAGCAGTACTATTGTGAAATATTTTTACTATTTAAAATAACTGCTTTCTATTTAAAAAAAAAAAAAAAAATGTAAATGTAATTTATTCCTGGAATCAAAGGTGAATTTTCATCATCATTACTCCAGTCTTCGGTGTCACATGATCCTTCAGAAATCATTCGAATATGCTGATTTGCTGTGCAAGAAACATTATTATTATTATTGTTGTTATTATCATCACTATTTAAAACAGTTGAATACATATTTTTCAGGATTATTTGATGAATAATAATATCTAAAGATTAGCTTTTATCTGAAATAAAAAGCATTTGTAACATTATACACTATACCATTCAAAAGCTTGCAGTCACTATATTTATATATTTTTGGAAAGAAACTGTAGAAAATAATACTTTTATTTAGCAAGGATGCTTTAAATTGATCAAAAGTGATAAGGATATTTATAATGTTACAAAAGACTTCTATTTCAGATAAATGCTGTTCTTCTGAACTTTCTATTCATCAAAGAAACCTGACAAAATTCTACTTAGCTGTTTTCAACACAATAATCATAATATATATATATTTTTTGAGCAGCAAATCAGATTATTACAATGATTTCTGAAGGATCATGTGACTGGAGTATTAATGCTAAAAAATGTAGCTTTGAAATCACAGGAATAAATTACATTTTAAAATGTATTCAAATAGAAAATATTTCAGAATTTTACTGTTTTTTTGCTGTACTTTGTATCAAATAAATGCAGACTTGGTGAGCATAAGAGACTTCTTTAACAAATATAAAAAAAAGTCTTACTGTTCAAAAACATTTGACTGGTAGCGTACATGTTTTACATTGTACTTATATTTTAAAAATATATTCATGTAATTACATCTGTAATTAATTTCTGTTATTACATTTATAATTACACTGTTGACCCAATCCTTTACACCGTAACCCACCTTTAAACCTACCTATACCACCAAACCTGTCCCTACCTTTACCCGTATCCCACCTCAATAGTAGTAAAAGTGTTTTGCAATACAATTGAACACAATATTTTTTGATGCAAGTACAGTAAGACCACCTAAAATAAAGTGGGATGCAATTTTTTATTATTAAAATGAGCTTGCAGTTAAATTAGTTATTTAATGAACTGAATATTAGTTTATTATATTGTAAAATGTATGTCATTGTTGGATACAGTTGAGAAGGTGAGAGGTGGAGATACAGATGTTTGATGTTATTGAACTAGCTACTAGTTAGTTTTTAGTGCTAGATAATAGTTGATAAAACTGGTAATGCACTGACATTTTGGCAGTGGAAAATATTCAGTTAAAATGACAAAAGAATTCAGCCAATATATTTTGGGAAAGCCAAAATCCAATGATGTGTATGTCATCAAAACTGATGCTAATGTAGCAATATGTAATAATTGGTCTACTGAAATATTGAGAGGCAGCTTATTGCTGAAGAACTTAACTACAGATGGTTTACAACATGTTCAGTCACCCAAATTTTATTAACAAAGCTCTGCATTTGTTTTTGGCTAAATGAAAACTTAAGTTTCAATTTCTGTTGTTCAGTAAAACATTCATTTAACTGTGTGTCGATCTAGTAGTTCTCACAATGGGAAAAAAAATAGATTTGTGCCTGCAATACTTGAATAAAAGTAACAGAGCGAAGTGTATTGTATTCATGGATAGAGCTTTGTGCTATCACGTACTCCTCCCTCTCTTCTCCTCACCTTTACTCTTCCTTCCTGTGTGTTTGAGCAGACAGAGACTCAACGGTGGCCAGTGCCAGAGGCAAACAGTGAGAGAATGCGCAAGGTCGCACACTCAGGTGCAAAGCCAGCAGAACATTGTGTGTGTGTGTTTCTATAGAGCGTGTTTGTGTTTATGTGTGTGACTAGTGCACTTCTCAGATCCCCCTCAAGGTTTGAGATGTAGTACAGGAGACAAGTGCATGCTTACGGAAGTCTTTCACATTTGGGTTTGTCTGATCCCAACAGTCTTGTGAGAGGAAAGAAAGAAGAGATTTTTACAGTCACTGCATCCTCTGTGTGTTCACGAAGTTGAGTATGTTAATGTTTGAAAGACAAAGAGAGAGTGCTCTCTGTCTAATTTATGCTTCCCTATTCCCCTGCCTCTTATATTAACAGAAGCTTGTACGATACTCCAGTGTAAATCAATACCTTGACAGCCTGGAAGCGGAGACACAGAAGCAACCTAGAGGAAGGAGGAAACCTCACCCATCTCCCTCTCTATCCCATTATTCCTGTCATTCTCTGCCTCTCTCCATGACTGGTTCAGTCACACATGAATGACATATTTGGAATCAGTCAGAGGTGTCACCAGCTCAGCTCAGCCAGCACCCATGACACACTGCATGTGTGTGAATCTGTTCAAAATAGACATACATTTGACAGTAGTAGTGAATAAGTTATGCCACAAGGTTCATGTGTATACAATTGTAAAATGTAAAAACATTGTAAAAAATGACTTTAAGAAGTTACATTTCCAAATGAACGTCTGAGTATTGTGTTTGTGTCTTTTTTTTTTTTTTTTTTTTTTTTTAGCATCTCACAGATGCTAAAACCAGGACAAGTCAACACTGCATTCTAAAAACGTGATGCTCAAGTGTAAAGTTCAACTTCTAAAAAAACACCTTATATGCAAAAATGCATTTAGTGTGTGAATGGGCCCCTTAGGTGGGTTACTTTAAGTTGCAAGGCACAGATCCAGTCTTTTGAATACATTACAATTTTTTTTAAAGTTTTGCAATACTTTTTCTTCTCTTTTTTTTTTTTTTGGTCCTGCCTGTTTACATTGGCTCTATCTCTGTTTACAGTTATTTCCTGCCCAAACTCCGTTTTCCATTGGCTTTTACTATGAGTTCCACATTTGACTTTTTGAGTTTTAAGTGGTCTTGTGCTAATTCATCTTGCAAAAATTGGATAAAATCGCAGAAGCAACTTTTTTTTTTTTTTGGCTGTTGTGATAAGGACAGCTTTAATGCTTTCCATATCGGTCAGATAAAAGTGTGGTTAAAGGCCAGAACATGCCGGACTAAAAGCAAAAAACTAGTGATGATGAAAGCCGTTTTGTGCATCTAGGGTAAAAAACTATGCTTAAACACACCATGATGCCTACAGCCAACAGCCAAGTAGTACTGTATGTTTTGCACCTGCGTGAGAAGAAATAAATGTCTATATAAGGCTAAAATCTTATGTCATGATGAGTAATGTTATTTCATGGTAATGATAACACTATATAATTATTTCTGGTTTAAATTGGGTCTTTATGATACCATAAAAATTTCATAATTCTTTTCACTAGTGTCAATCACAAACAGTCAGCAATTAAATAAGAATAAGAAACTAATTATAAGCAATTGTACAAAAAAAAAAATAAAAAAAAATAAAATGTAAATAAAAAAATACAGTAGAACAAATAAATAAGAAATGCTACATACATTGTATATAGCAATCAAATGTATAAAAACAATGCATATTTTTCACTGTGTAAATTAATTATAAATATTTCCTCTCATTAAAGTTATAAAAAGTGATTTAGTCAAGAGTAGTAAGAGATTTTCTCTCTTTTGTTGTTTGATTAACTGACAGACAGACAGCAGGAATATTAGACTGCTGTCACTTTAAGAGCTACCTGGATCCGATATACTGTTACACGTGTTTTCTTTCTCAGCTGTTTGCTTTCACTTAAGACCTAAATTAGTGTGTTTACGAGGATACTTACAAAGACGGGCATTTTGACACATACAAGTGTGTGTATTTAACTGTTCAAGGCCTTAAGTGGCAAAAATAACTCCGTTCAGTACTCCTGCGCTCTATGAACACCATCTTCATGTGTGTGCGTCAAATAGAATCTCTGACAGTGCGCATATAGCAAAATTAGTTCTCTTTCACTGCTGATAGCATTTTAACGGCTTACAATCACTTGTTTTTAAACCACAATGCTTAAAAACGCATGCAAATGATAAGCTTCCGTGACCACGCAGCACATCGAACTCACGTGAGGCTCTAACTGCAACAGAGACGATAGTTGAAAATCTCTACCGGTTGACAAATTTCTACCGGTTAATTGTGTCTACCAGTATATCACCCATCCCTAATACTGCAAATATACATTTGTAAACAAAGCAGCACTTTCTTTATTCCAGACAGCCATCCCAGATAGCACATGTACATCTGCAAGATGTCTGTTAAAGATCTCTTGATCTGGAAAGCATCTGCTGTGTACAAACATCTGGCAGATGTCTGTAAGATGTCAGTATCACATACATTCTAAATCATAAACATCTAAGAGACATCTAATAGACGTCTATTTGACGTCTGATAGAAAACGTCCAATAGATGCATCCCTGATAGCACACGTACATGTTGGAGATGTCTATTTGACGTGTGCATTTACATCTGCAAGACGTAGTTTGCTCATCTGCAATACGTCTATTGGATGTTTCCTATCAGATGTCAAATAGACATCAATTAGATGTCTTTAAGATGTTTATGATTTAGAATGTATGTAAAACTGACATCTTGCAGACATCTGCCAGATGTTTGTACACAGCAGATGCTTTCCCGATCAAGAGATCTTTAACAAACATCTTGCAGACGTACGTGTGCTATCTGAGATTGCAGATGAGCAAACTAAGTCTTGCAGATGTAAATGCAGAAGTCAAATAGACGTCTCCGAGATGCACATGTGCTATCAGGGATGGCATTATGAAAATGTTTGTATTGGAATGCTCAAATATGATGACATAAATTGTCGTAAGACGTCTGCTTGGTGTGTCATTACTTTTAGACCTAGAAGGCAGGAGTGGAGGGTCCATCTGAAGACAGGCAATATGGTCCAAAACATCTGCTTCAACTAGAAAAGCCTTAAGTTTTAGTGCTAGCGCTTACAGGCAGGTCTGCTTCATAAGGCTATCACACACTGTGGAATCGGATATACGTGATTAGACGTAGATCAAATGTCCTTAAATCGGACACGTCTCTGATTTAAAACCACATTTGAAAGTGGCTTAGATTGGATGCTTGAATAACTGATCTTGTGCATTTTTAAATGCATGCAACAATATCCAATCTGGGTTAAATGTGAGTAAAAAATGTGTAAACAGAGCCCTGTTTACTTTTTAATGCACATCCATAGTCTACATTTCCAGAGCCCATTTATAAACAATTCTGGGCTATTGGATAATGCTAATCAATAGCCAGTTTACTGTTTAGGCATTGTTGTAGGCAATCCAGACTTTCTAAACCCTGTTCTCAAGTCTAGCTAGTCTAGACGGTGTTGTAAGCTGATGTTGTTGTTTTTATTTATTTTTTATTTCTTTATTTTTTTACCATGCATAATGTATCCAGACTACCTGAGGTGTAGCTGTTCATAAGGATGAAATGAGATTCCCTTGATGGTGAACTTTAACATCCCAGTCAAAAAGCCTCTTTAAAGTTTAAAAGGAATTTGTTCCTCACTATCAACTACATACTTACATTTAAGTCTCACTCCTTTAGTATGTAACACCCACATCTCACAATCCAATCAACTGCAGATGGATAAAACCAAGTCCCGCCCTTTCCTGTCCTGTTCTCTCAAATGCACTGCAGATAAAAACTCGGTATCAAATGCTGTTTCAGCAGAGGTCTATGTCTGTAACAAATTTCGGTGTGTGGGTGTGTGTGGGTGAAGGCTGTGTTTGACTTAATGCAGTCGTCTATAAAACAGTTATGGACTCTCTCAGTGTAGGCCGTAAAGAAGCCAGTAAGAAACAGACAGCAATGAATGAGGTCAAGAAGAAACTGCTGGAAATGTTGGTGATTGAATGGTTGAATAAAAAACAAGGGTGGATGGGACTGTAAAGTGGCTGTAAAAAGGGATCGAAAAAGGCTGATAGCTTTATTAGACAGAGAGGGAGTTGAAAGGAAAGACTGAAGTGGAGAACAGCTGAAGAAAGAAATGAAACAAGACAGGATGGAGAGAAATACAGGAGTTCATTCCTGGTTCACTTAGTCTCATGCTGGGACTAATAGTAAAGCAGCATCACACTTCTGCCTTTTGGCGTATGCAACTGTTCTACTAATGTCCAAAACCAAACTGCTTTCTGCTCTTCACCACTGGAAATTTATTTGACTAATTATGCAGATGCACAGTCGTACAGCAGTTCTTGGTTTGACTTGTCTTGGTTTGCTATGGAAGCCCGTTTCCGCCACTGAATAAAGAATAAAAAAGGTAATTGTGACTTTTTCTTGCAGAGATTTTTTTTCTTGCAATTGCGAGTTTACATCTCAAAATTGTAAGACATAATTGCGAGTTATGAAGTCAGAATTGCGAGATATAAATTGTGACTGCTGACTTTTTTTCTCAGAATTGTGAGATATAGACTCGTAATTGTGAGTTAATATCTAATTCTGAAGGGGGAAAAAGATATTTTCTCAGAACTGCAATTTATTTCTCACAAGTCTGAGTAAATTACTTGCAATTACGTTATAAAGTCAGAATAAAACAACAAGTTGGAATTGTGAGTTTATATCACACAGTTCTGAGAAAAAAGTGGTAAATGCAATGGCAATATTTATTTATTTATCTATTTACTTTTAAATTTAGTGGCAGAAACGGGCTTCCACAGTTTGCAATGCTTTTAATTATATAATGTTTTACTATTTTATATGATTTGATGTTGAAGGGATGGTTCACCAACAAATTGAAATTTCATAATTTACTCGCCTGTTGTTCCAAACAATTTCTTTCTTCTGAGGAACATAGGAGATATTTTGCAGAATATCCTGGCTCCTGTTTTCCATATAATAAAATTAAAATTGAAGGTGGGCTGTTAAGCAACAAAATATGGCAAATAAATGTCATGAAAATAGTCCATACGGCTTATGTGTGTAGTATTACAAGTCTTGTATGAAGCCAAATGATGGCTTTGCAGGGCTTACCAGTAAGGATTTTAGACCCGGTTTGGACAGTAGTTCAGATTTCAACATATTAATTTATTTATTTTTTTTTCTGGCCCTAATACAAAATTGTGTAACGTAACTTATTTTATTTTATTTTATTTTATTTTATTTTATTTTATTTGTCATTTAAAATTTGTTTCAAATGTATCCATTTAAAAATATTTTTTTGATCATTATTTTATTAAAACTGCATAATGATATTTTTTTATTTTTATTTTTTTTTTATTTTTTTTTTTTGCTTTTGCACAATATTTTTTAGTCTGCTTATTTTTCAAAAGTTAAACTATTTTTTTTTAATTCAGTTTTTAATTGCTTTATTGCTTTTTTTATTGCTAAAACACTCCATATCAACTATTAGGGTTAATTTTTGCCATGATACCTGTATGCTGTTAAACATTCATAAACATATTAGCTGAAAAATTATTGCACAAATGGCAAAACAGAATAAAACAAAACAGCTGATGCTGCCATCACAATTCATTTTTGCAGTTTTGACAACCTAATTTTTGCTAGCCAGCTCATTTTACCTACAGTATAGCTGACAAATAAACGTGCGAACATAATGAATGATAAAAAAATGGTCTGTTCCTTTAACCCTGCCTTGTAGGACCACAGACAAAGCATTTTACCATGCTTTTTCAGTGTACTCAGCATGCAACATGCAACAACATGTTGTTGTGCTCATATCACGGCCACCGCATACCTTCATAATGCCTTCCATGTCTTGACCTACATTAAAATTCTTGCTTCTTACCAGTAGCCAGATGTGTTCAATTCAGGCAATTTATTTCTCAATTTTACTATCCTACTTTACGAGACAACCATCGGCTCCTAATCTCCCTTCATAATTTCTCTAAATGGAACTGCAAGCCATTACCATTGCCAGGCAGAATGTAGTAGGTCAATATTCCTCCGTGCGCTTTTAATCCACATGATCTTCACTCTTGGCTGAGTTTGGATCATGCTTGTTTGATTCCGTGACTAAAAAACGGGGAAATGCAGCTTCGTATGAGCTCTGAGCCTGTGCCATACAGTCCTGTGATTATACTGTATGTGCTGCCATGCTACTGTGCCACTGTCCCACTGTCCCACATATCTGCGGCTCACTGATAGCATGCTGAAGGGAAGATGAAAGCTCACAGCTAATTCCCTTTGTTAATGGAATTGCGTTCGTGCTTCCGCTGCGTGTGTGTTGGGGGGTGTTTTCTGGGAATGTTACACCGACTTCAGCTTATGGTTGAGTCTTGTGGATTGCGTTCAAGGCTTTAAGTGAGGAAAAAATGTTTGAGTGGAGCTGTGGGAATCTCGTCTGCTCTTAGTGTGTCTGACATTGCTGTGCATTTGAAGGGCAAATGTTTACGGCACTGCATTTAAATCTGTAGGCTTTGGAAGTGCAGTAATTATAGCACTCACTTGAGGAGCTGAGAGTCTTGAAGGTGTGTATTTGTGTGTAGGTTAGAAGATGTAGGTGAAAAAAGGATTTTCCTGATGCTTCACATTGAGTATTGGAATGGAATAGAGCTGTAGCCCCCTGTGTGGTATTGGGTGTTACCAAATAAATGCACAGTTATGGATGTTGTCAGATGTAGGGTGAGAGGCCAGGAGTGGGAAGACCTTATCTGTGTTTTCTGAAGTTCGTGTCATAGCTCTTCTATCTACAGTGGCGTTCCTGGGGAGAGACAAAGGAGAGAAGCTATGGAACTGATTTTAGGGTAATTGGATTCTTTTACAACCAAAGGCTTATTTAACTGCAGTGCCGGAGCTTATTTTAAAATGTCTTTAATCTTCACAGTCTTATCAGAGTGGAAACTGAGTCAGCACAGAGGGAGAGAGAGCCCGGCTGCTGCTTTCTTTAGTCAAGGCAGCATCAGAAAGAAGAATCTAACAAGATTGTAGGCAGGGTTGGAAATTAACAAGGGCTTGTGCCAAAAATGCCACATAAATTAAAGACAAATGTGCAATGCCCCTGCACTATTAAAAAGCAGGTCATATAGTAATTGAAAGTATCCTAATATTGTCCCCTACAACAGGTTTAAATGCATCTAAGGTCAGAAAACATTTTAATTTTCTCAGAATACATTTAATATTGGAGTCATTTCACAATGATTTCGAAACGATTCGTTTAAGGCAGTTCTGTCTGTAAACCCCTCCCCTTCATAAGCCTACTCTGCTCTGATTAGTCAGCTGGCCAAGTCTGTTGTGATTGGCACAGAGAGGAGTCCTTGAGCAAGTTAGCGAGCACTACCATTGTCAAAGCATATACCAGTGTTGCCAAGTTTGCGGTTTTCCCGCAGAATTGGGCTACTGTAATACTGTTGCAACGGGGGGTTTTTCATGTCCGCCGGTTGAAGCGACCCCAATATTATAATATTTAGCCCTGGAATGCGATTTTCACCAGGGGACTCCCCTTGAAACGCGATTGGGCTAGTTTTGCGTAGCAAACCTGGCAACCCTGGCATGCACCTTTACGTAAAACAATAATAAAGTCCTCCAATCTGTTCTTAAAAAAATGACATAATCGTGCCCACAGCTAAAGTCTAGCTGCGTTCAATTTAAAATGTACACATAATGTATCCATCGTACTTACAGGTTGTGGTTTGGAGACGCTTTTTAGTCCAAATAAAGAAGATTAGAAGCCAACAAAGATAAAAGCCATAGAGAAGCAGTCCTTGGTAAAATGACGAGCACAACAACAAAAGTTTCGAATTGTATTGCTTTGTTATCGTTGAATATAACGTCTTCTCGACATGATGTAAACACACTAACTAGCGGACGGGATTATGCAAATGTGTTACCCAGTGATGTATATTGGTAACAGCCAAAAGTTTCGAAAATATGATGACTCGTTGAGGGGATTCAGAATCGACTCACTCTTTTGAGAGACAATATCTTTATTTATAATGTACTTTTTTGATTAACAACTTTGCAGACTGTTTTTATTTTAAGGATAGCTACCTTACAAGCTGCAAAAGAAATATTTTTTAAAAACCCGTATGCTCTTCGGACAACATATTACAGCTGTCACGATTAAAATAAAAAGTGAAAATGAATGGAAAGTGTCAGTTCGCGGAACTACATTTAGATTTGCTCACACTGCATCAGATTGCTTTCACACACGGTTTTGTGCAGCGTTGAGCCTTACAATCAATCAAACACGTTTTTGTTGAGTTTAGGAATGCGCTGTCCAATCAGAGGTGCTTCGATCAGTCAGTGCTGAAAACGCACCAATCAGAGCGCTGCAACCGCCGAAGCTGTTGGTGAGTGCGGACGCTTGCGGATTTACTCATCATAAACAACACAGTGCAGATACAATGTAAATAAAAGATTAATTTCATAACTTCAGTGATTATAACTGGAGTTTATGCATAATTTGTGCTAGACTTTGCTAACGTCATGGAGCGACATGTTTGTCTATGAAGCCAGAATGTGATGTGCCCAAAATGAAACAAAAACATTTTATATTGTTTTCTATATTGATATTCATAATCATTATTACAATATAAAGAGCAATAATCTACAATAATGATTTTTGTCATGATATTGCAACACTATGAACTTTTTTTTTTTTTTTTTACATATATAATTTAGATACAGTTTTAAACAGTCTGTTGTTATTGACAACAGTTTAAATTATTGATTTAAGTAAATTTAATTATTTGACATTAAAGACAACAGATGGTTTTTTATAATAATAAGGTGCCTTTTTAAATGTTTAAAAAAAAAAAAAAAAAAAAAAAAAAAAAAGCCCCTGGAAATAAATTCGGGGCAAATATGGAAAAAAAATTATTTCTCCCCTTGATTGGAGGGGTGAATAATTCTGCTTCTGTTGCAGATCTTGGAGAGAGATGCTGAAATGGTGGTGAAGTTTTGTTCTTCTTGTAGTATTTCTTACTTTCGGTCACTTTATTATTAATCTTAAAAATAAGGAAAACGTGATGCAATAGGAGGGTTTTACTATTAAATATGAATATATCATTCAGAATCCTACACTTTTGCATGTTCTTGTTTGCCTCAAGTCAGTTGTGGTTTGGGAACAGTTTATGTCTTTCTCTCACATTCCCTGTTTTTCTGCTTTTGTCCTAAGGCTGTTTTTAACTTATAAACTGCCTTTCTCAAGTTCATGCGCTCCATATGCTACTTTGTTTAGCATCTCACCCCTCCCCTCACTTGTGCCCCTCAGTGTAATGCACAGTAAAGCAGACTATATGCAAATCGCCTCACTGAATGGTGGCATATGTGTTCTTCAGTGTCCGTTTGTAACAGGTGTGATGCTGTAAGCAGATAGTTATCTCTCCTGGAGCAGACTGAAAGCATCAGTCATGCTCTCTTTCTCTCCTCAGCCAGTGTCTGATTATCATCACATCGCTCAGAGCGGAGTACAGCTTCTCTCAATACAGAAACTTCACAAAAAAGCATTTTCTTTATTAGTTTGTCTTGATTTCCAATAAAACTCCTAAACATCCATAAAACGAGATAAATTTACTTCAACAGTATTTGTACTAAAAAACATAGCCTTGATTTTTGCTTCATAACCAGCTCAGCTAGCCAGTATTGAGTAGTTTCAGAGGGCTGTTTTTCCCTCAAGGTCTTCTGACATCTGACTGTGGCAATATATTTGATTTAAAAAGTTAATAGAAAAAGTTTTAGCTGTCTGCCTTTTGGTGCTTTTGGGTCTCAGAGAAAGATTGCAGTCATTGTCTTTGAAGTTTAAGTAATGTTAATGCATTTTCTTCACTATTTGACCTGCAGATCCAGCAGAGCTCAGCAGTGGTGTTCCATTTTTATGCTTTAAGAGTCAAATTAGGTTACTGAAGCACTGCTTTCACTCACAGCTATAAAAGGTCCCCATAGTCTATTACATCAAATTGCCTTTTTAAATGCCATGTGCCTGACCTCTTATGTCCTTAGAGACAAGGACTTTGAGGGTAGAGGAGCAGTTCGGACCGGTTGTCGAAATGGGCATTTTGTCTAACAGAATTATAATTTTCGTTGTTAGAATCACATTTCATGTTCCATCTGTCTCTACAATGGAATAGAGTCATGTCTTCTCAATCCTGGAGGTACACCAACAGCACTCATTTTGGACGACTACTTTATCTGACCTGTCTGAAGATTTCCAAAAATTGGAAGCACTGTTGGTGTACCTCCAGGAACAAGGTTGGAAAACACTGTAAAGTTCTACTCAACTTATTTTTGACCTGATACACTACCAGTCAAAAGTTTTTGAACGGTAAGATTTTTGCTCTTCTGCTCACCAAGTCTGCATTTTTTTGATCCAAAATACAGCAAAAGGTGTAATATTGTGAAATATTTTTACTATTTAAAATAACTGTAATTTATTCCTATGATCAAAGCTAAATTTTCAGCATCATTACTCCAGTCTTCAGTGTCACATGATCCTTTGAAATCGTTCTAATATGCTGATTTGCTGTTCTAGAAACATTTCTGATTATCAGTATTTAAAATAGTTGAGTACATTTTTTTTTTTTTTTTTTTTTTTTTTTTTCAGGATTCTTTGATGAATAGAAAGATCCAAAGATCAGCATTTATCTAAAATAAAAAGCTTTTGTAACACTATATACCATACAATTCAAAAGCTTGGAGTCAGTCACCTTACTTTTCCTTAATACGATGATTTAAATTGCTCAAAAGTGATGATAAATTAATTTTATAATGTTACAAATGATTTCTATTTCAGATAAATGCCATTCTTCAGAACTTTTTATTCATCAAAGAAACTTGTAAAAAATCTACTCAGTTGTTTTTAACATAATAATGAATGTTTTTTTTGAACAGCAAATCAAAATATTAGAATGATTTCTGAAGGATCATGTGACTGGAGAAATGATGCTAACATTCTGCTTTGAAATCACAGGAAAAATATAGCATTTTAAAATATATTTAAATAGAAGCCAGCATTTTACTGTTTGCTGTGCTTTGGATCGAATAAATGCAGGCTTGGTGAGCATAAGAAAACATTCAAAATTTTACTGTACAAAAACTTTTGACTGGTCATGTATGTGTTGGTTCTATTAGTAGAATGGAATAGAACACGGAATTTTTTGTCATCATAAGTTCTTTTGAATGAATGGAACAGAATAAAATAAAACGATAGCTTTTTTCATCTGATGATGATTCTGGGAATTGATATAAGGAATGATCTATTCTAATAGATTGAAAGGATCTGTTGAATCAACAAATGGAACAGAAAACAATAGATCTTTTTATCTTTATCATAAGCTGCTCCATGAATAGAGCAGATGATGTCTGTACTGACCCTGTTAAACAAAAAAAAAAAGATGGGTCTGTATTCATTGAAAGCTGTTTTTCGAATTAAATGCAATTATATGTTTCAATGATGCTACAGTTCAAAAGTTTGCTATATAGTGGAGATGAAAATTAGAGAACAACCTGCAATTTCCTAAATTTCAAGGACACTGCTTAGCCCTATTGAAGTTATCCTAGCAGTAGTAGAAGGGCAGGTTTTTTCAATTTCAAAAATTAATTGGATTCTGAAGCTCAGTATAAAAGAAATTAAATGAGTGGTGCTAATTTCCTTGACAAACCCTATTTAACTGGCGGCATTCTTTCAATTTTCACTGAGATTGCAAGATGGCGGGCCGCTTTAGGGTGATTTAAACCATGTGACAGAGGATTGTCCAAATTTGTGATTTCTTGAATATTGCAGGTTTACAATGACACTAATTCATTCAAGTCCCCCCCCAAAATCCAGTCGTCCAGCACCTGAAAGTGACCGGCACTAAGTTTGTATAGATGCAGAGTTGCAGCCGGCAGAGTTGACGGCTGCATAATATCATTGCGCCTGCTGCACCCATGGTACGGCAGCAAGGTTCCTTGATTGTTACGCCGGAATGAGAGTATAGTTTCTAGCCTTATCGGCCTAAAATCGCAACTTTTCATTTTCCGCCAGTCTTGGTACACGATGCAACTACAGAAGAGTCAAGTTTTAAATAGGAAAAATATCGAAACTCTTTAGTCATTTTATAGTGAGATGCTAATGGTCTAATCGGATTCAATGATTTATGCTAAGCTATGCTAAAAGTGCTACCGCCAGACCCGGTGATCAGCTGAATGGATTCAAAAATGGTAAAACACATCTGTATAACTCCAGGGGAGTTGGAAAATGAACCTATTTTCAAAAAAAGTGTAGTGTTCCTTTAAGACAAATCAGGAATCAGTTCAACACTGCAGCTGGAAGTGCTTGTCAGTTCGGAAGAGAAGATTGGACGGAAAGTGCACTCTGCAGTGACCACACCTCTCATCAGCAGAAAGAATCAAAAGTCTAAGCTCACCTTTGCTGAGGAGCATGTTGTGTGGAGAGGGGACAACTGGTCCAAAGTTCACTTTAGTGATGAGAGTAAGTTTACTTTATTTGGGTTTGATGGGAAACATTTTGTTTAGCATCAAACTGAGGAAAGACTGAAGTTGGAAAGTTGGAGGAGGAAGTGTCTTAATGGGATGTTTTCTGCAGCAGGAGTTGGGCCTCTTTGGCAGCTACACGGCAGAGTGAATGCAAATGTTTATCAGAACCTCCTTCAGCAGCATGCAGTTCCTTCCCTGCAAGCATCTCCCAATCAGCCTGCAATTTTTATGCAAGACAATTACAGACATTAAAAAACCTTACTGACCACAATATATACTGAATGGCATTGGATATAATAGAGTAGATTCTTTTGTGCTCATGATATGCTGTTCATAGAATAGAATAGAACAGACAATTTCCATCAAGATTGGTTTGGTTGACTGAATAGAACTGATCCTTCTGTCTTCATCAGAAGCTTTCTCCTGTATGGAATATGATGTATAGCATTGTGACCCTGGGAAAGTCTCAGTACTTTCATTTGGGGTTCTTAGCTCTGTTTAACAGGCATGTGAGAACATTATGACACAGAGAATATGTATGTAACAGAAGAGAGAGGGCAGAAAGAGCTCTCACTTTAATTTGTCTACAAAGACAGACTTTCAAACTTTTATTTCCCTGGCTGAAGGGCTTCTGGTGACCTGAATTATCTGAGTAATTACAGATTTGCACAACGGCGTGTCTAACAGGGAGAGAGAGGAGCCGTTCTTCCCGCTGTCGTTCCTTAAACACAGCCTTGAGGGAGGGGATTGACGTGCTCGTGATTGCTGCGATAGAAGCGACCGCATCAGCAAGGTCACATAAACTCCTTGTAATTCATCTAAACTTTTTAGCTCACGTTTGAGCGATCGCACACTCTTCTAGCGTGAGCTCATCTTCTCTGTGGATATTTCTTATTCATCTCTCTCCGGGTGAGATGGGTGGTGAGTGACTTCATAATGCATGATGTGTGCGGCTGGCGCCGGCTCAGCTGCAGGCTGAGGATGGATGGATGGAACGTGTGAGAGAATGACTGAGCAGCTCTGTGATTGCAGCAAATGAACCTTGAGGAGAAGGGCAGCCAGTTTGACTCAAACGTTTCAAACCTTTAATTATTTATCGGCATTAAAATTTCCTTTTAAATGTAAATGGTGATACATCCACTTGTGTCTGTGAGTGGAATGGCGATGTGTCCAGTGCATCTTAAAGTAAATGAAATAAGAGTCATGCTCTTAATAGCAAGACAAGAGATTTCTTAAACTGATGCAAGTTTTCATGTGGTGTATTAATTAGTGCCTGACTGATATGGATTTTTTCAATAAGTTGTGTCGTTATTTAGAGCAGGGTAAATAAAGATGCTGTAATGAAATGTGTATTTATTTTAATGTAACATTTACTAAATTTAGAAGTGAATAAACTGAAAATTAATTCAAATAAATGCATATGTTAGAAACTTCTTGATTCTGAAATTATAGTAATTTTTCCAATTAAAAAAAAGAAAAAAAAAAGAAAAAAAAAAACATGACTCAAGTATACTCACTGTAAGCAATAGTAATAGAAAAGCAAACACTATAATTCTTTTTCATATGCTGTTTACTACATGTTTCTAAAAGTAATTTATAGGGCTGGGTATTGAGTTTGATACTTTTTAGGCACTGACCGAATTGCCTCAATATCATTGAGTATTGAAAAATGTCTTGTCGTTTGGTACCAAATTTCGAAACCTAGGGGGTTAATCTCGTCAACGTCAGTGAGTCAATAAGCATGCAGCATGCTTGATGTGCATAAATCAAGCACTGGTGATTAGCTCTGGTGAGGCATCATGGGAAAAGACTAGTTTACATTGGTTACCTTTACTCAAAACTCACTTTAAACCACCACTGAGTGTTTGCAATAACTTCCGATTGCAATCTAATATGGATTTTAGCCATATAATGTTGCTGAAATATGCTATAATACTTCAATATAGCCTTTTTATCAAGCTAATCGCTACACCTGCTTAGCATTTCTCTTGTAAACACCCTGTATTGTTATGAAAATAGTCAGAATATCTTGAAAATCACATACAAATGCAGAAGTTCTTTTTAGGAGCACTTGTACTCCTAACTTAAAAAGTTTAGGAGCACAGTCAAAATTTCAGGAGCAAAAAAAAAAAAAAAAAAAAAAAAAAATCTGTTGAAAAAATTAGCCTTCCCATTACGAAGTGATATTTGAGTCCTTAAAGTGATTTACAGGGGAATTTTGTTTTTACCTTTGTAATGGCATTTTTCTAACTTTCTAACTATCTTTAAATTGACTGTATTGACTGTGACTGTATTTATGAATGTGAAATTGAATCATTGACTCACTAGATTTGTTTAAAAATGCACGTTCATTCATAAATGAAACAGCTGTTTAAATGGAGATGTGCAGCGGCTCAGTTGTGACTTGTTTAAGACTATTTTTCATGACAAAATAGAGCAAAATCAGGCAATAGTGTTATAGTCAGACAATGTAAGTCAATTAATATTAACTTCTTGTTTATTTAACTGTTGTATTAAATTAATATCTCATTTACAAACTCCCTTAAAAATCATTAAAAGCTGTCACTCATCTTAGTTCATCACGATCTCACAAAGTTCCATTATAATCAATGATGCTCTCAACACTGCACAATGAATCTCTTATTTACAATCTCTCTACACTTTGTTTGTGAAAGGATTAATGAGATCTATGATACATTACTCAACGTTGCAAAAACACGTAGAAACCTTTGAAGCTCCCCTCAGTGTAAACATAAATATGCTGACTGGGTCAGTCACACATGGTGCTCCTAAATATTTTTTTATAGTCGCACATAGTAGTTTTCAGTAGTTTTCAGACTGAAGTGGTCGTACTGTAGAGCCCTGGTAATGGACGTTCGTCATCAAAGTCAGGGTTCGTCAAGTTTTTTGAGGTAATGTGTAATTTAATCTTGTTAAAATGGGTTACATAAAATTGGTATCAAAGCATCATGCACTTATCAGAAAAACATTGGTCGATTCTGATACTTAAAAAGTGGGGAATTTTGGCTGATACATATAGATCTTGGTGATATGTCAATCAATCATTAATATAAATGAGGTGATAATTTGCTAGCTCTATTTTTTTTAAAAACCTTATCTCTTAAAAACCATAACTCTAATGGCACAAGATGCTGAAAAAAATAAAAAATAAAAATAAATAAATAATTGAGATG
The DNA here is from genome assembly GCA_036247105.1 of Cirrhinus mrigala. Classification (NCBI taxonomy): domain Eukaryota; kingdom Metazoa; phylum Chordata; class Actinopteri; order Cypriniformes; family Cyprinidae; genus Cirrhinus; species Cirrhinus mrigala. Next base: position 8,208,599 of record CM070015.1, on the reverse strand, counting down.
TTTATATAAAGCTATTCCTTGTTAAAGGAGAAGTTCACTTCCAGAACAAAAATTTACAGATAATTTATTCACCCCCTTGTCATCCAAGATGTTTATGTCTGTCTGTCTTCAGTCATAAAGAAATTGTTTTTTGAGGAAAACATCTCCATATAGTGGACTTCTATGGTGCCTGTGACTTTGAACTTCCAAAATGCAGTTTAAATGCAGCTTCAAAGAGCTCTAAACCCAGCCGAGGAAGAAGGGACTTATCTAGTGAAACGATTGATTATTTTCTACAAATATTTACAATTTCTATACTTTTTAACCTCAAATGCTCAAAATAGCTCTGTATGAACTCTATGAACTTAATGTGCTCTAATGTTCAAGACAGTTTGGGTAGGTTAAAAAAAACTCCCATCTGGTTTCATTAGCCTTGCGGTTAGCGCGTCGACATATAGCGTCATTACGCTGCAGGTGACCTGAGTACGATTACTGGCCCGTGGACCTTCCCTAATCCCACCCCCTTCTCTCTCTCCCACTTTGCTTCCTGTCAAACTACACTGTCCTAATTAAATAAAGGCAAAAAAAAATGGCAAAAATAAATCTTAAAAAAAAAAAAAAAAAAAATTCTGCATTTTTTTCTTCCAACTTCAGAATCACCCTACATTGCTGCAGAAGTACCGACCCAGTGTTTACAAAGTGAACGTGCAAAGAAGCCCTTTACAAAAAAAAAAGGTAAAACAGTGATGTAGGACGATTTTGAATTTCGAAGATTTTTTTTGTATACTAAGATTTACTGATAGTTCAGTTTATTTAGTGGTTGCTGCATCAATGCATTTGCTGGACATAAAGTTCTGTGTTAATAAGGGGTGAAGTTTAATAGTCCCACAGTGTTTGTTATCCCATATTTCCATAATTTACCCAGTTATTTAATGGCATTCTCTTAGAGGTTCATGCCAGTAATTGTTTAATAATTGCCTTACAATAACCTCCAGTATATGTTTCTCAGTGGGTGCAGTTTTCTCCTTTATTTACAGCCCCTTGCAGATCCTAGAGTGTTCAGCAGTTCTTTACAGTGTGAGTACAGGGATGGCATTGGCTTTGTTCCATGCTACTGAGGGAGAAATGCCGAGTCATGATAATTCCGTCTCTAGTGCCGTGTGTGGAGAGAGTCTCGGCTCTCTCAAGGTTAAACAGACGTGCTACTCAGCAGAGTGTGCCAGATAAGATTTGAATGGACTGAGCTTTGAGAAATACACAGAGCTATCTGTCTGGCATCAGTCCTGTCCTGACTTTAGTGGTTAAGCAGAGGAGATAAAGACTACATGCTAATTCATATACTGCCTGTACTATATAGTATGCAAAACTAGAATTAGTGCCTTCCAAATGTAGAAAACAGTATGCCAGAGGTGTAAGATGTCATATTTTCAAAGCATACTTATACAAAATTAATACATTTTAATGATAAACTGATCTAATTCTTTCTTCCACTCTTTCCTCATGTTTCCTCACATCATCTCCTGCATCCCATCTATCTCTTACCTGAACCATCTGCACATGCTCTCCTCTTTCTCTCTGTGTAGGTTGTTTTCAGCTATGTAACGTGTTCAGGCAGAACATGGAGATAGACCAGTGTCTGTTGGAGTCTCTGCCGTTGGGCCAGCGTCAGAGGCTGGTCAGGCGCATGCGTTGCGAGCAGCTGCGGGTCTACTACGAGCGAGAGCGGACGCTACAGAAGCAAAGCTTCCCCAAGCCCCGCTCCACCAACCGCAAAAAACAGAGAATCAGCTTCACGCTTTCAGACGTCATCCAGGATGCCATCATACGACACGATGACAAAGAGGGTAAGAAACTTATGTTTACTTATATGTGATGCTATTTTGGTTTCATGTTGTAAACTACACTTTTAAAGTTATTTTTAGGGGTTGTAAATAAAACAAAATTGGAGTCTGCTTTAAGAAAATACTTCAAAATGTCATGTTTAATACAATGTTACATTAACTAGTTTTCTGAGTGAAAATTGTTTCTACACCTTTATTTTTTTTCAGTGTATAACTGACTAACTAGCAAGGAACTCCTGTGTTGATTGAAGACCAATAAGTTGTCACTCAAAAATTCATTCGCATAGGGCATATTCTTGAATTTAAATGTTTATTCAGAGCACTAGGGCTGGGTAAAAAATATTGATTTCTCAATTTTTATTCAGTTCTCATTTTTATGAAATAATATCAATTCTTACATCCCAAGAATCAATTGCTCTAGCCTGTTTTCAGCTAAAGAACGGAACATTGTAGCATGCCTCCCGTCATAAATCACAATAAGCTTTGTTACTTTTGATATGAAACACTCATGTTTCAAATTCTGTTTATTTTATTGCAGTATTCAAACAATAAATGCCATTTTGGCACTGTTTAATGTGGAGTGACATCAGCACAAAATAAACATTATGAGATTTTTGATGAAATCTGAGATCTTTCTGACCCTGAATAGACAACAAGGGTACTACCACGGTCAAGGTCCAGAAAGCTCATAAGGATATTGTTAAAATAATCCATGTGACATCAGTGGTTCAATGTGGTTCAGTGGTTTTAACAATGTCCTTATGACCTTTTCTGGACCTTGACCGCGGTAGTAGCCTTGTTGTCTGTGGAGGGTCAGAAAGTGCTTGGATTTCATCAAAAATATCTTAATTAATGACTGATTTTTCATTTTTGGGTGAACTATCCCTTTAAGCACTTGAATACAAATCAGTTCATTTTAACCTTCAATATTATAGTTCAATATTTTTTATATATATATATATATAATATAATATATAATATATAATATATATATATATATATATATATATATATGTATATATATATATATATATAATCATAGTAATTATAGTAATGCACCAACTGACTCTCATGTATATTTTACAGCATTAGTTGAGAGATTTTTTTTTTTTTTTTTGGCATATACTGTACCTGATATATCCAAAATACTCAAAATCGAATCAGAAATGGAATCGAATCGCAAGCCTGTAAATCACAATCAAATCATGAAATTTGTGTCAAGATCCAGCCCTACAGAGCACAGCGAAACTGAACATGAGGTTTGTTTACAGGCATGTTAACTCCAAGTCAAGTCACCTTTATTCAGGATTTCTGTGGGTCTTTAAAAGGTCTTAAAGTCTAAATTCTGACTTTCAAAAATGAAGGCCTTAAAAAGGACAGAGCAAAAAGTCTTCAATTCATAAAGTCATGCATTAAATCTTGCATGCACTACAAAAATGTTGTTTTCCAGTATAAATATCAAACATTCTTAGACCAAGAAGTCTTGTTTTCTGAGAAGTGTAACTAAATTAAGTGTTTATACTTACCAAAAAGAAGAAAAAAAAAAAAAACTGCCAGTGGTGTCAGAAAAGGTACTTTTTCTTCATTTTTATTGTTGAATTTCTTTGTCCCCTTCCATTTACTCATTAAATTTTATTTACTTGGCATCAAAGTCTTACAAAGTCAAATTTACCTTCAAAAAGTCTGCAGAAATCCTGTTTATTTCTATAGTGCCTTGTACAGTAAAGATTGTGTCAAAACAGCTTCACCGTGTTAAACAGGAAAATAGCAGAATCAATTATAGAAACTCAACCATGGAGTTCAGATTCTGCTGTAAAGCAGCTCTAAAAGACAATAGTGTCATTATTTAGCTCAAGTCAGTTGGGACTGAACTTACTAATGTACACACCCAATACACTTTATTTTTCCTGCAGATTCTTACCAAACTTTTGGACAGCAATTTACATAAAGAAAATTTACTTTTTTCCCCCTTGCCTTCAGTCAAGTTTTTTGCCTTTCATAGTGAAAAAGTTTAGGCCCAATCTAAATAGTGACACTAAAACAAAATGTGTGTGAGTGTGTTTGTGTTGCAGAGAGAGTGAGAGGAGTGGCTTAGTCAGCGGGGCGAGCCAGTGAAAAAGGCCAAATTAATTTCCAGAAAGGCGAGCTGTCACCAGAGTTGCTATTAGCTGCCGAGTATTAGATCATTCCTCAAGCTGATTATGGGGCAGTCAAAAAGCTAATATTCAGAGTGTGCCGCGCCACTCCCGGGACAGGCAAGAGTAATCTAATCAAGAGCTTGCGGGGGAAAGGAGCTTGTGTGAGACAGGGTGACAATCACAGAGCGGCCACCTTCTGCATCATGAGCAATGGCGGAGGCTAAATGAATTCAACCCAAGTCAGCTATTTCTGTCTCTGACTTTGCGGTAGGGAGTGGCAAAGCTGTTCTCATTCTGCTTATGCAAGATAAAGGTGAGGGGACTTGCGTTTTTAATGTAGTGCCATCCATCTAAAGGCAACATAAAACTTTATCACCCGGCAGAGCTTAAACTACTGCATTTTAAAGTCAGACTCATTTCCCAGATGATACAGATTAGGGGTGAACAGTCAGGAACACTGGAACGAAACATTATTAATTTTTAAAAATACCTGCTGTTTGATCTATTATATCTGCTGGACATTTAGTTTCATACGAGTGATGAGGCTTTTCTCTTTTTAATTGGGCATGATGGGAGTACTCTTTGATTCTGAAGTTTCTCCATTACACATTTTTATGGTTCAGTTGGCCTTTGATGACACATTTAAAACTATAAACGCGTGGTTAATTCACATATTTCTCAGTAATTCCTGAGGTAATTAACGGTGTCGTATGAACAACCAGTCAGTAGTAATGCTGATTTTTAACTTTCATGAATCTGAAGTACTTAAAGGAGAAGTTCACTTCCAGAATTAAAATTTCCAGGTAATTTACTCACCCCTTTGTCATCCAAGATGTTCATGTCTTTCTTCAGTCAAGAGAAATTAAGGTTTTTGAGGAAAACACTTCAGGATTTCAATGGACTTCAATGGTGCCCAACGTGTTAAAGGTCCATATTGCAGGTTCATTGCAGCTTCAAAGAGCTCTACATGATCCTAGCCAACGAATAAGTGTCTATCTAGTGAGACAATCGGTCATTTTGTAAGAATATAAAAATTTATATACTTTTTAACCACAAATGCTCATCTTTTACAACCCCTATTACAGATGTATGACATTTTATATCCGAATAATTTGTATTTCATTGATTTGATATGGAAATATGTCACAATATGGAAGGTTAAATGAATAATTATAGGACAACGATATCTAATTCTGCTCATCCTGCAGAGTTTTGCCCTAATCCTAATTAAACACTCCTGAAACACCTAATCAAGGTCTTCAGGATTATCAGAATCTTTCAGGCTGGTGTGTTAGGCCAGGTCGAAGCTAAACTGCAGGACTTCGGTCCTCCAGGAGCAGGTTTGGACACCTCAGTTTTACAGGGTCTAATTGTAAGTGGTTAGCAAAGGGTGGTCAGTTTTGATTGGTGCTCATGAAGTCTGGTGCCGGTATGTGGTGATGTTTTACTACCTCCTGAAACTCATCCATCTGTTCCTTTGTCTTCCTCTGTGCAGTTTTCCGTCCCCATATCTTTCCTTCTCTTAGTCCCTGCCAACCATTTTCCCAGCTGTCTGGGTAAATCTGTGTCAGATATCCCAGCAGCCTTTGCAGGTCACCGTGTGCATCTGTCTTATTGGCTGTAAGCCGGGTTCAGCTGGTCCACGGCACCAGCTGGTGTTCCTGTGGCAGCGCCTGTTGGAAACATGGCACCTTTGGCTGAGAATGAATGGCAACTTTAGCCCACCTACTAAACACTAATTACCAAACTGGCAATGGCTCTGGCTTTTGTTCTGATCGCTTATCCAAACGTGATCAGCGGCCTGCGCAAATGCCTTTTGACCAGTCAGTGACTCAGAATATTGATTTCTCATGGCTCCATGCCTGTGTTTTGGTTCAAGGCGTCAGTGTTGCTTGGCTACTGAATACAGTGAAAGCTGATGTCCGACACAGTGTCTGCTTCATTCAGTGAAACCAGAGAATCCATGTGCACGCACAAATTCACTTATTAAATACTTAAAGGGATAGTTCACCCAAAAATGAAAATTACCCCATGGTTTACTTGCACTCAAGCCATCCTGGGTGAATAAGACTTTCTTCTTTCAGATGAATACAATCAGAGTTAAATTAAAAAATATCCTGGCTCTTCCAAGTTTTATAATGGCAGTGAATGGCTGTTGAGATTTGAAGCCCAAAAAGTGCATCCATCCATCATAAAAAGTACTCCATGCAGCTCCAGGGGGTCAATTAATGGGTCAATATCACCATAGAGTGCCTCACAATACTCAGAAATGTTGGTTTTAATTTCCCATTCACTTTGTCATGTCATAAATAGTAGACACTCAAGTACTATAGAAATGTATTAGCTGAGCTCCCACACAGCTTTTTTTTTTTTTTTTTTTTTTTTTTTTAGATAATGATGGGCCATTATTCAAAGCATAAACCTTAAGATATGTCCACCCTGTCATAGACATGTATATTACTGTTAAATACATTTTCATTGCAATATTAAGATGCAAATGATATTTTCTGAAAGGTATAATGTTCCTTTCCTAAACAGGGTTATTTGTTTGCTTTCAAATTATAAATACATAACAGATTTTGTGTAAACCATGTGTTTTTAAAGAAATTCGCACATTCACATTCACACATTTTTTTTTTCTTATTTAGAGAAAACTGTGATATTTGGATGCAGTTTTTTGTTTGCAAGTTAATGCCCCCACACCTAGCTATTGAACACACTGGATTACATTGATATGATTGAATTGTTATTTAAAATTTTATTTTAAAATGTCAAGATGACAGGGTGGACTAGCACATGACAGGGTGGACACATAAAGCAGAACACACAAATCATGACAAAATATGACAAACATTTATTCAACCTCAAAAGAAAAGAAAAAAATATATATATAGTTATAATAAATAATATAACTACATTCTCAATCACATTGAGAATGTAGTTTTTAGCAAAATTAACTACAAATGAATGCTATGTCCACCCTGTCGTGTGTATGTCCACCCTATCGAGTCTGAGTGGCCGACAGGGTGGACATTTTGTAAACAACAACAGGGTGGACATTTTGAGCTTCAGTTAGCATATTATGTTGCAACAAACTGTAACTAGCTGAATAGTTAGTTTGATTTGTTGAAGAGAATTTGGTATATTAGTCTTGCACATTTTAAAAATACTGCATTCTAATCACTTCCGGCATATTTTATGCAGACAGGGTGGACATGTTAAGCTTATAAAAAAGAAAGTAAGCAAACTCATACAAAGAAAATTTGTCAATTTAAAAGTCACCAACTTACTCACCACAGACGTTGAAATTCCCACCAATGAAGAGACAAAAAATCTGTTGTTCTGATGTCACTAAAGGGGATGGCCTTTTCTTAAAGGGGCGGATTCCCCATTACGACAGGGTGGACAACCATTCAAGGGACATGGACAAATTCTTCTTTTTTTATGAAATAAAAAAATCATTTTTATTACCAAATGGTCAGTACACTCAAATTGAGTAACATAGCAAAATAACACACATCCTCCTACACAAAACCTAAAACAATCCAGAAAATTTATTTAAAAAGCCAAGTAATGCTTTTGTTATAAATATTAAAACCTAGCCATATATAACACACCCTTTCGTAGTCATTTTTATGTTAATTTATCATGGCAAACGAGTAATGTACAGGATGCTGAAAGGCACCCTACAGTGATGTAGAATTGATGCGTTGGTGCAAACCAGTTAGTGAACCACTAACTGTCGTACGCGTGTTCACAAGAGAGTGGCGTTCCAGCGGATGACGTAGGACGTTGGTTCTCACAACACTGGCATATTCTCACTGGAGCTTACATTACGCCTACACTGTAAAAAACAATTTGTTGAGTCAACTTAAAATAATTTGTAACCTGGCTGCCTTTAAAATTTTAAGTTCAGTCAACTCAAAAAAAGTTTATTCAACTTGAAATGTTAAATTGTACTAAGTGACAACTTAGATATTTGATTTGAATCAACTTAAAATTTTAAGGCAGCTGGGTTACTTATCCATCTGTTAAGTTTAGCAAACACAAATATCTAAGTTGTTACTTAGTACAACTTAACATTTCAAGTTGACTAAACTTATTTTAGTTGACTGAACTTAAAATTTTAAGGCAGCAGGGTAACAAATTATTTTAAGCTGACTCAACAAATTATGTTTTTTATTTTTTACAGTGTATGTCCTGTGGAGTTTTTATCAAGGAAACCAAGGTGATGTCAATTTCCAGGTTAGCCTACAAAAACATTTAATCGTATAATCTATATCAATCAAGTTCTGCTTGCAAATATTTAGTTCACCTACTATTAAGTGCCTCTAACACAACAGATAAAAAAGACAAAATCATTTTTGTTTAAAAAAAGGCTTAAAAACAACTCAGCCCTTACTTTTGGAAAGTGCCGGGTTGGTTTTGTGCACAATGTGTGTGCTTTTAACCGAGCTCTGTGCCTGTCACCAGTTTTAGAGATTAGGAATTTAGCTGATGCTTGTACTTAAGAAACTAGCAGTGCACTTTTTATTGGGTCATTCCCATCTTAAAGGAAGGTTAAATGCCTTCCTCAATGACACAGTCGTGATGGTCTATTGATTTGCCCCTTCTGGGACTTGAACTAGAATGCTTTTCAGTTACCAACCTAGATGTTTAACCACTAAGTTACACTACTCAACAGTTGTAGCATTTGTGTATAGATACTCTTTTTGGTCATGTTTCACAGTCACAGGCATCCTAAATGTGTGATAATGCTGACTCTTCTTCTCTATCAGTGTTTCAGCATGCTGAATTTATGTGTTAGCCTCAGGCTGAAGACACCCCAGAGGAACCCTGGGAACTCTTTTGGCAATGTTGCTCATCACCTCCATCTTTAATCAATTGAAAAGTCAGTCAAAATGTGTAAATACCACATAATCAGGAATTTAGGGTTGTTCTAGAGGTCAGTGATTTGTGTTTACACCCCTGTGGTAGAAGGAAATATTTTGCACGTTACAAACTTGACTTTGGTGGAAATTTAGGTGGGATTTAAGTGGATTTCTATGAAATATGCTTTCATAGAATGATGTCATTGATCATTGTCATTTCTTGCATGTATTGTCTGTATTGTAATAGCATTTTCACACAAATGAAGGTTGATAGACTGTGTCCAAACATTTTACTCAGTCAGATCAGAGCCCTAGAGACACTGACTGAAACAATCAGATCTAACACACCCGAATAAGCATTCAGCCATAGCGTCATTGAGCTCTGAGATGAGTGGCAACTCTTCGGTTGCAGATGTGATACTCTGCATTTATGCGGTGTCGAGCGTCGAGGCGTGAGAGAGATGGGGATCACACACCCGTGATACCGAGGCACAATTAGATTACACACTCTGCCTCTCAGCCGCTATCAACGGCGCTGTTCACACAGCTTCTCAGAGGTGTACTGAAGCATCACATTTTTGTGACATCAGCTCAAGGTTAGACGTTAATGTATCTCTGATAGAAATGCAGACCCACGGCCTTTCCTCTTTTATCATACGAGTGTGTGTTTATGCCCATTAAAAAGTGTTGCTCCTTCTTTGAGTCACTGATTAGCAAGCAGCACTCGCTCATACTTGAATACTTTTAATACTTTTGTTAAGATTCTGTTTAAATCTTACTTAAACTTTAAATGTTAGACACCTCAAATTGTATAGCTTGTTGAGAAGAGGAGTTCTGTTGTTTTTTTCTGTGATTGAACTTACAATATTTGTCTTTTGGACAATAGATTTGCATTGAAGGAGGCATCTGAGTCATGTCCTCAAACCAAAATGTCAGAGAGACTTAATGATGGCTCTCGGATCAGTAAGCCACCCAGATTATCTCTCTGTATTGTGTAATAAAGGGTATAAATAAATATTTGGCCTCCAGTAGGTGATTCCAATATCAGTTTGAATTCTAAATATAATCTTCATGCACCTGTGGATGTGTGTTTCTTATTAGAGGTCCCCCAAGCTCATTGTCTTAACGTGATCAGGTCTGTATGAGAGCGGGAGCTGGAGCATATGGCACTCTCGGAATACAGAACGATGAAATCAATTCCAGTTGGATTGGTTTATGCGCTGTTTCGGAATGCTGATGGAAGCTGTGCTCGCCGCAGGTCTTGGCCTGTTATTGGACTGGTATTGAATGTTATTCTCAGTGCCAGTTTGATAAATCTTATGAGAATCACACATACGTATGAATATATTCTCACACTTCAGAATGCCTGAGCTACTATAGGTTGTTTTGTGTGTCCTTTTTTAGGGTTCCAGATACCAAAGTTGTTGGAACCATAGTGTGTTTCTGCTGTTTTCCCTCTTTGTCTTCATCATTTTCATCATCTTTGTTGTTTTTGTTTTGTTTTCCATCCTAGAAGTGTCTTGCTGTTTGAGACACCAAGCTTGACAGTACATGATCCCAAATGTTGCACAGCAACTCAGGGCTGTAAATACAATTTGAGGTTTGGTTCTTACCTCTATAACCATAAAAGTCTAGAATTATTTCCCCCAAAACCTTGAGTCAAGGCTTACAAAATGTATATCTTTGTCACTTTTTTTGCCATGAGGCAACCTCAGATTTTATGTGGCTACAGATGGCCTGTAATAGAGCAAATAAACATCTTGTTCATACAATTATTTTCATTGTTCCTTGTCTCTTGCCTAAAGGATTAGTTCACTTCCAGAATAAAAATTTCCTGATGATTTACTCACCTCCATGTTATTCAAAATGTTCATGTCTTTCTTTCTTCAGTCAGAAAAAATAAAATAAAAAATAATGTTTCTGAGGAGAACATTCCAGGATTTTTCTCCATATAGTGGACCTCAATGGGGATCAATGGGTTGAAGGTCCAAATTGCAGTTTCAATGCAGGTTCAAACAGCTCCACTTGATCCTAGCCGAGGAATAAGGGCCTTATCTAGCAAAATGATTGGCACTTTCTAACCACAAATGCTCGTCTTGCAGTAGTTCTGCATCCATGACTTTTCACATTACATAGTCACGTTGGAAAGGTCACATGTGATGTAGGCGAAAGTACCGACCCGGTATTTACAAAGCGAACGTGCAAAGAAAGTCAGACACCCTTTAAAAAAGGTAAAAAGGTAAAACAACAATGTTGGATCATTTAGAAGTTGGAGGAGAAAATGAGTTTTCGTCCTACCCTACCTTTTTGAACTGGAGTACACAGACAAAGAACTAACCGCGCATGAGTTAAGAAGTATATACATTTTATTTTATTTATTTATTTATTTATTTTTAAATGACCAATCGTTTCACTAAATAAGACCCTTATTCATCAGCTGGGATCACGTAGAACCCTTTGAAGCTGCATTGAAACTGCAGTTTGGACCTTCAACCCATTGATCCCCATTGAAGTCCAATATATGGAGAAAAATCCTGGACTTTCTTTCGACTGAAGAAAGGAAGACATGAACATCTTGGATGACATTGGGGTGAGTAAATTATCATAAAACTTTTATTCTGGAAGTGAACTAATCCTTTAAAAAAATAAAAATAGATTTCTAATGTACACATAATGATAAAGAACAAGTATAGGCATCCCAATTTTCTTAGCTGTTTCAATTTATTGCATTTTTCCTATACAGTACTGTGCAAAAGTCTTAGGCCACTAGTATTTTCACCAACAAAAAATGGTTTTAAGTCAGTTATTTCTATCTTTTGCTGTAGTGTGTCAGTAGGAAATATCAGTTTACATTTCTAAACATTCATTTTGCCATTAATTGTAATAATCCAGTGAGATTTTTGTTTGCACAAGGAGTCTGACAACAGCCAGTGCTCCACACAGAGATCTGATCTCACCATCATCCAGTCTGTCTGGAATGACATGAAGAAACAGAACAAACTGAGACAGACTAAATCCAGAAGAACTGTGGCAACATTTCCAAGTTGCTTTAAGAAACCTACCTGCAAAGTACTGTTAAATGTTGTAAAAATGCTGTAAAATGAAGATTCTGTCAAAAATAATGCCATAAGTAGATTTGATCAATTAACTTCTATTAACTAAATTAAATCAACATTTGGTAAACCATATTTGCGTTTAGCAAAACAGCTTTTGCCCTAGGTACATTTGCGCATAAGTTTTCAGGTAGCTTTGCATGTAGGTTTCTTGAAGCATCTTGGAGATGTTGCCACAGTTCTTCTGGATTTAGTCTGTCTCAGTTTGTTCTGTTTCTTCATGTCATTCCAGACAGACTGGATGATGGTCAGATCAGATCTCTGTGTGGAGCACTGCCTGTTGTCAGACTCCTTGTGCAAACAAAAATCTCACTGGATTATTACAATTAATGAATGTTTAGAAATGTAAACTGATATTTCCTATTGACACACTACAGCAAAAGATAGAAATAACTGACCTAAAACCAATTTTTTTGTTGGTGAAAATACTAGTGGCCTAAGACTTTTGCACAGTACTGTACGTCTACCACAAACCAAATCTTGTGTGTGATCAAGGTCTCACAAGAAATGAGATCTAATAAAACAAATCTCCAGGAATATCCATCAATATCTATGGCGTAAGGCTGAGATGTAAATATCAGGCACAAGGACAAGTGGAAAAATCTTTACCCATAAAAAAAAATATTACCCAGCAGTTCTTTAAAGACCATATGGGCGGGCATCATTCCTTCCACCACACTGTGCCTCAGGGTCCCAGTAAATGCCACTAAATCATCGTTTCATCTCGGCGATGCAAATTAAAGATGACCACAAACTACAGTGCCCATTATTCTTAAAGACCAAGAGGTCAGAATCATCTCATCAGTAATTCTCTGAACCTCAAGAGACTCGGTAGTCGCTTTACACGAGGATTAAGATTGAAGTGCCGTGTCCTACTTCTGAAAGCCTGTGGAATGATGTAACATATCATGGTCATGTATTTTGGCAGGTGGTTTGTGGATGAAAACATAAAATGGCTGTCAGGATAATGGAATAATGACAGAGCTCTGGGAGTGAGCGAATGAGAGCGTTTACAAGCCCCTTACAGCCCACTGTGATGCAGTGCTAGTGGCATTCCTGCAATGCGCCATTCGCTCTGTGAGACGGGATGGAAATTAGCAACAACTAACACAGATGGAGGAATAAAGTTCAACTTCAATACATGTTGAGCCATGTACAATTTGAACTGATTTAATTATTCAGCACCTGCTTTTTTTATACTTGTTTTTAACTAGATGAATTCTTACTAGTCAGTCAATCTTTAACTTGGCAGTTGTATCATTGCAGATGGTGTCCTTTGAAAATCATTAAGAATTAACCCTTGCCGAAATTTCATTAAAATGATTAACATGATCCCTGAAGTACATTTTTGTTGAAGGATGCTGGTTCACTTACATTTTGACAGATTAACGAAACTGTTTAGGTCAGAAATAAATGATCTGGGACCTTGTTAAAAGGGACCTATAAACAGCCTCTTATTTTGGTAACGCGTAATAGGGAGCACAACTTCATAATTAACTAAGAGTTTTCCCTGAACACACTCCTAATTTGCTGCTTATTAAGGCTGCATGTCCACCAAAGTGTTTTTTTTCCCCCACGGCTAGCATATTTTTTCAGTTGTTTTCAATGGGAGCGCCACGTTTTTTAAAATGCCAATAGCGTGACAAGGCACTTGGCTTTTTTTTTTTCTCTGTAATGTTCAACTTTGGGTAAAAAGCAGAGCTCATGACTGTCACTTTTTTGTCAGCTGTCTAATCACAGTGGAGGAGGGGCGGGACAAATTTCACACCGACCAACCACTACATCCTGCATGTACAAACTGCAACAGACGACAATAAAAAGCACAGCAATGGAACAAAATCATTTAAAACAAGGACCAGAGCAAGTACTTTATATTGTGTCAACATTTTTCTATTCGTAAATAAACTATCTGCGAAATCAGACACTAGTAACACTTCTGGAGATATTCCATATCATAACAGCCAAAACGTCTCAACTGAAAAAAAAACGTTGCATCTCAGAAGTGTTCTCAATCGCTCACACTTTTCAGCAGAGCGCCTGCTGTTTTTAGCTGGATAAAAACACTTTAGTGGACACACTGCCTAACAGTTAGTAAGGTAGTTGTTAAGATTAGGTATGGGGTAGGATTAAGCCCAAAGTGTACTTCGTTTTTGTACACATTGTTGAATGCGTAGCTTTTCAAAGTGTACTCCATTTGATGATGTGCGCGAACGCAGGTGGTTGATACTTCCACTCATCCATGTCCAATGTCTGCTCTATTTTTTCCCGTAAGTTATGACTGATAACAAATATTTTTGAACTCTTTTAAACCAAAGCTGACAACCCAGGCTCATGAAAATACATGCCTCTATATACATTTCTGCAACACTGCAATTAGGTACATTACTGCATGTTTTGTTGCAGTTTCAAAGTGAAGTGTCCAGAGGGTGACGCTAAAACACGTGTACAATACGTGACTGTGGCACGTTTTTATTATGTTGGTACAGGCACGTATTGTTGCGTTTTTATTATGCTGTTTGAGGTAAGTATTGCAGCTGTTCAGAATTCAAATATCCGGGTAGTGTCACTAAAGGTTAATGCTCTATCATGTTGGAAATACAATTTTATGCAAAAGTTTGGGAGCTCCTTGAAGAATCTGTGAAGATGTAAATATTTTTAATAAAATAAGAGAAATCATACAAAATGCATGTTATTTTTTGATTTAGTACTGTCCTAAGTAAGATATTTTACAGAAAAGATGTTTATTAAATGAAATTAGATGAAATTATTAAAATAACCCCTTTTAAAAGTTTGATACTTAGTACTGTGTGTGGTTGCCTGGATAATCTACGACCTTTTTTTTTTTTTCCGTGATGGTGGTTCATAAGTCCTATGTTTGTTCTGAACTGTTAAACTGAGCAGTTAAACTTTTTCAGTTTTTCAGCATCTTTTGCATATTTGAACCCTTTCCAGCAGTGACTGTATGATTTTCAGATCCATCTTTTCACACTGAAGACAACTGAGTATAAACACATTTATACGGCTCTGCTTTTGGTGAAAGTTTTCAGAGAGCTTTCAAAATGGCAACCAGACAGTGGAGACTCGTATCTCAGTGTGCAATAATCTGACTGACTTGAAATTACAGGAGGTATGTAGTGACAAACACATCAGTTGGTTAAGATATCAAGTAGGATAATACATTATTTTTTCTTTTTATAATCTGAGCTCAAAAATGGAAGTGTGCTTAATAGGTACGTTTACCCTATGTGTTTTTCAGGGCTGATGACGATACCGATTATTATGGATCAAGTAGGCCTATAACTGATATTTTGAACCGATATATATGTCCGGTGTAAAGATGAAAATGAATGTAAAATTTAAGAATTACAAGGTCTCTGATAAAAACTTAATGCAAATGCTTTAAAATGATTTTTTTTCGGTTTTGAAAATTACCGATAACCATAAAAATGCCTAATATCGGCGCCGATAATTGGTCAGGCGGATAATCAGTCAACCCCTATTCTGAACAGCAAATACGTGGCCTTTACAAGCAAATGTGGGCTTTGATGTGTTAATACTGATGTCATAAACCAGATTTCTGAATTCAGTTTTTTGCAGTGTTTTGCGGTGGGGAGGCTGAAATGTTCATAGATGTGTTCAGTGAATGTGATGGGTTTTGTATTCTGTATTTAAAAGATCAATAAAACTGGGTGGTGACATACAAGTCATATGTCCACTTGGCTCCTAAACTGACCAACTTTGGTGCTCAGTCTGAAATCTGGGTCAGAAGCTGGAGGTTTGTAAGCTGATGATTTGAAGCAGCCTCTCTAACTTGTTTTTTCTTGGGTGCCAAACTGTGTCCACTGATCCAAAACACACTGTCCGTTTTGCCAGGCATAGGATTGGATGGGATTTGATGACATGTTGTCAATTGTCACTTCAGCTCCCTCTGGGTCAAAAGCCTTCTGTTAGGAATATGAATGGAATAAGAGTACTGACTACGCATGATGAGTTTTCATACTTTTTTGTTATTAATATTTCTTTCAATGAGCTGGAACGATTTTTTTTTCCACCCCAGTGAGCCCATTTTAACCTTAACATTGCCCTCGAATCCTCATCCTTTTATTGTGGAGGACCGAACTCTCCCCTGATCAGGAAAACATAGCCGGGCCTCCGAAGCACATTTTAAAAACATGAAGCATCTATGCTTGACTGGAACTCCCAACGGGTTTCTCTCAGGTCTAGAGATAAAGAGAAACCTACTTAGCTGGTTTCTGAAGAAGACGATTCTTTTCAGAGATGAAAGGATGAAGTCTCTTGTCATTGGTGGTGGAACGTGGAGGAACATGGGGCTACAAATGAGGAAAGGATGGAGGGATTGAATAGATGTGAATCCTTTTAAAAAGCATGGAAACTCACTGAGGTGATTTATGTGGAAAATAAAACCAAAAACCAACCATAGGCCAAATTGCATTTTCCTCATTGTTTTAAGAGTATTGCCTCTTATATTTGCATGTTTACAGTACTGACCTGTTAGCTTAGCAACATGCTAACACCACACTGTATTGATATTGAGTTTCACATAAGCAGCTCTGCCCTCAGTATATGGACTGTTACTTATGTTAGTCCATTTCGGTTAGGATACTGTTTTAAAAGACAGCTGTCTATCTAGACTGTAGACAACAGTGCAAGCTCACTAGGTTTTGGCACTGAGCTAATGGTTGTATACACGCTATCTGAATGATTCAATATGTCTGTTTGTGGTGCCACTGATTGAATTCAAACCTCTGGAGACATCAATTTGTTGTGTGCTCTTCTCCTATACTCCCCCCTCCCATTAGCGTTATACATTAACATGGTCTAGGCCCGTCCACATTGCCTAGACGACTGGCTCCGTTTGCTGATTATATTAGGGCTAATGGATGACACCTGTATCCTGCGCCAGAACATAATGCAGTATTGTAGTGTATTATGCAAGATACACTCATGCACTTCATTATAGTTCAGCAGTGGATTTGATTTAACTCAAGAGATCAAAGAACAAAAGAGGCAGTTTTCTAAAGGGTTTGTTTGTGTATCTGCCACAATATCCTTGGTGACAAAGTCCTTTGTAGCTCACTCGCAGCCATACACAGACCAACAACCTCTACATACATGGGGCAGCTGGAACTGTACTAGTCTAATAATCCTCCCTTTCTCCTATTCTCTCCTTGGCCTTCATCCCAGGTGATCTGATTGCAAGTGGTCATGTGAGGCAAATCTGTGTTTACACCTGGTAATGTGTCTCAAATGAGTCTCCTGTGGCCACTTGCGATAGGATTTGGAGGGGAGAATCCTCACGGGCATACTTAAAGATACATGCATATGTATGTGCATTTATTTATTCGTTTGTTTGTTCAAATTATTATTATTATTATTATTATTATTATTAGTGTGGTTTTAAAAATAGCCACATGATGATGATGATGATGATTTATTATTATTGTTTTTTGTTGTTTATTGTTTTGTATTATTTATTACTATTATTGTTGTTATTATGATTATTATTATTGTTATTATTATTATTAGTATTATTACTTGTTTGGCTTTAAACACCATCTGATTTAACAACAGCAACAATAAACTAATTATTGTTATTATTATTATCATCATCATTATTTGTGTGGCTTTAAAAAAATTAAACAACAACAACAACAACAACAACAACAACAACAATAATAATAATAATAATAATAATAATAATAATGATAATAATAATAATAATAATAATAATAATAATGTTTTATTTATTTGTGTGCCTTTAAAAATAGCCATCTGACATAATGAGAACAACAAACAATTGTTATTATGATTATTATGCTTATTATTATTTGATGATGATGATGATGATGATGATAATGATAATAATAAGAATAGTAAAAGTTTAATAATAATAATAATAAAGTTAAAATGTGTCAAATGTTTTTGTTTTGGTATATACAATTTTATTTATTATTATTATCATTTTTTTTCATTTATTTTTTTACTTAATTTTCATTTATGTATTATTAATATTATTGTTATGATTAAATTAAAATGTACAAAATGTATACATTTTTGGTATAGACAATTTTATTCAGGCAGAATAAATTAAATTGATCAAATTTGATAAACATTGAATCGCTACAAAAATTATATTCTATTAGTTGTTTATAAATGCTGTTCTTTTGAACTATCTATTCATCAAATAATCCTTTTTTTTTCTATTTAAATTATGGTTTCCACAAAAATGCTAAGCAGCATAACTCATTTTAATATTAATATTAGTAAATGGTAATATTTCAGTGTTACTGTTTTTACATTCAAAATCATAAAAAAAATCTTACCAAGCCCAAACTTTTGAAATGCGGTGTGTGTATATATAGAATATAATATTTATTTTTTTTGCAGTATATATTTATATTGTGAAAAATAAATATACCGTAACTACCTATATCATACATCATATGCAGCTGTCCATGGCGTCTAAAAGTAGCAAGAGCATTTGCGTGTTACCAATATTCCCTATCTTTTAATTTCTCATCTCCTACTATCTTGCTTTTTCCTCTCTTATCCTCTCTCTTTCCCCATGCCTGGTTTCCATGGAAACGCCACATATGGTTCCAACAGCTGTTTTCCCATTTTCCCGTGACAGGTTGAATTTCGCCCACTCTTGTGCCCAACATCAAGTCATAGGACATGCAGGAGATTATCAACCACGCAGAGGAAAACACATATTAGCCTTATCATATGAGTGCCAACAGAGCAAATTCCAATAAACTGTAGTGTCCAAAATGTTAGGATACCTCCACAGAGGTCCAGTTTCATCCCGGAATTGCTGATGTGAACATTATGCTGTCTATATCTGCTCCATTTGAGTCCTGTAAATAGCCAGTTATGATAACAGTGTGTTAGGACTGATGGTTTATTTGACCCAAATGAGCCAAAATTGGTTTCAGCAGTAATACTTCACATTGACTTGAGCAGATTCAATAACACAGCATGTGCAAAGACACCTTATGGGCTAAGTGTGTCTGCTGACCTCTGTTTAGTCGCGGCCTAACACACAGGCGGGTGGTCTCTGGTGTTTCCACTAATGCCTGCAGCCGGACCATCTAACAGATGTGCTCATCAGGCTCGGTAGCTCCATGTTAACATGCACAGGTTGTTTTCTCTCTTTGCAGTCAGCAGAAAATCTGTCCTCTAATGACCACACAGAGTTAACCCATTTTCTCCATGGTTAAGTGGACCATTTTGTAAATTATGGTCTTGTGCTCATGCAAACATTACGTCTATTATTGCTAAATGTATCATTCCAGCCAATTGCAGAACAGCTTTGTAAAGAGAGGGCTCACCCAAAAACTGCCCCCCCCCCCCATATCATTAGTCATGGAAACCCCGTTGTCAGCCCCGCTGCAATTGGAGTGCTTATCCAGGACTGGTTCTACGGGGGTACTAGAGGGTGATAAATACCCTCAAATGAAAGCAAATGCAATTGAAGATCTGGTGCGTATTCACATTTGCACTCTGGACAGCATTATATGTTACTATGTACAATGTTTTTTTGCGGCTTTGAGCAATGTAGCCAGTCACAGACATATCTGTTGATTTCTTGAACGCAGTGGCCAATTAAAAACATTTAGGTTTGCCAGAATTCACTCAGTTTTTATTCTGATGAACATCTGATTTTGTGTTTCACAGAAGAAAGTCACGAGGTTGAGTAAAATGATAACCAGGCATCACTAGACCCTCTTTACTGGGACAATGAAGTCCCAATTTTTATAGGACAGTAAACAAGTGCTGAATGAGGTATATACAGTTAAAGTCAAAAGTTTACATATACCTTGCAGAATCTGCAAAATGTTATTTTACCAAAATAAGAGGGATCATACAAAATGCATGTTATTTTTTATTTAGTACTGACCTGAATAAGATATTTCACATAAAAGACATTTACATATAGTCCACAAGAGAAAATAATCGTTGAATTTATAAAAATGATCCCGTTCAAAAGTTTACATCCACTTGATTCTTAATACTGTGTTACCTGAATGATTCACATCTTTTTTTGTGTGTGTGTGTGTGTTTAATGATAGTCATTTGTGAGTCCCTTGTTTGTCCTGAACAGTTACAAATTATTTGGTTTTTCAGCATTTTTGTGTATTTGAACCCTTTACAGTTATGAGTGTATGATTTTGAGATCCATCTTTTCACATTGAGGACAACTGAGGGACTCATATGCAACTATTACAGAAGGTTCAAACGCTCACTGATGCTCCAGAAGGAATCCATTGTAGGAAACAAAACTTAAAGTATCTTTTATTATTTGTCAAGGATACAGCAGTTCTTTGTCGCGTATACAGCTTGGGAATAGCTCTGTACTGCAGGTGAAGACAATTTATATCCAATTTATATATCAGATTATTAGATTATCAAAAAAAGTATTAAAATGCGTCCCAGGACAGAACGTTAAAGGGATAGTTCACCCAAAAATGAAAATTCTGTCATTAATTGCTCACCCTCATGTCGTTCCAAACCTATAAGACCTTCGTTCATCTTCAGAACACAAATTAAGATATTTATGATGAAATCCGAGAGCTTTCTGACCCTCCATAGACGGCAACACAACTGACACATTCAAGGCCCAAAAAGGTAGTAAGGTCTAGGTTAAAATAGTCCATGTGAATAAGCTAGGTAATCTTGTGAATGTGCATTGAAGACTGACACGGAAGAGAAAAATGTTTTAAATAAATTTAGTTTAAATTAAGGTTGAACCACTGGTGTCACATCACTATTTTGACAATGGCCTTACTACCTTTCTAGGCTTTGAACGTGTCAGTTGCGTTGCTGTCTACGCTCTTCAAAATAAAGGTGCTTCAAAAGGTTCTTTAAGCGATGCCATAGAAGAACCATTTTTGGTTCCACAATGAACCATTCAGTCAAAGGTTCTTTAAAGAACCATTTCTTGCTTACCTTTTTATAATCTGAAGAACCTTATTTGCCACAAAGAACCTTTTGTGAAACAGAAAGGTTCTTCAGATGTTAAAGGTTCTTTATGGAACCATTTAGACAAAAAAGTTCTTCTATGGCATCGTAAAGCACCTTTATTTTTAAGAGTGTATGCAGGGTCAGAAAGCTCTCAGATTTAATCAAAAATACCTTATTTTTTGTTCCAAAGATAAACGAAGGTCTTACAGATTTGGAACGACATGAGGGTGAGTAATCAATGACAGAATCGTAACTTTTGGGTGAACCATCCCTTTTAATACTGGAACACAATCTAATTTCCAGAAAGCAGGTGTGATGTTCCCCAATCTGTGGTGAGATAATGAAGATCGTTGCTTTAATATGTTGATATGTTTCTCAAAGGGAGGCTTTTTCCGTCCCATCAGCAACTCAAACCGCACTGAACCTACAAAAAGTGAAATCGTTGTCTACCCTAGAGGAACAGAAACCTGTTGAAGAATTTGCCCTGGGTATGCAAAAGACTTATCTGGTTCTCAAGAAAGAGACTTGGGAAATTAATTAAGCTCCCTGACTGCTAATGACTGCAGATTGGACAAGCTGATTAATAATAGGTCTGAGCATCAGATTTGATTGAACAGACAACAGAATTGATTGAAGTTGATTGGACTGATGTTTCTGTATTAGAAGCAAATCGATTGTTTCGAGAAAAACCATGATTCTATTAAGTAGCCGTTTTGGATGTAATTGCGTTCACTGTTAGTAGTTGCACATTTGTGTATTTGTTTGTCATAATCGTCTTTTTTGTTCTCCAGGGTGGTGTTTTAGTTAGCTACAGTGGCGTGAGGATAGCTGATGTTTTGTTGGTTTTTATTGGATTCTTGTTGCGCAAAGCATAATGGAGGTCACAAAGATGTTTACAGCATTCAGCGTTATCGAGTTTAACAAACGAGCCAGCCACGCATATCGCTGAGTCAGATTGCCATAACAACACCTCATAAATATGAATGAGTGTAGACTGTATTATTAGCATGAACTGCTTTACCTCACCACAGCTACTCAGACTGGGCATGTTCTCATGTGTAAACAAGTATACAGCCTGAATAAACAGCCTGTGGGCTGACTACTTAACCTCCCATTCCAGCTGTGTTGAGGGGTCATGCACAAGCACATCTGTTTGAGGTGATAACCACTCCTGTGAGGGTCATAATATTAAAGCTTGGTTTATAACCAGCTTGATCATATGGTAATTACCACTGTAATTAACCTTCAGTCTGTCCTGGCAAGAAGTGAATCAAGCACATATGTGTGTCATGTGCTAAAATCACTCAGGTACATACTAGATTTATTACCTAGTTTAAGCCCTATTGATCTGTTGGACCTCATCTTCCCAAAGAGCTGGTAAGACTTGGTAGGTATGTGTGATTTGCATTGATTGTGTGTTTTGCAGTGATGCACGGCCACCATTGTTCTGAAGATCAACAAAAATGGTCGTTTAGATGCATCAAGCTAATCTGACGCATTGCATAGCAACCCTTTTATCACGTAATAGCCCTTGATTGCTTTGGCGTGCATCAGACAGTGTCCTTTACAAACCTTACACCCTGCCTCATTTCCTTTCTGGGATCTTCATTCATTTTTATTTTCCTGGGTTGGCAGCTCTGTTTAATCCAAACCAGTGTTCAATTTCCTGATGGGGATTGCTGAGTGATCTTGGAGATTCACCCATTCAGCCTCCAAGCCATCCATCACACTGACGTTTGGGAACACACATGCCACAGCCAATGTACTTGTACCACAGCCACAGCGGTCAACGAAATGAAGAACT
Source organism: Cirrhinus mrigala (assembly GCA_036247105.1). Lineage (NCBI taxonomy): Eukaryota > Metazoa > Chordata > Actinopteri > Cypriniformes > Cyprinidae > Cirrhinus > Cirrhinus mrigala. The sequence continues at coordinate 8,185,868 of CM070015.1, read as the reverse complement.
GAAGGGACAAGTCACTCTAAAATAAAAATTGCTCTACTTTAAAGTGTCCTTGCAAAACGTTACATGTACTTACAACAGTGCCTTGTGAAAGTATTCATACCCCTTCTCACGTTTTATGTTAAAGCCTTATGTTAAACTGCTTTAAATTACCTTTTTTCTTTTTTTTTTTTTTTTTTTTTTTACCACATCAATCTACACTCCATACACCATAATGACAAAGCACAAAACAGGTTTGAAACAACTTTATTAGAAATAAAAAACTGAAATGATTCGATTGCATAAGTATTCATACCCTTTTCTGGGACACTTGAAATTTAGCTCAGGAGCACTCATATTGCTTGTAGATGTTACTACACTTTGAGTGGAGTCAAACTGTGGCAAATTCATTTGAATGAGTATGATTTGAAAAGGCACACGCCTCTCAGAAAAGGTCTAACAGCTGAAAATGCATATTAGAGCAAAAAAACAAGCCCTGAGGTCAAAATAACTGTCTGTAGAGCTCAGAAACTGGCTTGTGTCAAAGCACAGATCTGGAGACGAGTTCAGAAAAAAACATTCTGCTGCATTGAAGGTTCACAGAAGCATGTAGTCTCCATTATCCATAATGGAAGAGGCTTGGAACAACGAGGACTCTTCCTAGAGCTGGCATCCTGGCCAAACTGAGCAATTGATGGGGCTTGGTTATACCAGTGACCAAGAAGCTGATGATCCCTTTAGTTGAGCTCCATGATCATATATGCAGATAGGAGAAACTTACAGAAGGACAAGCATTACTGCAACACTACAACAAACTGGTCTTAATGGCGGTATGGCCAAACTCAGTCCTCTCCTCAGTGAAGACACATGAAAACCCACTTGAGATGCAAAAAAGCACCTAAAGAACTCTCAGGTTGTGAGAAACAAGATTCTCTGGTCTGATGAACCTTAATTGCAAGCGTCACATTTGAAGGAAACTTGAAGATGAGCACTGCTCATCACCTGCAGCATGACAAAAGTAAAGTGTGCTGGTAGCAGCCTCATGCTGTGGGGCATGAAATATATATTATATGTGCATCAACAGTATTTCTTACATGCTTATAGCAGCGTGTCTGTGGATGTGTTGGCAGTAGCAAGTCTCGATACTTGCTCCGTCACATCAGCAAAGCAGATCTATTGCGCCAATCATTATATTAGTGTGAACCGGCCTTTACATTACATTTTTGTCCTCTTCCCTTTGTGTATTTGTTTAAAAATATTCCTCTCTGGCATACTGATCTGCTGAATGGAGATATTCCTTTCGATATGCTTGAGTAGTTGCCCGATAGGCTCAGAAGGCTAACCTGCTGATGCTAACACTTTTGTCGTTGTTTTTTTTTTGTGTGCACATCTGTCTTTTCTTCACCTTTTAGTGATTTAGTGATCTCAGCTGAGATCATATGGGCCTCTGCCATGCCTTTTTCATTTTTTCTATGTAAACAAATTTCATTTTTTCTATGTAAGCAGATTTGTTCTCCACTGAGTGTCTTTGAGACAATTCCAGACTAGTATGTTGTCACGCTATGGAGCTGAAAAATCCCTTAGGAGTTTACTAACATTTGTGCGAGTGCCCGAATGCACGTTCTTTCATCCATCGTTATTTGGACTCAGCGTCGAGTTCCTTTCCTTCATTACTGTGCTCATTTACAGTAAATGCCATGCTAGGAGTGCTCTTTGCTGCATTTTGGTGGGAGGGGAGACAGAATATAGTATCTGATAGGTTCTTCAGTAATTAAAGTCAGTGGGGCTTAACCATGTGTGATGTAGTGCACTTGAGTTTGAGCCGTAGGGAAAGACAGGATGAGACTGTCAATACGCAGTAGACACTGTCACAGAGATTGAGTTAAGGACTGTCAACAGCCTGATGGTTAAGGATAGTGACAAACACTGTGTGTTTGATATTTGTTTACAGAGTAAACACCAGGCTAGTGTTATTTTGATATTTGTCTTATGAGAAACCTTGTTTTGGCTGAATTCGACGGCAACATTGTATGTATCTTTTGTGAAAAATGAGCTCTGTGAAAAATCTGTCCAAGATGCGAACAAAGGGACATTTTTTTTACTACTTTGATAAGATATGTTTGTTAGCTTACCAACATGCTAACACCAAACTCCTGCACTTCATTTAAGTCGCACTGTTTGTTTCTGTATAAGTGGAGTGTTTTAAATCAGTCACTTGTGACGTTCCATTTTCATAAGAATGGTGCCTTATTAGTTTGGTGCCTGTGTAGGCAGTAGACAGCTAGGCAGCACACTAGGTTTTGAAACAGAGCCAGTATGTGACTCCAGTGTCTGCAGGGATTGTAACAATTCATCATATTTCCTCACTATGTGTTTGTGTGCGAAGAGGGTCACTGAGATTTGATGAAGTGTTCATTTTGCAAATATATTCATCCCTCTTTGCTTTTCTTTTGTTCCAGTGCTGAGGCTGCTGAAGGAGGGAGCTGACCTGAACACAGTGATTTCCTCAGGAGGATCTCTGCTCCATCTGGTAAGAACATAAGGACAAGCTCTGACAAATTCAGTTACATGCGCGTTGCCTCTTGAGCCGTCGTACACTGGCTGTGATGTCCTCAGCAGAATATCTAACAGTCCCTGTTTCAAATCAGTGTTCTAAATCTCAGTTCCTTTACCTCAAAGGTCCTCTACAAAAAATTATGTTCTGACTTGATTGGGCAAGCCACACCTGGGATGCACATTTTGGATTAACCATTATAAGCTATTTGGACATTTTTGACCAAGTTAATTTTATATATTTGTATATTTATATGTGTGTGTGTGAAGAGCTCAGATGTAAAACCAGATAAATCCATCTGACATCTTTCTTAAAAAAAAGCATTTTTATCAGGCTCAGATGTATAGGTTTCTATGTAAGTACCGGCACTTCTGATTGGGCTGAGGCTGTTATTTTAGAGAGTTTGAAGAAAAAGTATTTGATGGACATATAATATGTGTCAAGAGCATTCACTCAATATCATTATCTCATTTTTGACCGAGATGGCTTTTATCTGGTTTTGCATCTGAACTCTTCATATATATATATATATATATATATATATATATATATATATATATATATATATATATATATATATATATATATATATATATATATATATATATATATATATATATATATATATATATATATTTACCTCCATCTGAGTGGTTAAACTTGACTGCATACAGCCAGTGTATGACCATTTTTTGTAAAGCTTAAGAGGGCTGAAGCCATTATTAATTCAGTTTCCTTTATTCGACAATGCCTGCTTATTTACGACACTGACATGTTCTGTTCAGTACATGTTTGCCAATTAAATAGGGCCCATCTATTACACTCTCTTTAGCTGGTTCATTGTAACTCAGGGAAACATTTGACACCATTCAGTGACACTGACTTTAATAGACCCGGGTCGGTGTGTGAGCACTACACTCAAGCAAGATGGATGACTCAATTTTTTGTTGGTTAATTTTGTGACCGTAGAGAGGTAAATAAATTTAAAGGGTTCGCAAGGGTATAGTACAGCTAAACAGAAACAAATCCAGTTTCAGCAGTAATTGGATATAGTTTAATTAAGTCTTGGCACTCTCTAAGAGTCAGAGATGCTTAGACAGAAAAAAATAAAATATATATATGTTTTATGGTGGAGCATTTGGAATCAACCATTCATATCCAATGCAATATATGAAATTATTTTTTAATTACAATTTTGATTATTACACCTCCAATGAAAATCAACCTGTGCCTCTGTGCAATTAATGCAATTATCTAATGTGAAAAGAGCTAAATCTTTTTAATCCATTTAAATGTCTCATTTAAATGTGCAGTAGATTAGCTTAATAATGTCTGAATAAAGTAATTCACTCATTATTGGGCAAAATGATTTAAATTCAGTTGAGGCAGTTGACTTTATATTCACTTGGGTACAAAAAGTATTAAACCACACTTAAATGTATGGATTTCCATGTGTATTTGATGATTTTTGCATTGACTTTTAATCAACTAATGTAAATTTTTAGTGGATGAAAGAAGTTTTTTTTTTTTTTTTTTTAAGCAGCCAATCGTCTGTGTCATGATCTGTGAAAATAGTTTCTAATCTCTTTTTTAAGTGCAGTTACAAACAATTGTTCTGCTTACTTTTATTTTTTTGATGGAAACCATGAGATTTGCTCCTCTGTGACTAGGAGTGCTACATGTCTGTATTCTCTTTTGCTTTTGTCTGCAGTGCGCCCGCCATGACAATGTGTTCGCAGCAGAGATTTTGATAGAGAAAGGACTGAATGTCAACCTGCAGGATGAGGACCTCTGGACTGCCTTGCATGTGGCCTGTGCCTGCGATCACGCAGATATGGTTCTGCTACTGCTGCTGGTGAGAAATACACCACACACACTGATATCAAAACAAAGTTTTGTATCTTTTATCCATAGCTTTGAGATCATCAGTATGCTAGTGTACTAAACTGATATGTTTCACTTCCAGTATAGCAGATACACACATATGCAATTTACAGTCTCTCTTCTGGAAAACTGTGACAAAAATATTAAAGGGATAGTTCACCCAAAAATGAAAATTACTCCATGATTTACTCACCCTCAAGTCATCCTAGGTGTAAATGACTTTCTTCTTTCAGACAAATGCAGTCAGAGTTATATTAAAAAATGTTGTGGCTCTTCCAAGCTTTATAATGGCAGTGAATGGCTGTTAAGATTTTCAAGCCCAAAAACTGCATCCATCCATCATAAAACTAAAAGAATAAACATAAAACATAAAAGTCTCCTCGTCTTGACAAATCCTCGTTTTGTACTTGTAATTCACGACCAGTGTTTTGTTTTTTGCTTTTTTTCTGTGCTTCCGTGTTTGTCATCTCCAACAGTTAACAGAAGCTAAGAACATTAAAGTTTATAAAGTTTTAAATATGGATATTTTTCTTAAACAAATGCATCGATTTACTTCAGAAGGCCTTTATTAACCCCCGGAGCCATGTGGAGTACTTTTTATGATGTATGGATGCACTTTATTGAACTTCAAAATCTCAACAGCCATTCACTGCCATTTATAAAGCTTGGACGGGCCAGAACATTTTTTAATATAACTCTGATTGTATTAGCCTGAAAGAAGATAGTCATAAACACCTAGGATGGCTTGAGGGTGAATAAATCATGGGGTAATTTTCACTTTTGGGTGAACTACCCCTTTGATGTTTTATCTTGAAATGAGTGAAATACGAAATCAACAATATGCTGTAGCTAACAGATTTCTCCAAGTACTACAGACTTCTTTGGCCAAATCTGCACTTGTCAAGTGTTTTAATGGGGTTTTCAGGAGAAGTCTTGTTATTTCTTTTCAGCTGTGTCATCTGTGACACCTCTCTTTAATACGATTAAAAGGTTTGTGTGCTGAAGGATGAAGGCAAAAATATGATGGAAAAGATGAAAAGCATGACTGCCTGCTTCCCTGCACTCTCTCACTGGGGTATTGAGAATTTAATGAGCTCCTTGAGTCGACACACCACACCTCTGACCAGCCTTGATAGCTGTGTGTTTCCAAGTGTGTTTGAGTAACAAATAGGTGCAGGGGAGGGAAGACGTGTCCATCCTTTCTGACAGCCTTTGTAACTGGTAAGCACATCACCAAGAAGCATTTTGCAGCTTCAGCTTTTTTTTTTTATGTGGAATAGAGTGGCAAAGATATTTTTAAAAACTGGATATTTGTTTGAAGAAAAGCCACTCACATAGATTTAGAACAGCATGAAGGTGAATGAATCATGATGAACTGTACTCAAGTTCCAGTTGGAGATTGGTGAGGATGCACATACTTCATACTTCGAATACATCATCACTGATTTTTTTTCCCTCGACACAGTCGCTTCTTACTTCCTGACTGTAATGTTTGGGACGTGCGTTTTTCTGTAAAGCTGCTTTGAAACAGTATGTATTTTGAAAAGTGCTATAGAAATAAACGTGAATTGAACTGAACATGCATGTCTCTCCTGCAGGAGGGAATCCAACTAAGACAGCTTAGAGTAAAGTTCTGTCATATGTCGGACATGCTGGATCAGTTGAGCGTAATCCTCTGCGGTGCTGACAGATCCAGGCAGGATCAGGATTTCTCTGTCTTTAGGCAGCCGGTGTTCAGTCAGCACACAGTCATGTCAGATCACTGCCTTTACCGCAAACAAACACAGCAAATCCTCCAAACTAAAATGCAGGTGACTTAATTTACCCTGATAGAATGTCTCCAGCGTTCCTGTAAAAGAAGGATTTTTTTTTTTTTAATGGGCAAACATGCAATATTTCTCAATTTTCACTCATATAAGTCAACTTAAAATACTGTTTGCAACTGTTTTTACTTCCAAAATGTGACCCATTAATTCAGGAATAAACATTTAGTGTTATAAATAAATAATTTTTACTATATTAAAACATTTAGTATGGAAGCCAATTTCCGCCACTAAATTTTTATCTCACAATTCTGAATTTTCTCAGAATTGCATGACACAGACTCACAATTCTGACTTTTTTTTCCACAGATTTGTGAGATATAAACTCACAGTTGTGAGTTATAAAGTGAGAAATGTGAGATTTAAACAATTGCAATTCTGAGACTACAATAAAGTCAGAATTGCGAGATAAAAACTTCTGACTTTTTTTCTTGCAATTGTGGGCTTGTATCTTGCAATTCTGACTTTTTTTTTCTCGAAATTCTGACTAAAAAATTCTTCTCTAAAGTCAGAATTGTGAGATAAAACTTGCAATTCTGACTTTTTTTCTCAATTTGGACTGTTGTTCTCAGAATTGTGAGATATAAACATGCAATTTCGAGTTATAAAGTCAGAATTGTGAGATATGAACTTGCAATTCTGAGAAATAAAGTTAGAATTGCTAAAAAAAAAAAAAAAGAAAAACTCAATTTTTTTTTCCTCACAATTCTGCTTTTTTGAGATTTTTGAGAATTGTGAGATATAAATTTGCAATTGCAAGTTATAAACTCCAATATTTAGGAGAAAAAAACTGATACGTTGCCAGAATTGCGAGTTAATATCTCATGATTCTATATCTCAGAAAACTTAACTCACAATTGTGAGATATTAACTCACAATTCTGGCTTTTTTTCTTAATTAACTTAATTTCTCAGAATTGTAAGTTTATGTCTTGCAATTTTGACTTTATAACTCACAATTACTTGTTTATTTTAAGCAATTCTGACTTCATTTCTCAGAATTGCGAGTTCATTAAAAAGTCAGAATTGTGAGATAAAGTGTTGCAATTACAGTTTTTTTTAATTCTGTGATGGAAACGGGCTTCCATAATCTAGAGCCTGAAATCTCATACACCAGAACTAGAGTTAAATGATATTGACTTAGTTTTTTTCTGTGATTTTAATTACATTATTAATATATTATTGTGATTATTAATTCGATTAATTGTAATAATTCTAGAATGCTTGGGTGATTTAAAAAAAATAAATAAATAAGGGAAATGTAACTGCATAGAAAAAAAAAAAGACTTGCAATTACTAATTAAAAAAAAATATTTTGAGTGCAATCCATCCTTTTAGGGCTAAACAATTTAGATATGTAATATGCTTTATTGAGCCAACTCTTTCAGTAATCAAGAAGTGAAAAGGTTTTTTTTTATTTATTTTTTTATTATTATTATTATTACATAAAAATATCAAACATAGTAAGAAATCTATTGCTATGCAATGCTGTTCTACTGTATATTTACAGCTGTAAAATGACAGTGCTAATATTTGCATCTTAATTTTTTTAATTGCATCTATTTTTTCTCAAAGGTTAATCCAGCTTTTATCTTGGCAGAAAACTGCAGTGAGCCTTTACAGCTTATTTTTTGTTAGCAACAGATTCACATTGCATTCACAAATTCATTTTATAATCGACAAGCAGAGATTGAGTTTGTGTGGAGCAATGTTTATCATGAACCTGCTCTGCGACTCTGCCATATCTTACTTTAGACGTTATTTTGATATATCTTACAGCCTTAACCAGAACACTCATACCGACTCCCCTTTGGATTCACAGACAGTTAAGACACAAGTGTGTCACTGTTGTTCTTCACACTGTGGTGCCAGGCAACAGCTCACTTCATGTGCGTGTCAGTGGAAGCTCAAAGTAACAGGGATATCAGGGTTATTTTTAGCCCTGTGACTTCAAAGAGCGTCTTTCCTAAGGAGAATTTCTACTCCAAATGTTAGAGTGGAGAGAAGAAGCTCAAGATTATTTCTGCTCGTTGGCTCCAGTGCAGCACAGCATGCAGATGTATCCTGTTTGCTACGGGCACTAATAGGCCATGAACGTTTGGGTCATATTTATCAAAAAAATTAAACTTGCTTGTGACATTTCTCAAACTTTGTCACAGTTGTGGCCCCCAAAGTGAGGCACAATCTGCGAATCGTAAGACTCCCCTCGGTTGAAATTGCTATTAATGGCGTTTGCAATTTTATGGCTTTTGAATTTGCGAGGAAAAAGTTTGACTGCCAGCCATAGTATCAAACTTGTTGGATGCTTTCGTAGAGTTGGAAAGACCATTAAACCAGCAGGCTGTTGAATCGTGCATCGCCTCCCTCGGATTCCCCAACGACAATGTAATTGAAGCATACAACTGAAAATCGGCTTTAAACACGGCTTTGATGCGCTGCAGGAAAACAGAGCAACTTAATAGAATCTAAAACTGACTTGGAGAAATAGTGGGGGAAAGGAGATTTATACCATTAATTTGTCATTGAACAGCATATCCTCCCAAATTAGGAGCCTTGGGGTGTAAACAGACTATGAATCAGTGTGTTTATCTCTGAAGAGAATCTAAAAAGAGCACACTGGGGGAAGATATTCGCCCCCTTCAATCCAAATCCATTTACAATGATTTCTACACAAGCTGTTTCTCATCCACTGAGCTTCTTCATCCTTCATATTGATGACTGAATCATTTCATTATTATTAAGAGAAAATGGAAGCTCTTCCCGCTCACGGATCTCACATGTCGCCATATTTCCTGCTTCTAGACCTCAGGTGAAAGTACAGATCGCTATCTTCACAACGCAATAGAAAATACGCTCAGATATCTTGAAGAAAACCATCGTCTGGTTGTTGTTATTCTGAACGTGCGCCACGGAGGCACCAGCTTTGCCTGTTCTACTTTTCAGTGCTTGTCTGACTCCAGACCACTTTCGACCTGATTTTCACTAGAGCGTGAAGCAGCAAACCATGTGCGCCTGCCAGCTTACTTCAATCACAGAGCCCCTTTAGGAATACTGGCCAAAAATACACTTACTACTATTATTACTACTACTACTACTACTACTCCACATGTACACACAGTGTTCAGTTTTATGTTAGCTACATCCAAAATAACATCCAGACTTGAAGGCGAGAGTATGTGTAATGCTGTTGTTTAACCTTCTCTTCTTCTGCAGTTTAATATGTTGAGGCTGATCCACCCACCTGAACATCTTTATTCAGCGAATATATAGGCTCAAACCCCATCCGTCCCTATTTGTTCACATCACCAGCCATAATAACGTAACAAAATAACAACGATTGCTGAACGGCCTCAGTGTGAAGTGGCAGCAGTTAAACAGACAGTTCTGTCATCATTTACTCACCCTCAAATCTGTCTGGCTTGTTTCTTCTGTGCAACACAAATTAAGGTGTTTTGAGGAATATCTGTGTATTTTGTCCATGCAATGAAAGCCAGTGGGGTTCAATGTTGTTTGGACCCCACAGACTTTCATAATATCTTCTTTTGTGTTCCACAAAAGAGGTTTGGAACAACATGAGGGTGAAAAATTAAAGGGAAACCCAGAGATTAAGACTTGAATGACTTGATATAATGTAAATGATGTCTCTTATTAAGTTGGCTTGAGAATACCAACTTAGTGATCTGCTATTTAAGCTTCTTTTTCTTCTACTGAGGCAAAATTAAGTCAGTATCTTCTACTAGAGCTTTAAAGCTATACCATCAAACTCAGGTCAGACCTTCAGACTGGTCTGAAGTTAGTTGGTGTATCTTTTCGAACTGATCCAGCTTACGGTTTTTGAAAACCAGACTATCAAAACCACCTAAAATCCCATAGACTTTCATTGAGGGTGTGAATACTTTTATACAATGAAACTTTAAGCTATTGTTTAAGCTATCTATTGCTATAGTAAAGCTTAACAACTCCCTACTAAAACAACTGCTAAAACCAGATTAAGCTGGCTGGCCTTAGCTCTTCTGCTAAAAGAAAAACCAACTTAAACCAGCTATTTTCAGCTTAATAAACGAGTCTAGGCTGGTTGTAGCTGGTTTTTAATTGGTTTTAAGCAGGTTATTTTGCTACGAAATCAGCTTGTTTCACTTGATATTAGCTGTTTTTAGCCGGATTTTTTTCATTTATGTTAGCAGCATGTTAAAAACAATGATAAACATATCATGTTAAAAACATGCTAGCAGCATGCTAATTATGTTAGAAACATGCTAGCAACAGAAACATGTTAGAAATATGCTAACAACATGTTAATCATGCTAGAAACATGTTAACAAGATGCTAATTATGATAAATTAATTAAAAAAACATGTTAGCAGGTTAAAAACATGCTAACAACATGCTAATCATGCTAGAAAAATGCTAGCAGCATTCTAATTATGTTAGAAACGTGCTAGCAACATGCCAGAAACATGTTAGAAATATGCTAACAATATGCTAATCATGGTAAGTACATGTTAGCAACATCTTTCTATGTAAACTTTCAAACTTAAAGCATTTTCCAACTGCTTCAAACTTTCAGGCTAGGCTTTCTCAAGCCAACTTCAGAGTTTGTTCATCTGGTTTACTCATCTAGTTGAAATATGTAATGGAAAACACATGAAAGATTAATGATATTTAAAAATTCGTTTTATACACATTTTTATACATATTTTATACATATTTTGGACTATGGAGGGCGCCATTATTTTGATGACGTGAAATGGTGTTACTCTGTGAGCTACTGTCGCTACCTGTTGCCATTTTTACTGCAGCACAACCCGGAAAATAAAATACTGCTGCGATGCCACAATGTGCGGCTTCTGGTTGTAATTTTAATTTGAAGGGCAACAAGAGACGTCTTCAGTACTTTCCTAGCGATAAGAAAAGGAGAAAAGAATGGGAAGATGCCTGTGGATGAATAAAACTTCCTATAGAGCCATGTTTTCTTTGGCCCTGATGCCTTTGAGACTTTTAGTAGATCACAGCTACTGAAAGGGCTTACAAACAGCAGAGACAAGAAATGTTAGGATGCAAACATGCCAACGCTTGTCATGATGCTGCAGCCACTGAAGGAGTTTCTCAGTGCAGATTTCACTCAATATCCGGAGGCATTTAGACTCCTTGTGAGAAAAAATTGATGGTACGGCATTTGGTTTAAGCCTATGCTTATATCTATAGCCACCTGTAAGCTTTTTCAGTAGCTGTGATCATCGTATCAGTATTTTATTTTCCAAGCTGTGTTAAAAATAGGAACAGGTAGCACCAGCAGCTCACCAAGTGCAACCATTTCACGTCATTGTAATAATGGCGCCCCCCTTAGTCCAAAATATGTATAAAACGATATGGATATTTTAAATAACAGAAATCTTTTATGTGTTTTCTACTACATATTTCAGTAAGAGACATCATTTACATTATATCAAACCATACATGTCTAAATACCAAGGGTTCCCTGCTGAAAAAAACAGCTAAAACCAGCCTAGACTGGTTGGCTGGTTTTAGCCGATTTAAGCTGGAAGTAGCTGGTTTTAGCTGGTCTCCCAGCCTGGCCAGGCTGGTTTTAGCTAGTCATTCCAGCTGGTTTCCCAGCTTGACCAGCTAAGACCAGCCTGGATGACCAGCTAAAACCAGCCAACCAGCCCAGGCTGGTTTTAGCTGTTTTTTTTTCAGCAGGGTTCCCTTTATTAATTAAACTTTCATACATCCACACCAGTAGGTGTCAGTATGGTGTCCAAGATCACTAGGGGAAAAAAATCCAGTGAGGTTTAAAAACACAAGACGTAGGTTAGTGGAATGAAAAAAAGGTGTTCCACTTTTTTAGGATATCATGTCAATCACAAGATACTGCAAATGATGTGCACTGTGAAAAAAAAAAAAAAAAAAAAAACAATTGTTGAGTCAACTTAAAATAATTTGCTGCCCTAAAATAAGTTTGGTCAACTCAAATAAGTTTAGTAAACTTGAAACGTTAAGTTGTACTAAGTGACAACTTAGTTATTTGAAGTGACTAATCTAAAAAATTGGTTTGTTAAACTTAAAAGCTGTGTTTGTTACCCAGCTTTGTAAGTTGAATCAACTCAAATATCTAAGTTGTCACTTAGTAAAACTTAACATTTCAGGTTGACTAAACTTTTTTTGAGTTCACTGAACCTAAAATTTTAAGGCAGCGGGGTAACAAATTATTTTAAGTTGCCTCAACAGATTTTTTACAGTGTGAGCGCAACAGTCAAACACGTCTGTCTGATGGTACATTCACATGGGGGCGTCGGCATCAACGCCTCTCATTTACTTTGAATGAATTGACGTCAAGCGACGCTGAACTGAATTGTGGGTCCAGTGTGTCGTGTCACTGGAGTTGCATCAGCCAATTAGATCACCTTATGCACATACCCTAGCTCAGACACTAGCCAATCCCATTCATGCAACACAAGAAAAGTAATGTGGTTGGCTGTTGTTGGTCGTGACGGTCGTGTCAGCACTAAGCTTCAGACACACCCTCTGTCAAGCGTCGACATGTCGACGCCCTCTGTTTACATAGAAAAACAATGGAAAAGCAACATAGTGGAATGAAAAATCTTGTTCTTTGTTAACGGCCCCTTACAATGTTAATTTTTTAGATATTTGTGTTTGTATACAGTTTGGCAGAAGAGGAATGTGTGTGATTTTTCTCTAAATTGAGGTCAATATTTTGGAATTTATTCCAGCTACATCATCTCCTGCTTTGTGTGTGTTTGTTTGTGTGTTTATGGGGGAAAGTGTTTGAGCATCTACGTGTGAACTGTGCCATTGCGTTTTGAAGCATTCTCTTTGATAGTACTCACAACAGCTTTAACGTGTTTATACGTGTGTGTGTGAGAACCACTGCTCGACACTGTATGAATGAATATTTCTAAAAGTAGGCCTCATTTGCATTAAAGTATGCAAGTCAGTGTGCAGAGCTCTCGTACACCAGAGATAACATAAAGACTTAATTAACTGCATGAAGACGTGATCCTCTCTTACTCGCACGTTTTCCATTTGTGACTCTGAAGATCCCTTAATAGTGGCCATGGCCTTGCCTCTTTTAAAAATGGACCTTTTACATTACACTCTCAATTCATTGTACCACAACCTTTTTTCCTGTGTGATGTACGAGCTCTCTGTCCACTGAAAGAGCACATACTATTTATCTTTGAGAAGATACGTGTGAGATGGTGTAGAGATGTTTGTACTATTACCATTCTACTGTTATTTTTGCAGTGTACTGTAAATACTGCAGTATGCATATATTACACTTGGAAAAATGTGCACTACACAGCAGTTCTCTTATACTGACATTACTTTTATAGTTTTTATTAATATTTTAAATTAGTTTTTATTTTTATATTTTCCATTTTCATTTTAATTATAAAGTTTTATTAACCTTGTTTTTTTGTCTTTTTAATTCATTTTTTTAATATTAGCTTTATGTTTTTTCAGTTTTAGTTTTACTTAAGTTAAACTAAATCAAGTTAAACTAAATGAGAAAAGTTAGCTGAAAAATATATATATTTTTAGTTAATGCAAGTGTTTTTTTTTATTTTATATTAAGCAATTTATTTTATATATTTTTAGTTAATGAAAGTTTTATTTTATTTTAAGCCATTTATTTGATATATATTTTAGTTGATGCAACTGTTATTTTGTTTTATTTTAAGCAAATTATTTTGTATATTTTTAGCTCATGCAAGTTTTTTGTTATTTTAATATTTTATTTTATTTTAAGAACTTTATTTTATATATTTTTAGTTAATGCAAGTGTTTATTTTTATTTATTTTATTTTAAGCAAATTTGATTATTTTATTATTTTATTTTACAATTTATTTAATATATTTTTGTTAATGCAAGTGTTTATTGTATTTTAAGGAATTTCTTTAATATATTTTTATTTAATGCAAGTGTTTATTTTATTTTATTTTATTTTATGCAATTTATTTTAAATATTTTTAGTTAATGTAAGTGTTTATTTTTTTAAGCGATTTATTTGATATATTTTTAGTTAATGCAAGTGTATATTTTATTTTATTTTGAAGCAGTTTATTTGATGTATTTTTAGTTAATGCAAGTGTTTATTTTATTTTAATTTTAAGCAATTTATTTGATTATTGTTTTAGTTAATTCAAGTGTTTATTTTTAAGTGTTATATTTTTAGTTGATGCAAATGTTTTTGTTTTTATTTTATTTTATTTTATTTTATTTTATTTTATTTTATTTCAGTTTAGTTTAGTTTAGTTTAGTTTAGTTTAGTTGACTGTAATAACCCTGATATATAAAACACTGCATGATATAATGTAGCCAACTTGACCATCCTTTTCTGCTGAGGACAAATGAGGAAATACTATCAGCTGGGATTTTGAAAGACTCCATGAAATTGAAATTGATGTTTTGCTGTTTTTTATTCATATGATGATGAATTGACTGGAAGCATTAGTATTCACCATCTCAACTATTCAAATGCCTCATTGCATATATAGATACTTGTATAGCACACACAATTTGAGTAAAAATGTAAATTAATCATGCATTTTGTGTAGTTTGCAGTAAGCAGCATGTGTGTGTACAGTTATAAGACACAATAGGCTTTAAATAGGATGGCTTCTTTCTGTATCCAAGGCGGTGTGATTGACAGCCTTAAGCCTGACTGACATGTCATTGTTTGATTAGCTGTGTGTCACAAATATTATAAATTAATGCAGCTCTGTGTTTGGCTCTACAATGTTATTGAGATAAGGAGAACAAAAAAAAAAAAAAAACAAGGATTCTCCTCAAGCAAGCCCCTTTAACCTCTTTTCTCTTTGCCTGCGGGTGACTCACCCTTCTGGAGAAAGGGTTGTCTCCGTTGCTATGGTTACAAGTTTTCGATCTCCGTATTACTTTTCAGCAGTCTTGTTCTGTCTTTTGCTCCATTTAACGTCAGTTGCAGTACATGCACTCGAGTCTTCCACTAGTCAACCATTAGCAAGAACCTCTCTAAATATATTTCCAGAGTTGTCTATGGTTGAATCTCGCAAATACATCCAAAAAACAGTAATAATAATAATAATAATAATAATAATATTTTCTATTTTTCTAAGGAAAGGTCATGATAACCATTTTTTTTTTTTTTTTAATTTTTTTACATTTAAATTATTTGTATACACTACCGTTCAAAAGTTTGGGGTCAGTAAGACTTGTAATAGTCTTTAAAGTAGTCTCTTATGCTCATCAAGGCTGCATTTATTTGATTAAAAATATAGAAAAAAAACAGTAATATTGCAAAATGTTTTTACAATATAAAATAATGTTTTTTATTTTAACATACTTTAAAATAGAATTTATTCCTGTGATGAAAAGCTGAATTTTTATCAGCTGTTACTCCAGTCTTAAGTGTCACATGATCCTTCAGAAATCATTCTAATATGCGGATTTATTATTAGAATGATCAATGTTGGATAATATCAACAGTTGTGCTGCCAAATATTTTTTGGAACCTGTATTTTTTTTTTTCAGGATTCTTTCATGAATAACAAGTTTAAAAAGTACAGTGTTTATTCAAAATATAAATATTTTATAACAATGTAAATTATTTATTATTAACTTTTAATAAACTTTTAATTATTAACTTAATACATCCTTGGTGAATAAAAGTATTAATTTCTTAAAAAAAAAAAAAAAAAAAAAAAAGAAACAATAAAAGTGTACTGACCCCAAACTTTTGAACGGTAGTATATATATATATATATATATATATATATATATATATATATATATATATATATATATATATATATATATATTTATTTATTTATTTATTTATTTTTTATTTTTTATTTTTTTTGATTTGGTAGCACTTTGTAATACGGTTCAATATAGTAATGTATTAATACAACTTTTCAAGTTGTATAAGTAAATTGTGTTATGAACAAACATGAATTAACCATATAAATATTATATAATTTATACATATTACCCCTAGAATAATAAATGCTGTAAAATGTAAAATTTGTAGTGTGTTTTTGCCAGGTTTCTGAAACTTGACACCACATTTCCTTCACTAATATGCTGGTTTCATAATGCGAACTGTTTTATATTTCAGCCTCTCTGTTTTTTGTTTCTGCTGTTAATGCTCTTATCTTTGCATTGCAATATGCAGTGCTTTAGGTCAGAATCTCCCACACACACACTCACACTTCAGGCTAGCTGTATCGTTCTCTCTGCCTCTGCCTCTCTCTCTTTCCGTCCTCCGTATTTTGCTGCATCCTGCTTCCAAAACTGAACCATGACGACCTATTTTTTTTGGATTAGTCAGAGTGAGGATTTAGTAGGTACTATATGTTAGGCTGCCAGTCATTTCATTTACGTAGGAACTGCATTAGGTAAGGGCTCATTAGCTTAGTCATTTCCTACAAGGATTACTTCCTGAAGAAACAAACCTATATTAAATTGACGTCATGGAGAAAAAGGATTTTGCTTGCTGCTTTTCCAACTAAACAGACATGGCTTTATAGTGCATAGTATTATTTTTCACTGATGTTATTTGGAAAAATACCTTCAGTTATGCATCATTTTCCATCAGCTACCTCTTCACGTATATTTGATATAGATTTTGTCCATTTTCTGGGTGTCACAGCTCACACAGGATGTGCTTTTGATGCAACTATAGACATACTTTTTGTTCAGTCGTGTTTCAGCTGCTCTCTTCCCAGTCTTTATTTAAACCATTAAGACCGAGACACACAAAGCTGACTTCAAAGAACCAGTGGTGACAAAAGCAGACAGTGTCAGCGTCAAGAAGAGTATGGACCAGAAAGCTGCATTTGAACACACCGAACACACAACTAGAGCCGACTGCAAACTAACATGTGCTTCTGTGCCTGCTTGAGTGTCTATATCAGCAGCTATCAATAGTATACACTGATCAGGCAAAACATTATGACCACTGATGGGTGAAGTGAATAACAAGGCTCCTGTTGTTGGGTGGGATATATTAGGCAGCAAGTGAACATTTTGTCCTCAAAGTTGATGTGTTAGAAGCAGTAAAAATTGTTCAGAACAAATTGTGATTGCTAGATGACTGGGTAAGAGCTTCTCCAAAACGGCAGCTCTTGTGAGGTGTTCCCTGTCTGCAGTGGTCAGTATTAGGGATGCAACATACAGTCAGTCCACGGTTCAATACGTACCTCAGTTTTTTACCATGGTTTTCGGTTCGGTTCTGATTGCCACATCGGTGTGTTTTTTTTTCTTTTTTTCTTTTTATTTTTTTGCATGTAATTAACAACAAAATAATCCTGTAAACCTCTGTACAATGGAAAGAGTGTGGATTATTAAATGTCTGCTTAATATTTTTTTTGAGAGAGGTATTATTTTTCAGATTTTTACGCAAAATAGGATGGGATGACAGAGGGCGCCCTTGTGCAGAAAATCCACATATGCGTCAAAGAGGTATCACTGATGACGCTCAGCCAGGACATCTTTAATATGGATAAAGGCATCGCTATTGCTTTAACTGAATAAAAACAAGATATAACGTTAAACTTTTTGAATGATGAAATGTAAGGACAATAAACACTCGTCTGCAATAATATATGGTTTATCTGTGTTCTTCAAGCCATCTCAGGTATTATCATTATGATTAAGTATATCTGTAAGCCATTGCTAATTGACATACAGTGTAGAATTTATTGTCTGCCTCATTCCATGATAAGAAGCCACATCAGATCACAAAAGGAAGTTATTTCAAACACTCCACTGATGCTGTGAAGAAAAAAATAAGTTATAATGTTCTCTATTGTTGGACAACAAGTTTAGAAAGGCTTATCATTGCATGTCATTAGAAGGGAAGATGCTCTGCAAGTGTTGCTTTTTCAAATATAAACGGGGAGGCTTTTCCTCATCTCAGCACATGAAATCACAGGCACACACAGCAAATTTCGAAAGACATAAAACAAGGAAACTATTTAAATGCAAAACCGAAAAACCGCAATTCACAAGCGCGTATTGAACCGTGGATGTCGTACTGAATGGTTCGATATTATATTGAGTATTGTGACATCCCTATTCAGAATCTATCAAAAGTGGTCCAAGGAAGGAACAGTGGTGAACTGGCGACAGGGTCATGGGTGGCCAGGGCTCAGTGATGCTCGTGGGGAGCAAAGGCTGGCCTGTGTGGTCCGATCCTACAGACAAGCTACTGTAGCTCAAATTGCTCAAGAAGATAATGCTGGTTGTGATGAAAAGGGTGTTTGTTGCGTATAGGACTGCATAGCTGCAGACCAGTCAGGGTGCCCATGCTGACCCTTGACCACCGCCGAAAGTGCCAACAGTGGGCATGTGAGCATTAGAACTGGACCACAGAGCAATGGAAGAAGGTAGCCTGTGCGTTGCTTACCTGGAGAACACATGGCACCAGAATGCACGATGGGAAGAAGGCAAGCCAGTGGAGGCAGTGTGATACTTTGGGTAATGTTCTGGTGGGAAACCTTGTGTCCTGCCATCCATGTGGATGTTGCTTTGACATGTACCACTTACCTAAGCATTGTAGCGGACCATGTACACCCTTTCATGGTGGTGGCTGTGGCCTCTTTCAGCAGGATAATGCGCCCTGCCACAAAGCAAAAATGGTTCAGGTATGATTTGAGGAGCACTACAACAAGTTTGAGGTGTTGACTTGGGCTCCAAAATCCCCATATCTCAATCCAATTGAGCACCAATTGAGTAACTTACAGGACTTAAAGGCTTCCTCTACCCCAAAATGAAAATTTTGTCATTAATCACTAACCCCATGTCGTTCCAAACCCGTAAAAGCTTAGTTCGTCTTCGGAAGACAATTTAAGACATTTTGGATGAAAACCTGGAGGCTTGAGACTGTCCCATTTACTGCCAAGTAAATACCACTGTCAAGATACCGAAAAGTATGCAAGGCATCGTCAAAATAGTCCATCTGCCATCAGTGGTTCAATCTGAATTTTATGAAGCGACGAGAATACAACAATTCGTCTCATCTGCGTCACCGTAGCGCCATTTTGGAGAATATCCGCTGGACGCAAACTGTGTATGTGGTTCTGTGTCAGCCGCACAACACGGATACGTCTTCTACGTTCTTTATGCTTTGGTTTAAATGACAACAGCGTATCCAGCACCGGCACGATTGTGACACTGATTTTATACAACAGTAGCTTAATAAACAAGTAGTTAATATTAACTAACTTACATTTTAGACAGATTACTGACCGTTTTTGCTAATAATAATATTCTAAGCAAAGCCACAGCAGGACAGTTGTGCATCTCCGAGCAGCACACAGTGGTGTTTCATTAGTGAATGATTCAGCATTTTTGAACGAATCAGGTGAGTCAATGATTCAGTGAGCCATTCATAAAGAGAGTCACTTGCTTTATTTATTGAATGAATTAGCCATTTGAATGAATTGGTTGAATCAGTGACTCACTCATTAAGACAGTAAATTGCCGCCACCTACTGGTGGTTTGGTTTCATATTTAAAAGTATTGCATTTTTCCAACATTTCAGATTTATATGTTAAAAAAGTGAAGCATTGATCTTATAACATTATTTATGCATTTGTAATTTTACAATTGCCTTTGCAATTTCACTAGAGCAGTGATGAGACTATTGCTTTAGAATGGATTACACTTATGGCAAACAACAACAACAAAAAGGCTTTCTCAGCAGCCATTCACTGCCATTATAAAGCTTGGAAGAGCCAGGACATTTTTTAATATAACTCTGACTGTATTCGTCTGAAAGAAGAAAGTCATATACACCTAGGATGACTTGAGGGTGATAGAATCATGGGGTAATTTTTATTTTGGGGTGAACTATCCATTTAACAGAAACTAAGCTGCAAAACAGTCACTCAGTTAGAAATTGTCATAATTAATTTGGAAATGGTGGAAAGTTGTCACAATACATGTCTATGATGCAAGAATCCTTGGATAGTTTTAATAAGATAAAAGGTGTTGAAGGATGAATTCAAGTCAGTGAAGCATGCAGATGTTCTGAAGTTTGCCATATTAGTTAGAAAGTTATCTGCATTCTCATTTACTTTCGTTGCTATTAGCCTATTATCATAACAGATTAAATTTAACAAAGGCAATTAAGTCTGTGCTCAAAGCCTTGTAATGGGACACAGGCAGCCATCATCATGTAGATTAGATGTAATTACGTTACGTGATTGTCCTTGTTTCCTGGTGCAGTCAGAGGAAGGAGTCGCTGTTGTTTTTCACTTTCCTGTGGAGGATGTTTCATCTGTTTCTCCTTTGTTGACATGATTCGGCGTTTCTGTCTCTGTAGTCCTCTGTACTGTCAGGTTCAGTTACCGTGGCCTCTGAAGCGCACCTGAGCTGAACTCTACTAAGCGTACGTGTGTGTGTGCGCAGATCCCTCGGCTCCTCCTCGTGACCTTTCTTGCACCAAAATGTCTCTAAATGAAAGTGAATGAAAAGGAAGTGATGGGGAGAAGGGGTGGAGTGGATCAATAGGCAACATTGCGAAAGTGAAACACGTCTCCTGCTCTAGCACCGCTGCATGTTAACACTTATCCCATGAAACACTGCACGTAATTTGAAAGCTTTTCTGTCAGAATAAATGAATTACTGTTGTAATTCCTCATAACACAAGATTGGTTGAACGAGTCCTGGAGGTCAGCCTGTTAGCCCCTTGTGCTGCCCTCAAATGAGTATACTGAAAAGGTATGACACTGTTTATGACGCAATTTATGATTGCTGTCTAAGCCATGATGATCAATCTATTAGTTACCGCTGCTAGTCTCAGACACAGCAGAGTGTCAATACAGTCCTGTAGACCAGGTCAGTATGTGTCTCACTCATAAAGTACACTGCAGTTTGTTATGGTTGCACCGGGAAAAGAATAAGGTATGGCACTGGGGCATAAATGTACTAATATATTAACTTATTTTTAATGTATTATATAATATTATATTATGTTATGTTATGTTATGTTATATATTTTATTATTGTTGAAAAGTTTGGGTCAGATTTATTTATTAGGACTAATATCAGGTTTGGAATTAGTGCATAAATGCATTAATATATTAATCTTTTTTAATTACTTATAGTTAATATATTGAAAATAGGTATATATATAGGTTTATATAATTTATTTAAATTTGTTAAAAGTTAATTAGGAAAGTATTCATTAAAATGATCGCAAGATGTATTTCAAATCAGTGCTGTTTTTTTTTGTTTTTTTTGTTGTTTATCAAAGAATATTGAAATAAATCTGAAACAAATGTTTCTTGACCACCAAATCAGAATTTTAGATGATTTCCGAAGCATTGTGTAACAATAAGTGCTAAAATTTAGCTTTGCCATCAAAGGAATAAATTATATTATATTATATTATTATTGAAAAGTTTGGGTCAGATTTATTTATTTAGTACTAATATCAGGTTTGGCATTAGTGCATAAATGTATTAATATATTGTAGGGCTGTCAAAAGATTAATCGCGATTAATTGCATACAAAATAAAAGTTTGAGTTTGCCTAATATATGTGTGTGTACTGTGTGCAATTATTATGTATTTATAAATACAAACACATTCTTGTGTTTATTTAAGAAATATTTACAAGTATATGCATTTATTATATTTTTTATATAATTTATATTATATATAAATACAAATATTTTGTACATAAAAAACATATTTCTCTTAAATATATACATTAACGTGTGTGTTTATATATGCATAATAATTGCACACAGTACACACACATTTATTGGGCAAACCTAAACTTTTATTTTGTATGCGATTAATCGCGATTAATCGTTTGACAGCCCTAATATATTGACATATTGACCTTTTAAAATTACTTTTATATGGTTCATATATTGAAAATATCTTAAATATAATATTATATAATATAAATTAAATGCGGGTTTGTATAATTTATTTTAATTTGTTAAACATCACACAGTTAATTAAGAAAGTATTCAATAAAATTACCACAATATGTATTTCAAATGAATGCTGTTTTTTTGTTTGTTTTTATCAAAGAATATTGAAATAAATCTGAAATAAATATTTCTTGAGCATCAAATCAGAATTTTAAATGATTTCTGAAGCATTGTGTGACAATAAGTGCTAAAAATGTAGCTTAATTCAGGAATAAATTACATTTTTAAAATATATTGCGATAGGAAAAAAAAAGTAATAACATTTCACAATATTACTGTTTTTATTATATTTCTAATGAAATAAATGCAGGACTTGGTGAGGATAAGAGACTTTTTTCCCCTCCAAAAACCTTAAAAAGATATTATTGACCTCAAAGTTTTTATTATATTATATTATATTATATACAGTTCTTTCAGGTCCTCAAATCTGCTGAGAGGAGTGCAGTATTCTAGTAATAACAGAACTCCAACAGTTTCACCGTTTGTATCAGTCCGCTTGCAGTATTTATCACAGCGAGTGTCATGATGGATGCCCGAATCCACTACATTTTTACAAATAATATTGTTTTTGTGTTTCGGAATGTGGTTTTAAGAATTTTTTTAGACTTCAAATATGCAGTTTGTTAATAAAGATAATGTCTATTTGAAAATTTGCTTCGACTTTTTTGAAGATGTTAGTTTCCTCAGCGGACATTCAAACTAATGTTTTATTGTGAATATGAGACTGAGCTGAGGAATGAATGCTGTATCAGATGCAGGTAATCACACTCGCTCAGTCCATCTCTCTCTCATAATACTCTACATAACACCATGAGTTTTTAATACAGTAATACAATAAGCGTTCAATGAAGCAACTCAACGTTCATTTGTTACTAGTTCTAAGGTGGCATTCTCGAATTAGTAACGAAGGTTTGGGATCGGCTGTCAAACTGTCAAACTAAGATTTGAATCCATGGCGGAAGGAAGTAGTTCACACAAAAGTAATTGTTAAAGACACTTAATTGTTGTTTCTTATGTATTTACACACTCGTGTTATGCTTCTAACCAAGTAGCAGTAGTTGAAAATTTAGTTTGTAATAGTGAGGTAAAGAGATCTTATGTGTTGGTTGTTTAGTATTCAGGACTCTCAAAGTGTCACAGAGGGCACGGTGCATTTTGTCGATCAGAGGAGGTGATGCTGACATCTTTATCAGCTTTTTTCTTAGTGCAAGAGGTTGAAGACACACGTCCTTATCACACCACCGTCTCCTTCACATTGACCCCGCCTAATCAATTCACACACACTCCTGCTTTAACCGTTCACATCTTTTTCAATAACAGTTCCACGCCAGACGGATCGATGGATCTCCACCAATACAAACACTTACACACACACACCCCATGTCCTCATGTGTCCCTGTGAGTTGGAGTTGAACTGTGGTGTATTGCGTCAGTACTGTTGTGATTCCTGTGGCAGGAGATCTCAGGGAGGAGGTCATGACACACTCCTGTGGCACACTGTCAGATCCATCAGTGCTCTCTAGAGCTTTGTGTGTGTGTGTGTTTTGTGGGGGTGTGTCCCAAAAAGTCATTGCTCATAAATGCAGACAAAGGAGCTGCTGATTGTTAATGTTAATTAATACATTCATTAACCTACCGCTAACCTCATTGCGAGATTGACACAACCTCCACAGTCTGAATGTCCTGATGGCTGGATTTGAAGTGCATGCTGGGAAAAGAGACAATAAGCTACGGATTTGTCACAATGCCTTTGTGCTCCAGCCAGTCAGATGGAGACGTGCCATTTGCAGTTTTAATTACTCACAGGCCATTTTGAGAGATAGCTGTAAATTTCACGCAGTGATCTGCTGAAGTTTGGTTTTATTTTTCAAATGTCATGGCATCCTTCGCTCTCTCCGTGTAGTGCAGAGTTAATACGGTCTTGGAAATATTTTTTATTTTAAGTGACACTTAGGTTTATTTAAGTCATTTAACAGACCTGTAGTTGAAGTGTCCATCAAATTGCTTGAAAATCAATTACTCGTTGAAACAGGAAGTTTGAATTGGAAAGTAACCAGTGGTCTTAAGTTTCTGTCACAGTTGATGGACTATATTTTGGACCAAAAATGGGATATTTCTTTCTTTCTTTCTTTCTTTCTTTCTTTCTTTCTTTCTATGTAACAGTAAAAAAAAAAAAAAGAAAAAGAAAAAAAATATGTATGTATATATATATATATATAATATTTAGGAAAAAATGACTATAGTTCAAAATTGCAGTTACTTTTTTATTATTATTATTATTATTATTATTATTATTATTATTATTATTATTATTATTATTATTATTATTGTTATTTATTTATTTATTTAATTTATTTTTTTTTTCTTTTTTTGTTATTCAACAGATTTCAGTCACATTGCTTCAATGCAAAGGCCTAAAACTGATTAAATGTTTTTATTTGTTTTACCAATAAAGTAAAAATCATTGTATATTCAGCATTTATTTATTTATTTATTTATTTTACTTTTTTTGTTATTCAACAGATTTCAGTCACATTGCTTCAATGCAAAGGCCTAAAACTGATTAAATGTTTTTATTTGTTTTACCATTAAGGTAAAAATGATTGTATACCAGCATTTATTTATTTATTTATTTATCTTTACTTCGATAAAAATAAAATGCAATATATTTTTATAATGTTTAAGTAAAAATTATTAAAGTTCAAAATTGTAATCCAATTGTTAATTTTTAATAATAATAAAAAAAAGTCTGTCTCATTACTTCAATGTGAAGGGGAAAAATAAATTAATTAAAATTATTATTTTTTGTTTGTTTGTTTGTCATAACATTTAAATAAAAATCACTGTATACAAGCATTTATTTATTAGTTTTTTTTATTTTAGTTCAAAATTGCGTTCAGATATTTTTTTTTCTGCTGGTTTTTCCTTTTTTGTTGTTGTTATTTAACAAAGATTTCAGTCTTATTACTTCAATGCAAAGGGGAAAAAACTAATTACATTTTATTTGTTTTAACATTAAAATAAAATTCATTTTATACCAGCATTTGTTTGTTTATGCATTTATCCATCCATCCATCCATCATTACTCAATAAAATGCTATTTATATTTATAGTATTTAAAAAAAAAAAAAAAAAAATACAGTTTAGAACTGCAGTTAGTGTAGTGTAGCAGCAGTAGCAGTAGTGTAGTATTATTTATCTATTTATTTATTTATTTCAGTTCAAAATTGCTGTTAGATTATTTAATTGCTATTTTTTTTTGAATTGACAAAGATTTCAGTCTCTACTCACATCAGTCTTCAGTCTCTACTTACTTCATTGCAAAGGAAAAAAATAAATATATGTTTTAATTAGTTTTAACATTTAAATAAAAATGATTGTATACCCTTATTTATTTATTCATTTATTGATTCATTCATTTGTTCATTCAGTCATTCATTCATTCTCATCACTTAAAATGCAATATGTATTTACAGTATTTAAGAAAAAATAATTACAGTTCAAAATTGCAGTTAGAGGGGTTTTTTTGTGTTCATGTATCGAAGTAGATATTCTTGTGTAACCCTGTGTCATGCTTTTCTGCTCATCCAGAGTCTTATCGCAGTCTGCAGTCTCAAGAGACCAGACGCTCATAAATCACATCACCCGCTGCCACCCAAACACTCGACACCGTACCAGAGACCCTATTAACCTGCCCCTATCTTAATGAGTTAGTTAACGCACTATTTTCTGTTAATGTAGCTCATCTCTGAGCTCGGGTGCCCTGGGGAATGCTGGGAAAATGTGATAATTGGCCGTAGTTTATCATCGATTGCAGACTGATGAATGGGGCGAGAGGGACTCCATTTGTTTATGTCTTGTTTTGCTTTATCTCACTGCCATCTTCCCCTCCCCCTTCTCCTCTCCATCACTCCTCGTCTGAAGGCCGGAGTCAACGTGCTCCTGCAGGATGTGAACGGGAACATTCCACTGGACTACGCCACAGAGGGGACGGAAAGCAGCTACATCCTCATCAGACACCTGGAGGAGAATGGTAGGGTCCTTAATTCGTTAAGTTCCTTACTTAGTTCCTTACCTGTTTTGTATGACTACATAAATGTATAACTAGGACCTGTAGTGTTACAAGTTTATGGGCCATTAATTATTTATTATAAACATTTTTTGAGAGAAGTCTCTTATGCTCACCAAGTCTGCATTTATTTGCTCAAAAATATATATAAGATATATTATATATTATGAATATTGTAAAATATTACAATTAAAAAAAAAAAAAAAAAACTGTTTTCTGTGGAAGCCTGTTTTCTCCACTGGATAAAAAAGGTACTTATGATATTTTATCTCACAATTGTGAGTTTCTCGCAATTTTGTCTTAGAATTGTGGGATGTACACTTGCAATTCTGAGAACATCAGTCTTATATCAGGGTTTATAAACTCGCATTTGCAAGAAAAAAAAGTCAGAATTGTGAGTTTTTATATCAAGCAATTCTGACTTTATAACTTGCAATTGCGACTTTATATCTGTGTTTGAGAAAAAAGTCAGAATTGCAAGATATAAACTCGCATTTGTGAGAAATAAGTGAGAATTGCGACTTCTTATCTCGCAATTCTGAATTTATAACTCACAATTGTGAGTTCGTTATGCAATTCTGAAAAAAAAAAAAATCAGAGTTGCAAGTTTTTATCTCACAACTCTGACTTTATAACTCGCAATTGAGAGTTTATCATGCGATTCTGACTTTGACTCGAAATTGTGAATTTATATGACTTTTTCTCAGAACTGCGAGATAGAAACTCATGTTTGCGAGACTTGCAAGATGAACTCATATTTGTGAGAAAAAAAGTCAGAATTGCGCATTTTTATCTAGCGTTTCTGACTTTTTAACTCACAATCGTGACTTGATATCACGCAATGGTGACTTTATAATTCGCAGTTTATATCTCACAGTCCTCGCAATTTTGACTTAACTCGCATTTATTTTTTATTTTATTTTATTTTATTTTCCACTGCAAAATAATATAATGTATTATATAATGTATCTAATATAATGTCTACCATTAATTAAAGATAAACAAAATAAATACATTGAATTTCATTTGTGCTAATGAAAAAAAATGTGCTAATAAAAAAAGAAAAAAAAACAATTGTGCAACTCGAAATTGTGAGTTTATATCAGGCAATTCTAACTTTATAACTCGCAGTTGTCGCAATAACCTTTTTTTATTTTGTATTTATTTGTGCTGCTTAATATTTTTGTTATACATTTTTTTCAGAATTTTTTGAAGTTCAAAGGAAAAGCATTTATGAGAAATAGCAATATTTTGTACCATCATAAATGTCTTTACTGTCAATTTTGATCAATTAAATGCATCCTTGCTTAACAGTATTTACATCATCAATTAAGCAATCAGTCATTCAATGTAACTGACCCCAAACTTGTGATGTATATTAAGATTTTTGTTTGTTTCAGTTTTAAATTGCATATAATGTTTCCAAGGAATTAAAAAATAAATAAAATAAAAAAAATAAATAAAGTTAAATTTCATTTATTTTTTAAATGCTTCATATTTAGATGGCAGAAAACTTCTTCTCTTTGTTGAATTCTGGTAAAAAAAAAAATAATAATAAAATAAAAAAAAGACTGAAACTGCAGCATTTTTTTTTTTTTTTTTATCTTGTCTTGTGTAGGACACATTCTGTTATAGATTTTTGCATGACACCATGTTCCCTGTTGCTGACACGTGTAAATAACAAAGCAGTCCTGCCAACTGATAACTGCACAAATATATTTCTACCAGCTGAATTGTATATACAGTACTACTGTTCAACCGTGCCATTGTTAACAATCATGCATTCTGTCAGCTCACATGCTGGATACAGTAAGAGTTACTTTAGCCTGCTAATCAATCAACGAGATCCGGAGAAACAGAGTCAGTCACAGAGCTCGTTTATCATTACAGTCAGGACTCCCACTATCTCAGGACGACCTGCTCCACATCTTCTTTTACTGCTGATCTTATGCTGTGTCTAATAGAGCGCTTTTTGCAAGTGGAGATGATTTGTTGCCTCAGACATGTGAAACTGAAGAATATATCCTCCATTTGTCACGGAGAGAGATCCCGTCTGATCCCAAACATAACCACTCTGTCCTGAACTCCTTCTGTCCATCTCACTTGTACACCTGTCTGTGCATTTGTCAGGAGTGGACATGAGCTCTATGCACCAGATGAAAACCCAGCGCTCGTCCACCATGTTGTCTGACGTGAGGCAGCTGGTCAGCAGCGGGGGCAGCGTCAATCAACAAAATGATGACGGGGTCACGCTGGTGAGAAAATACTTGAATCCCAAAATGTGTAACGCTTCGCTGATCTCTAAGTATAACGCAGTCTGTGTGATGTTTACAGATGCTGATTTGAATTGGAAGGCTTGTGGCCAAATGAAACATCACATGTGACGTGTTTGTCTGTGTCTGCAGCTACACATCGCCAGTGCCAGTGGTTATAAGGAGGTGGTGTCTGTGCTGCTGGAGAATGGGGCAGACGTCCAGGTGTCTGACAACAGCTTCTGGACACCCTTACATTTGGCAGCCAAATACGGACAGGTACATATCATTACATGGCATTATGTATCATTTCCTGATAGACACTGATTTTTCACAAACAAATTTGTGACCATGCATCACAAAACCAGTCATAGGGGTCAATATTTGGCTGAGATGCAACTATTTGAAAATCTGGAATCTGAGGGTGCAAAAAAATCAAAAATCACTTTTAAAGTTTTCCAAATGAAGTTCTTAGCAATGCATATAACTATTCAAAAGTTTTTATATATTTATGGTAGAAAATTTACAAAATATCTTAATGGAGCATGATCTTTACTTAATATCCTAATGATTTTTGGCATACAAGAAAAATGGTTAATTTTGACCCATACAAGGTATTGTTGGCTATTGTTACAAATATACCCGTGCTATTTATGATTGGTTATGTAGTCCAGGGTCACGTGTGGACTGAACTAGAGCTTTCCAACTTTTGCAGTGGGTATTTTAGGAATGTATTTACATTTCTATTTATTTATTTTATTTTTTATTTTATTTTATTGATTTTATATAGCACTGCAAAATAATAGAATTTATGTTCATGCCTTACTGTCTCTTCCAGTAATTCTTCCACTAATTAAAGATAAATATAAAATAAATACATTGAATTTTATATCTTTAGGCACATGATTTATAGATAAATATATGCATTTGTTTTCTTTAGGTATTTTAGCAATGTATTAATGTGCCAACCCTCTGTCAGTGAAAATAAATATTTAATTTTATTTAATTTAATTTTATTACATTCCAACCCTCTGTCAGTGAAAATAAATATTTTATTTTAATTTAATTTAATTTAATTTTATTATTTACTCTTGCAGTAATTCTTCCATCAATTAAAGATAAACATAAAATAAATACATATTAAATTTTATTTGTAGTGCAAACAAAAAAAAATGCAAATACATACCTAAAACTGTACAGATTTATTAATTTGTATAGCACTAAAAAAATGATGTAAAAATTATTTAAAAATGTAGTTCTGCAGTAATTCAGTCTTTAAAGATATAAATGAAATAAATACATATTACATTAATTTATAGTGTTATACAAATAAACTATTTATGTAACACTATACAGTAATCTATGTTAGTTTTTGTTTATTTGTAAAGCAAACAGGCTGCTGACCTCTGGATGAAACAAATATTCTGGCAAATTTGAATTTGCATTAGTGTAATATGCAATATTGCCTGTGCTTCTTGTGTTTAGCCATTTTATCAGATTGCTGTTCACGGTCAGTGGAATGTATTGATATTAGAGTTACTGTTGACCAAATACAGTTCATTAATTCACCCTCCCTTCCTGTTTCTGATTAATGACACTTCAGCATTGCATTGATCTTGCCAATTCTCAGCCAGATGGACTCGAGCTTTGAGGATCATATGAAGTACTAATGTGTTTTATACGAGTTAAACAACAGCGCTTGCGCTAGAGAAGATTGATTTCTAGAGGAAAGGACGAACCTGCTGACATGGTCAAATATTTGATAATGTTTCAGATTGCTGATGAAGACAATTTTCCTTCTTTCTTCTCCTTTGTTCTTTTTGTCGCCCAGGATCATTTTGCCTACATACACACCTTTGTGTTTTCCTTTTTCCTCCTCCCTTTCTGGAACAGTTCTTAAAGGGATAGTCAACCAAAAATGAAAATTCGGTCATTATTTACTCACCCTCCTGCCGTTCCAAACCCGTAACACTTTCATTCATCTTCGGAACACAAATTAAGATATTTTGATGAAATCCGAGAGATTTATGACCCTGCAGAGACAGCAACGGCAGCACCATTTTGGTGGAAAATGTCCTATAGGACCTCTAGAGATTGAAGAGGGTGCAAGACTATCTTCTATTTGTCTATTGCTGACAGTTACAAAAACTACCGTGGCTGTGGTAGATATATTATAGCAATCATAAATGCAGTATCATGGTACTGAATGGTCCCTATCCTATTCTCAAGGTACTTCAAACAGTACAATGATATCATGGCACTTGTCCAAAATGAATAGTATTATCTCTAAATACCAAATGTAATTAATATTTGTTTGTGAAGGGTGGTCTGAGATTGCAAGGAGTAGTGTTTGATCTGTAGTCTAACACACCCACATACACTCGCAAATAATAAACACACTCAGAGAGATGTTTTCTCTGCCTACATCTATAATTCATTGCAGCAGGACAGAATCTCTGTCTCTCTGTCTCTCTCTCACACACACACACACACACACATACACAGACAGACAGACACACAGATTGAGTCAGTCATTAGCACTGCAGATGGTTGTGTGAGTCAGCAGAGCTGCCATGCTGCAGTTGCAGAGTTTCACTTCAGTTTGAGCATTATCATACACAATCCGAACAACTGGAAACATTATTTAGTACATGCAGTGAACACTGGAGAGCATTGTAAACAGGGTGGGAATACAGTATTGCACCTGGAATTTTTTTTCCGCAGTTTTGAGTAAATATGCGATATATACCAGCCACTGTGGTGGGCGACCTGTTTTTAAACAAAAGCCTTGATTGTTGAAAACAACTGCGAGACAATGACACACTCTTGTTGAAGTAACACCTTTAGTTGTATTATGAAAACAGACAAAATAAAAGCTGGAAAAGCATGTGTCTGATTGACTGTTTGTCTTGATCTTCACGCTTCATTTTTTTATTTTTGGGTGAACTAACTCTTTAACCATGTAATATTACAATTTCTCGTTTTTGAGTTAATTTTGGACACACACACGTACAGTTGAGGTTAAAAGTTACATCCCGCTTTCAGACTCTGCAAAATGTTAATTATTTTACCAAAATAAGAGGAGTCATACAAAATGCATGTTATTGTTTGTTTAGTACTGACCTGAATAAGATATTTCACATAAAACATGTTTACATACAGTATAGTCCACAAGAGAAAATAAGTTGAATTTTTAAAAATGACCCCTTAATACTGTGTTGTTAACTGAATGATCCACAGCTGTTTTTTTGATAGTTCTTCAGAAAAATCCTTCAGGTCCCACAAATTATTTTTTTTTTTCAGCATTTTTGTGTATTTAAACCCTTTCCAACAATGACTGTATGGTTTTGAGATCCATCTTTTCACACTGAGGATGACTGAAGGACTCGTATACAACTATTACAGAAAGTTCAAACGTTTACTGATGCTTCAGAAGGAAAAAGTATGCATTAAAAGCCGGGGGGTGAAAACTTTTGAACAGAATGGTGATGTGTATATTTTTCTTTTTTTGCCTAAGTATCATATTTTTTCATTTAGTACTGCTCATCAGAGTTAAAGTCAACATAAGTTAAAATTACACTGATCTTAAAATTCGAAAAGTTTTCACCCCACCCGGCATGGCTTTTCCTTCTGGAGCTTGACCTCATCTACTCTCTAAAGCTGTTTTTGAGTTAATTTTGGATGTACACACATACATAATAGATCAGAAACATGCAGAAGCATGCATAGTATGCAGATACAGTCGCACACACTTCACGACACCAGTCTGAAATGCTGTGATATAGTAGAGATACAGGAGATACAGTAACAGAATTTAAAAGACAAGTAAACAAATGTAGATAAATATGGTTGTATGTCTGTGTGCAGGCCGTGGCTAATGAACTCAGTGCTGAGGGTGTGAATGCGAGGTGTTAGCATATGTTTGGTGCTGAAGGCTGGAGCAGAGCTGTTCTGGCAGCTGATGTTGTAGATTAAACCCAGAGCTGATGGATGCAGACGTCTTTAAGATGTGACCTACATCTTTTAATATTCTCTTTGAGTTCCTCTCAAGTCATGGAGATGTGTGTGCGTGTGTTTGTGTCCCTACAGACCCACATTGTGAGCCAGCTGTTGAAGCACAAAGCAGATCCTACTCTCCTGAACTGCAACCAGGACAAGCCCTCAGGTACAAACACACACAGAAACCGCACTAGTGGTCAACCAATATGAAGTTTTCATTGAGTGATGTTGATATCTAGGAGGAGTTTCACCGTCATGTTTCACCACAAAGTGTAAAAAAAAAAAAAAAAAAAATATATATATATATATATATATATAATTTTTTTTTTTTTTTTCAATCAGATTAATGCAGGAAATGTGCTACAAATGTTACAAATCTAAAAAAAAATCTCAATATGGGATCCATTTTCTTTATACAAAATGTAATTTACCTATTTTTTACTTGTTAAAAAAAATCTGACCTCAAACATTTGAATGGTAGTGTAAAAAGCATACATATTATATTTTTTATAGAATGAAAAAAAATGGAACAAATAAAATATTTTGCTTTTAAAAAATCATACCATCATAATACAGTAACAAAATCTTTAAAAAGTTTTTTTTTTTTTTCTTTTCACATTTTGCAATATTCTGCTACTACTACTAATTATTATCCCATTATTCTTGATGATTATCAGACTTTCATTGCAGTATACAGTATATTTTTACTGTGTTAGTCAAAAAATGACTGTAATACAGTGATTGTAAGGCTGGTCAGTATAATATGGTACATTCATTTTACAATCATGAGAATTTTCACACTGATAAGAATTAAGCAGAAAATGTGCAACAAATGTTACAAAAACAAAACAAAAAAATCAATATGGGATTCATTTTCATTATACAAGATGTGATTTATTTGTTTTTTTTTTATTACAATTTTTTTACTGATCTCAAACTTTTGAATGGTAGTGTAAAAAAGTATACATTTTGTATTTTTAACATAATTTTCTAGAAAAATATTTCTATAAATATTTCTATAAAAAATGTATATTATATTATATTATAGTGAATTTTTTTTTTTTACCTCTACAGTTAAGTGCACACTACTAAACTGAAGCTTGCTGCAACTCACAGTCATGTCTTCTGTCATGTCGGTGTGCGCAGTATAAAACTAAACATACACTAGCTGTGTCAAAACAACATCATTCATCTGCTACGGTCCCCAAAAACACTCTCACACCAAGAGTTGATTCTTGACAACATGTCACCACACATCATGAAGGAAGGGTTTGTAGTCGTATTTCACACTGGTTTGCACAGAATGGGAAAAAGAAGCCAAGAAAATATGGATGAAACAGCAACTTGAAGAGATGTGGGGAACAGTTTTAGATCTATCTATCTATCTATCTATCTATCTACCTCCTTGTCTGTCTACCAAAATACCAAAGAGACCAAGAGTGTTTAGATTCTTAATATTACCAAATGTATAGTACAATTCTGTGACTTTCACACATAATATAGCTGAAACCAAAGTTGTTAGAGATGTGTTACACACTTGTGCCCCAGTGTTTAAGTGTGTTACACTGTTCTTCCTCTCTAGAGCTTTCTGTTGGGTGTGAATATTTCATAGCTGGGCAGATTTATTCAGTTCTGTCTTTCTCTGTTCGCTTCTCTGCTGATGTCTGTGAAAGTGCTTCCACTAGCCTGTGGCTCTGGATGGTTAATGTAACAACTACTGTCACAGCTAATTAAAGCCGAGAGATTCAAAGGGAAATATAATGAGAAACAAGATTTTGCTCTTTTCAAATAGAAAAAAAAAAATAAATAAAAAAAAATTGATGTGCTAACATTCACATTTCAGAACTCCCACACACTTCATTTATGGATTGGAAACTTGCCTGCAAAAAACAGGTTATTGAGAAACTGTGTGGTGTTTTTGTGACATTAATGTATCACTCTGTATGTCTACATATCAAAACTTATTGTACTTGGCAGTGGCATTTAATCAGTTCACATTTTACTCTTTCTGTACATTTATACATTTGGCAGACTTTTTTATCCAGAGTGACCTTCACTTAAAGCATATACGTACATTTCATTTAAAGGGGTCATCGGATGCCTGTTTTCCACAAGTTGATATGATTCTTTAGGGTCTTAATGAAAAGTCTATAATATACTTGGTTAAAAATTCTCAATGGTTGTTTAAAACAACACCCTTTTTACCTCGCCAAAATCAGCTCTGCAAAAATCATTCTGTTCTGGCCGAGGTTGCTTTTGTTAATGTTGCTTTTGTCCAGTGACCCCTTTAAAGCTATACATTTTTGTCAGTAACCTGCAGGAATCAAACCAATGATCTTGGCATTGCTAGGGCCATGCATAGCATAGCATAGCATAAAATAAAATAAAATAAAATAAAATAAAATAAAATAAAATAAAATAAAATAAAATAAAATAAAATAAAATAAAATAAAATAAAATAAAATAAAATAAAATAAAATAAAAACATATTTTTTTTATGAAATAATGATAATATACCTATTTACCTGTACTGTAAAAATAAAGGTGGTAAAATTATAAGTGACCTGTCCGTAAAACTGGATAACACACACACACACATGCAATAAACTTCAATTAAAAATAAATAAATAAATAAATAAAATTAAATAAATAAATAAATATTTTTACACCATAAATTATCTGGTAATTCATATATAATTCATATATATATAATCACATATATATATTATTATTATTTTTTTTTTTAATTACATGTAATTCCTTGGTTTCACTGTATGGCAAGGTATCTTACTAATAACCAATTAGCAGGTTTTTAGCATTTTGTGCATGTTTACAGACTAATGTAAAAATTTCACATTTTTTGTAGTTTTTTTTGTAAAGTTTATTTTTTAAAGTACACTGCAAACTTCACATGCAAAGAGAGGCCATATACATATTAGTTCAGTAACTTAAACAACACCCTTTTTGTGTCCGAGAGAGGATGGAAAATAATTATGTGGAACCAAATTATAACTCTGTCTGGTACATTTTCCCCTGAGGTCTGTCTAATACTGTCTTATATTATATTTTATGAGCATTTTCCTGTCTTTCTCTGACATTCGCCATTAAATGGGCTGTTTTCTTTCTGATATGCCTTTAGGGCTACTATTTAAAAACCCTTTTTTTGCATGTGAAATGAAATACTGTACTGTACTTATTAGGAAATAGTTCGTTGTTGTTGTTTTGAGCATAAATGTTAGCGAGAATAAATAATAAGAAAATAAACTGAACTCAAGAATCAAGCTTCTTCATCATAGTCTTAGCATCTTGTGCAATTTTTTTTTTTTTTTTACTGGAAAACAAAAGTATTCTATCCTCATCCCTTTGCATGGCTTGCAGGAGCATCATGTAGCTCATACTAAACCTCTGGTGAGGTGTTCAGTCTCCTGACTCTACAGACTCGCTCTTCCTTCTCTCCACGTCTCCTTTCCCCAGCGCTCTGTATCCCAGACTCCAATCAATAGTTCATCCTAAGACTCTGGCTTAACTCAAGGATGTCTGGGATGAAACTCAGAGCCAAAGTTAATCCTTTCTTTTCACTTAATGTCTCTTTAGAGAGCAGAGTCTATCTGACTTTCCGAAGAGAATGTGTGTGATTGGAGGATCATTCTGTTGGGTGTCACTCTTTCTTGGTAAGAAAGACAAAAGGCTGGTCCCTTACGGTTCCTTTCATGAGGGACGGATTATCCGCCTTCACGTCCCCCAGTTCAGAGCACAGATGGATCAATCTGAAGCAGGGCTCAATGCCCATCACATTATGGTCACATCCATGTGAGAGACAGCAGGGGCTGAGCTACAGAGGGAATGAGGGAAATCGATTGGACCCCAGGGAAAATCATAGCTCAAAATGATAAAAACAACAACAAAAAAACAAAAGACCAAACCAAATTCATCTATGAATGTATATTTTTCTTTTAACTTTCTGCTACAACTGAGCATTCTCTTGCAGTAAGATGATTTATACATTGACCCACTCTGACTTTGTTTTTTTTACAGACATAGCTGCTACTGAACAGATTGCAGAGATGCTGATGAGAGCAGAGGAATTCTGGGTACAGAGACAGACAGACCCTTCGGCTCCGCCTCCACAATCAGAAGAGCACTGCACAGAGGCCAACCAGGACAGCAGCCTGCCTGTGAAGAAACTGTATGTACAGTAGTTACAGACTTCATTTATGATTCATTGAAAGTGTTGCCAATCAGATTTTAGCAAATTCAGACTGACATTCAGGCTGAAAAGTCCTACTTAGATTAGTAGGCATATAGTAAATGTGTGTATTTATATCAGGATTGGAAATTAACAGGGGCTTGGAGCAAAAATGCCACTAAAGTAACTAAATGACTCAGCGTTTTTGAATGAATGATAAAATCAGTCACTTGCTGTGTTCATTAATGAATCATCTGTTTTGAATAAATTGGTCTATGATCTATAGTTTCTATCGTTCTATCGTTCATTGTCATTCTATATATCGTTCTGTCTATTGTTCTATTGTTCTGTCTATCGTTCGTTCGATCTATTGTCCCTTCATTTGTTTGTTTTATCTACCGTTCGGGTGTTCTATTTATCGTTCATTCATTCATTTGTTCTATCTTTCGTTCTATTTATCTGTCGTTCTGTTGTTCTATCTATTGTTGGATTGTTCATTCGTTCGTTTGTTCGTTTATTCATTAGTTTGTTCTATCTATTGTTTAATTGTTCTATCTGTAGTTTGTTCTTTCATTCATTCGTTCGTTCTATCTGCCATTTGTTTGTTCTATCTATTGTTCTATCGTTCTATCTATCGTTCTATTTTTTATTCATTCATTCATTCATTCATTTATTCTATCATTCGTTTGTTCTATCTTTTGTTCTATTTGTCTGTCGTTCTGTTGTTCTGTTTATTGTTCATTCATTCATTCATTTGTTCGTTCTATCTAGTGTTTGTTTGTTCTATCTTTCGTTCTATTTATCTGTCGTTCTGTCTATCATTCTATCTTTTGTTAGATCTTTCATTCGTTCTATCATTCATTAGTTTATTCATTTGTTCTCTATCATTCATTTGTTCTATCTATCGTTCTGTCTGTCGTTGTCGTTCTGTCGTTTGTTCGATCTGTTGTTTGTTCATTCTATCTATCGTTCGTTTGTTCATTCGTTTGTTCTATCTGTCGTTTGTTTGTTCTATCTGTTGTTCTATCTATTGTTCTGTCGTTCTATCTATCGTTCATTTGTTCTATCTTTCATTCTATTTATGTATTGTTCTGTCTTTCGTTTGTTCTGTCGTTCGTTCGTTTTATCTATCGTTCATTCGGTCATTCGTTAGTTCTAACTATCGTTCATTTGTTCCATCTATCGTTTGTTTATTCTCTCTTTCATTCTGTCTATCTATCTATCTATCTATCTATCTATAGTTTGTTCGTTCGTTCGTTCAATCTGTTTGTTTGCTCTATCTATCATTCGTTTATATGTTTGTTCTATCTGACGTTTGTTAGTTCTATCTTTTGTTCTATCGATTGTTCTATCATTATATCTATCTATCTATCTATCTATCTATCTATCTATCTTATTCATGTGTTATGCCATCTCTGACCTAAACAGCCTGTGTAAATGCATCTAAATGCCACTTCAGATGCAGCTTCTGTGCCACCAGTGGCAGTGCAAAGATGGATTGTATTGATATTGATTTCTGTGTTCTTTTTTTTTTATTTTTTATTTTTATTCTTCTTCCTTCAGGGCTACTATGACTCTACCCATCTCTAGGAGAGACAGTTTGTTGGAAAAGGAGGCCATGTTCAGGGACTCAGGAGGAGCTCTGACACAGCAGCCTTCACTTGATAACGGGCTGGATGGACCATATCCCAGCGCTGCAGGAAAACTGGAGCAGGTCAGAGGAGAGTTGGGACCTTCACTGAGGAAAATTGTCCTTTAAAGATAGTTTAAAAATCTAAACTGGATATTATGGTCATCATAGTCTAAGTGTTATAGATCATGCAAGCTCTGTTCCAAAACACTGTGACACGTTAAATGTACAGTATGCCATTGAAGGCATCCTAGGTATGATTTTAGGTTGAATGTGACCTTGGAAGACTAGGTTTTATATCCTAGTTTAAATATGCACAAGAATCTATAACAGAACCGTTACAATAAATTCACTAGCCCAAAACAATTGTATTCTGTCCCAATCTTGCACATTCAGAGTGATTTGTCTTGTTCCTAAAGGGGTAATAGAGAGAAATGAGTAATATCTAACACACTTAGATCCCATCTCACCACGGCAGGTTTTGGATTATGCATTTGAGAAAGTCCTTAACTGCTATTAGATAGCAGCAAGTAGAATCATTCATAGTTTGGATGTAAAGTGACCCCACTCACCCTAAAACTGACCCCTGACCTCTGAAGAAACAAAGAAAATCAGTTCCATTACTCTCATGTCTGCAGTGCTGTGTAAGCTTATAGTTAAGTGTATGTGTGTGTGTATTAGGATGAAGAAAGTAGATTTCTTCTGATGAAAACAATCATTTTCTTTAGAATAACATGCCATGATGAGTTATGCACAATAAAACCAGGGGTGGTTTTTAAAGAAGGCCAGTTTATCCCTCATCCAAAAAATGAGCATAAAATATTTACTTGTCCTTGTATTGTTCCAAACCTAAATGCTGTTTATTTGTTTGTGTTAAAGATAACAGAGAATTTCATATTGCTTAAA
This sequence comes from Cirrhinus mrigala, assembly GCA_036247105.1. Taxonomy (NCBI): domain Eukaryota; kingdom Metazoa; phylum Chordata; class Actinopteri; order Cypriniformes; family Cyprinidae; genus Cirrhinus; species Cirrhinus mrigala. Next base: position 8,146,634 of record CM070015.1, on the reverse strand, counting down.
TATGACAATATAATATAAAGACTATTTTAATCATTTGAGTATTTCAGATTTCATAATAAAGAATGTGTGTTTTTTTTTTTTTGTTCCAGGTGAAACTAATGCCTCCTGCTCCTAATGATGACCTTGCATCCCTCAGTGAGCTCACGGACAGCAGCCTGCTCTATGAAATGCAGAAGCGATTTGCTAACGACCAGATATATGTACGTAAATACACAAACACATATACAGTCATTGTGGCTATAATGCAGTGTGTAGTCAGAAGCCTCAAATTGAGAATGCACACACAGTTAGGAACCCAACCCTCCATCTAGCCCGTTCAGGAAGAGACTTTCATTCTCTGTGCTAACCCACTCTGAAGGAGTTGACGTCCGGATTCTGGCCTCTATCATACACTCTGTGGTCTTTCACCAAGCCATCCGGTCCAGTGCGCCTTTCACACATACACACACAATGCTGCTGGATCTCTTGTCTTGAGGTCTTGGCCAGTGGCCAAGGCCTCTGTTTGTAGCGTGGCCAGGGACTGGTGTTTGGATGGCAGCCCTCTAGGTCTCACTGTATTCAGGCCAAAGACTTGAGCCAGCCCTGGGGAGATGAAAAGACATTCTTACATTGACTCTCTGTTAACGGCTGCTGTCGTTACTGCTACTGTTACCACAATGGCTCTTGCTACAATAAATCTTGGCCACTGAGGTTTACTGTATGTCTTGATGCTGCTGTAATCCTACAGCTATGCTAACTCAATTATTCTTAATTCTGTCTCTGCCACCATGGATACTGTCAATGCCATTACTACTATTTTTATTAAAGGAGAAGTTCACTTCCAGAACAAAAATTTACAGATAATTTACTCACCCCCTTGTCATCGAAGATGTTCATGTCTTTCTTTCTTCAGTCCATAAGAAATTATGTTTTTTGAGGAAAACATTTCAGTATTTCTCTCCATGTAGTGGACTTCTGTGCTGACTAGGGCTGCAACGATTAATCGCACGATGTCGTGAGGCGCGTTTAGTCAATGAAGCCGGTACTTTGATTAGTAGTAAAGCTCCATCACGTGCGTTCAGCTGGAGCGGCAAGTAATACACAGAGCCGTAAAGCACTGACAAGCTACGCCAAATCGCGCGCAAAATCGAATTCGATTTTGAACGCGATTTTGCCGTAGCTTGTCAGCCGCTCCAGCTGAATGCACGTGATGGAGCTTTACTACTAATCAAAGTACCGGCTTCATTGACCAAACGCGCCTCACGACATCGTGCGATTAATCGTTGCAGCCCTAGTGGTGACCCTGAGTTTGAACTTCCAAAATGCAGTTTAAAAGCAGCTATAAAGGGCTCTAAATGATCCCAGCCAAGGAAGAAGAGTCTTGTCTAGCAAAATGGTCGGTTATTTTCTAAAAAAAAGAAGTACAATTTATATACTTTTTAACCTCAAACTCTTGTCTTGTCTAGCTCTGCGTGAACTCTGTGTATTCCGGTTCAAGACAGTTAGGGTATGTGGAAAAACTGAACCGGAGTTCATGCAGAGCTAGACAAGATGAGCATTTGAGATTAAAAAGTATATAAATTGTCTATTTCTTTTAGAAAATGACTGATCGTTTTGCTAGATAAGACCCTTTGTCCTCGGCTGGGGTCATTTAGAGCCATTTGAAGCTGTGTTTAAACTGCTTTTTGGAAGTTCAAACTCGGGGGCGCCACAGAAGTCCACTATATGGAGAACAATCCTGAAATGCTTTCCTCAAAAAACATAATTTCCTTATGACTGGAATGGAACTTCTCCTTTAAAGAGCCGTCTTTTGGACCCACTTTAGTAGGACTTTATGTAAATTCATAATTCTGTTGTCTTATAAAAATGGTTAAAGTGTACAGTCAGATGCACTGATGAGCATTTATAGTTAACTAAAATGCATTATTGAATAACATGATATTTGAAATTATAATCAAGCACTTTACACGTGCTTTAGTATGATATGGCACACTGAATGCCTTTATTTCACCAATTCGACAATTCAGAAGAGCACCCATTGTTGCATGTCTGTTATTCTGTCCTAAACGAGAGTTATCTTTTCTTGTGAATCAATGAGAATACAATTACAGGAATAAATCCATCTCTTTCCTCACCGTGGATCGTTTGAGCAGGTCTGCGGTCCATGGCTGCACGCGGGCAGTAATGCCTGGCAGTCGACTACACACTGTGCTCGTTCATGACCGGAGCCAAATCTATGCTTAATGGCCGCTGCAATTCCCACACTTTACAATGGAGCATGATGAAGTCTCCCTACTGAGGCCAATATGGAGGGAGAGAGCAGAGATGGGGCCTTTTGTGTTGCACTGTAATGGGGTCTAATGATGTCTGTCATTACGGCAATGATGGATAGAGATGGTGATGGTTACTGATCGTTTAGCGAGAGATGGAAAACGTGAGAGATGCCAGACGTGCACTTTATAAGAGGGGATTGATCCATGTTTCCATATGTTAGTTATTTAGTTTGTTCACATCTATATGTAGACATTTTCTTCTCTAATATGTACTAGTACCTCTAGCGAGTGCTCTCTGATCTCAGTTTTGGGGTCAAATGGTTCAAACATATTCATAAATCTCTTAGAAACCGAGAGTCCAACTACAGCATGTGCACAAGTCAGTATTCATCAGATGTTTTGTGAAAGATTTGTGTAACTGACTCTAAAAGGTTACTGACCTTCAGAGTGGTATTGAGAGCACACTATTATAACACAAACAGCAACCTAGTCCTCTACTCCCAGGAGGCATTGCTGTCGTCTTAGTGATAACAGGGCTTGTAATAGAGTAATCTAACCAGGAGCAAGGATTGAGGCTGGTGCAGTTGACCCTCTTGAGAGATAAATTAGCATTTGGCCTGTACTGATACCCTCAGGACTCATGAGAGCCATTCTACTGCTGCTGCAGGAGGAATTATATGGTGTTAAAGGGTGAGTTTATCTAAAATAGCTGATGGCAAAATAATTGACGTGGAAAAAGAACTTGGCCACAAATACTGTGGCAAAGACAATACTGTAACAAATCAAAATTTTATAGACATGCGCTACTGCTCAAGAGTTTGGGGACAGACTTGAATTTAGCACTGATAATAGCAAAGAAGTGTTTCTTGCAGCAAATCAGCATATTAGAATGATTTCTGAAGGATCATGTGACACTGTAGACTGGAGTAATGATGCTGAAAATTCAGCTTTGCATCACAGGAATGAATTTAATTCAGAATATATTAAAATAGTAAACAGTTGTTTTACATTGTAATAATATTTCTCTATTACTGTATGAGCGTAAATGTCCTTGCACACGGGGTCCTGAATTTTTGTATACATTTTTCTGTATTCATCAAAATTTGACTTTCCGGTGGCTCAGCATTGTAAAAACACCTCTCATAATGCTTGATACTGATGTGAAAAATGCAGAAAAACAATTTTTTTTTTTTTTTTTTTTTTTTTTTTATGAAGGATGGTAGTGTGGCAGTGTAAGGTCGTATTTATTTTTTAAAGTGCAAAGGTCTTCAGGTTCCACAGATTCTTTGGTTTTTCAGCATTTTTGTGTATTTGAACCCTTTCCAACAATGACTGTATGATTCTGAGATTCATCTTTTCACACTGAGGTCAACTGAGGCACTCATATGCAACTATTACAGAAGGTAACACTCACTGATGCTCCAGAAGGAAACATCTATGCCGGGGGTTGTAAACTTTTGAACAGAATGAAGATGTGTAAATTTTTCTTACTTTGCCTAAATACCATTTTTTAAAATTTATTTATTTACTTATTTTTTATAAGTACTGCCCTTCAGAAGCTACAGAAGGCACTTATATGTTCCTCAGAAGTCAAAATAAGCTAAATTTACCCTGATCTTCAAAAACCTCTGGCTCTTTACGCATCATTTTGCCTTCTGGAGCATCAGTGAGCGTTTGAGCCTTCTGTAATAGTTGCATATGAGTCCCTCACCTGTTCTCAGTGTGAAAAGATAGATCTCAAAATTATACAGTCATTTTTTGTAAGGGTTCAAATACACAAAAATGCTGAAAACCAAAGAATTTGTGGGACCTGAAGGATTTTTCTGAAGAACAGCGGACAGTTTAACTGTTCAGAACAAACAAGGGACTCATGAACAACTATCACTAAACAAAAAACAAAACAAACAAAAAAAATGTCTTTTATGTGAAATATCTTATTCAGGTCAGTATTAAATAAAAATAACATGCATTTTGTATGATCACTCTTATTTTGGTAAAATAATTTACATTTTGCAGATTCTGCAAGGTGTATGTAAACTTTTGACCTCAACTGTATATCTCTCAATAGCTATCGGCATGGTTACCAACATTCTTCAGAATGTCTTCTTTTGTGCACACAAACATAATTTTAATTTCTGGAAGAGCTATAACTTTAAAAACAGTGATTAGTTCATTTTGGAAAGCTCTCATTTTACCAATCCGGTAAACCAGACAATATTTTGACCATTGTGTCTTTGACTGACTTTTTTTTTTTTTTTTTTTTAATTCTTTGTCTTTTCAGACCTACATTGGACACATTCTTCTCCTCATCAACCCTTATAAGGACCTGCCCATCTACTCTAATCTGGTAAGTACAGAGACACGCATTCTATGTTGTTGTTGTTTTATTAAATAAATGTTTAATTCATCAGCTGTATATTTTAAAGCATTCATCTGTCTGTCTACTCATTTTAAGTCATTCTCTAGTTCACACTATGTAAGCACAGCGCAGCACTTTCAATTCAAACAGGACTTGATCTCTTGATAAATAATTCATGGCCTTCCTGACAGTGATAGCCTATTCAATATACAGCGCTCGCTTCCTGCGCCCTCTTCATCTACCCATATGATCTCCGCTCCTCCTTCCTCTATTTATTTCTGTATCTTCCTTGGGTTGTTAGAGGTTCTCAAGTTTAGCGTCCGTCCGGCCCGACTGCCGTCCCCTCTGATACAGCTGGCTGTCCACAGAAAGGCAAAGTTGATGAGAGCACGCTCATCAGGGACTCGCAGCATGTGCCACCCGCCGCTAAGAAAAATAAAAGATGACAAGATGACCATCTGTCCGCCGTAACGCTTTACTGGCACGTGAAGGAGAGCAGAGGAGTAGATGAAACGGACACACACACACACACTTTATAAATGATATGCAGTCGGTCCGTTGGGGCGTCTGTCCCCTGTCGGCCCCCCTGCATCAGAGACTCATTTCAGGCATGATTTCTTCACTGTGTCCCCCAGATTGGGGCTCAGAGTCAGAATGATGCGTCGAGAGAGGAGGACATATGTAGCGTCATCTGTGATGGCCTCAAACCGCCATCATGCTCATGTTACATCACCTGACCCCCTTTATCATAAACTTTAATCCAGGGTCTACATATCAGTATCCGTCCTTCAGAACACAACCTCCATCTTGTCCTTCAAAAAATCGCCAAGTGCCTCTGCTGGGCTAATTTCCTGTCAGACATAGTGATTAGGGGCTAAAACATTTTAACTACAATAAAAGTGTAGTAAAAATCTGGTTTGTGTGTGTGTTTGTGTGAATGTTTGGTTGTTTTGTTTGGTTTCTTATTTTGTTATGGTTTTATTTTGGTTTTGGTTTTGTGTGTGTGTGTGTGTGTGTGTGTTGTGGTCTTTATTTTAGTGTTTTGTTCATTTAAAATGTTTATTTTTATGTTTGTCTTTGTTTTTGTGTTTTATTTAATTTTATTTTTTTGTTTGGTTTGTGTTTTGTTTTATTTATTTTGTTACCTTTTTTTTTTTTTTTTTCTTTTTGTTTGGGTTGGTTTTATGTTTTTGTTTTGTTTGTGTGTGTGTATATATATGTTTGTTTCTTTTACATTTTTGTTTTTGTTAAGTTGTTTTGTTTGGTTTTTGTTTTTGTGTTTTGGTTATGTGTTTGTTTTTTGTGTTGTGTTCTTTATTTTAATGTTTTAATACTTTTAAATGTTTGTTTCTTTTGTTTTTGTTTTATTTACGTTTTTGTTTGTTTAGTTAGATTTTTTTTTTTTTCTTTTAAATGTTTTTGCTTCTTGATTGGTTTAGTTTTGTGTTTTTGTTTTGTTAGTGTGTGTACATGTTTGATTCTTTTAAATGATTTTTTGTTTGTTTGTTTTTGGTTTCTGTTTTGGTTTTAATTTGTTTCGGTTTTGTGCTTTTCTTTTGTGTGTTTGTTGTGTTTTATTGTTTTGTGTCTTTTAAATGTTTTGTTTCTTTCAAAGGTTTTGTTTTTTTATTTTATTTTTATGTTTTATTTAAATTTATCTTTGGTTTGTGTTTTGTTAGATTTTTTTGTTTTGTTACTTTTAAATGTTTTTGTTGTATTTACTTTTTTGTTTGTTTTGTTTGATTTTTTTTTAATGTTTTAGTTTTATCTGTGTTTTTGCTGTTTGTTTGGTTTAGTTTTGTGTTTTTGTTTTGTTTGTGTGTGTATGTTTGATTATTTTATTTATTCATTTTTTGTTTTGTTTTGTTTGTTTTTGTTTGGTTTCAGTTTTGGTTGTATTTTGTTTCGGTTTTGTGTTTTATTTAAATTTATTTTCTGTTTGGTTTGTGTTTTGTTAGATTTTTTTGTTTGTTTGTTTGTTTGTTTTGTTACTTTAAAATGTGTTTGTTTTGTTTTGTTTTATTTAATTTTGTTTGATTTTTTTTTTGGGGGGGTTTCTTTTAAATCTTTTTATTTATTTTTTGTTTGTTTTATCTGTGTTTTTGTTTTTTTGGTTCGGTTTTGTTTGGTTATTTTTTGTATGTGTGTGTGTGTATGTATGTCTATGTTTTTTGTTTTTGTTTTGTGTTTGATTCTTTTAAATGACTCTTTGGTTTGTTTGATTGTTTTGTTTGGTTTCTTTTATTGTTTCGTATTTATGTTGTTTTTCTTTTGTGTCTATTTGTTGTGTTTTATTGTTTTGTTTTGTTTTGTTTTGTTTTGTTTTGTTTTGTTTTGTTTTGTTTTTTGTTTTGTTTTGTTTTGTTTTGTTTTATTTTATTTTATTATTTTATTTTATTTTGTTTTATCTATGCAAAAGATTGTTGAATATAACAGGCAGTGAAATTCGCCTCCATGCAGCCTTGCAAAATCTAATGAACACGTTTCAGAGTAGTAGACAAAATGTTAAACAAACATAGACTGTAACGAAGACCCTTCAGCACATATGGCACATACTATAATGCCTGTAAATGCTGCCATTTCTGTGATTCATACACAGCTTGTGTCTCACTCACTCTTCCTCTGTCCTTCCTGTGTCCTCTATGCCTCTGTCATACAGCTTATGTGTACAGTATATGTGTTGTGTCTCAGTGGTAAAGGGTAATGAGATCTCAGCATTAGCCTTTTTTCCCAAATTGGGCTAAAATTTAGCTTACTCTGCATGTCACGCACATACGAACACACTTAACCTTTCTGTTTCTAACAACTACAAAAATAGCCAGACGCTATCTGCAGTGTTGCATGAGTTTTATTCCTGCTGTGTGAGGATATATTTTATGTTTCTGGCTTTTAGCCTCACAGAAATCAGATCTAAATATGTCATCTCTCTTATTACTTAAGACTCAAGATCCAAGCTCAGTTATTTCACTTTTTTTTTGCCAGCAAGTGCCTGTGTTAAGTTTAGCATTTCTTGTAAGAGACACCTGTGTTTGCACGGCAGCAAAAAACAGCGTTTAAGTTTTTGTTTTTGTTTTAATTAAATATGCATGAAAGCCACTTTGCTCAGCATGTTGTTTTCAGTCACCTGGACAAGAATCTAATCTCTGTGCAGAAAGTGGATATAAATGTTTAAATAAATGCAAGACAAAGACCAATCACAATTCAGTATGCAAAGAAATGTAAAAATAAAGACTAATTACTGATAATCATATCTCAGTGACATCATTGCTGTTGATTAGGTAAAAACATATAGCACAGCTATGATGTACAACCTGAAGTCGTCTACAAAATAAAGTTTTAAATGTGTAAAGGCTGTTTAAAGAGGCTTTACGTTAATTGCTTCAGGCTTAATTAACTTCAGGAGCTTAATGCGCAGAGGTTTAGAACTAATCCTGAGCAGAGCGCTTGAAGAATATCAATACAAACACTGTAAGGAATTGCACAGGTCATGGGAAATTAGCAGTGTTATGTAAATGTGTAATGCCTCTCTTTGTGTCTCTCAGGTCAGTCAGTTGTATCTGAGCTCCAGCGGTCGTCTATGTTCCTCTCTCCCGCCTCATATCTTCTCTTCAGCTGAGCGCGCCTATCACATGATGTTGCAGGAGCGACGGCCACAGTGTTTCATCATCAGGTGCTGCCCACTGACATGCATAACACTGCCACACTTGTCATTAGTTCTTCACATTTTCATGTTTTTTCTTGATCTAGAATATATAATATAAGTATATAAAAAGCAGACAGAGTCTTACATCAGGTTGGCTTCATCAGTAGGATGGTGGTGATTCCCCTTGAGGTGGATGTCCTATTACGCTCTAAATCCCAACGACTCAAAAAACATGCTTGTCCTAAAACTGTTGCCCTTAAACTGTCATGTAGCTCTAAAATAGATGATATTCACTTATGCGGCTTTATCACTGCTTCAGCCTGACAGTTTTGGCCTAGTTCACAACAGGGGCCACCTCCACTGTGTGATACTTGATGTGCTGAGTTATGAAGTCGAAAGCCATGGGAATCTGCAGTCCTCTTCAGTTGATGAAGCTGCCTGGATGAATGGGCAAAGCATCTCAAATACAGCGTTAAATTTTGGGGCATCTGAAAATGGCAATAATTAAAAACAGAAAATTATACATTTCATTAAAGCTTTATCTGATATTAATATTCATCAGAGAAATAACTGGGTATTTTAACATTTCAGTTAAAAATACATCTCATAATACATCTCATCTCATTAACATCTCATGTATGGCTTTTTAAGGGTTACGTATTTAACAAGCTTTATTTTAATTTTACTAAAATGTATTTATAATTTAATTTTACAGTATTATTGCTAATGCTAGTTAATAAAAATAAAACTTTGTTGCATTAATTAATATTGTCATATAAAATTTTAATTTCAGTTTTTAATGTTAACTAATGTAACTAATGCTTATTTTATTTTATTTTATTTTATTTTATTTTATACCTTATCCTGCAATCACAAATGACAGACTTAATTAATTAATTAATTAATGTTTTTATTTTACTTTATTTTATTTTGCTGTATATCTTTACTTATCTGGCAATCACAAATGACTGAACAAATAAATAAATAAATAAATGGATTTTTATTTTATTTTATTTTATTTTATTTTACCTTTCCTTTCCTTATTCTTTACTTTATATTATATCTTTACTTATCCTGCCTTATACAAATGACTGAAAAATAAATAAATAAATAAATAAATACATACATACATACATACATACATAAATACATTTTTTTATTTTATTTTATTTTATTTTATTTTATTTTATTTTATTTTGTTTTATTTTGTTTCGTTTTATTTTATTTTATTATACCTTTCCTACCCTTATTCTTTACTTTATATTATATCTTTACTTATCCTGCAATCACAAATGATTGGAAAATAAATAAATAAATAAATAAATAAATAAATAAATCATTGTTTTATTTTATTTTATTTTATTTTATTTTATTTTATACCTTTCCTTATCCTGCAATCACAAATGACAGAATTAATTAATTAATTAATGTTTTTGTTTTACTTTATTTTATTTTACTGTATATCTTTACTTTTTTTACTTTTATTTTATTATACCTTTCATTTCCTTATTCTTTACTTTATATTATATCTTTACTTGTCCTGCAATTACAAATGACTGATAAATAAATTTTTTATTTTATTTTATTTTATTTTATTTTATTTTATTTTATCTTGGAATCACAAATGACTAAATGAATGAATAAAATAAAATAAATAAAATAAATAAATGTTTATCCTGCAATCACAAATGAATGAAAAGACAATGATAAAAATAAATAAATAAATAAAAAACAAATATATATTAATGTGATTTTATTTTAAACCTTTTCTTAACCTGCAATCACAAACGACTGAATGACTGACTGAATTAATGACTGACTGAATGAATGAATGAATGATTTTTTTTTTTTATTACACTTTCTTATCCTAAATAATAATAATAATAATAATAATAGTAATGCAAATTCATTGGTTGAAAGGTAGATAACCCAAAATACAGGTCCAGATGTTTGTCCAGATGCTCCCAGATTTCACTGGACATTTTCTACCTTCTGTCATTGATGCACAAGCTTGTAGTTTGATAATAGGTTTACAGCTCAGTAAGTGATCCCGTGCTGACGGAGAGGCTCAAAATGAGGTTATGTTAGAAATGCCTACTCCCATATTTGGGTAATACTGACTCCTGCATCACCCGAGCGGTTCTCGCTAAACGCTGTCACGGAGACAAATGTGCAGGGGACGAAGTAAATCCAAACCTGTTAAAAGCTCTCAGCGAGATTAATGGATACAGGGGCAGCGGTGTAGCCTGGCTGTGTCCTGCTTTGCACTCCGGTCATCTCTGATTGCAATTAAGTCCTGTTTCACATTCTGATGCTCTTCTGCTGGCCCGATCCCGGTTTCGCTGAGCCAGAGAGGATCTGACAGCTACTTTAATGCCCTCTCTGCGTGGGCTATCCATCACACCAGCACACACAGTTTCGCAGGTGAGGGCAGATCGCTGCCGCCATGCTCTAGTGACTACAGAACCAGGGAAACAAAAGTGGTGAAATGCTAGTTCACAAACACAAACACCTACTCGCTACTGGCTCAAGAATGCATTGTGCCCTTGAGTTCAATTACAACCCAAAATGGGTTTCCAAAAAAGAAATGGAAAAACGGGAAGAAAAAGCAGCAGACCCTCCAGAAAATGATTAGTGGGAGGCCAAATGACCTTTAAAAACCATCTGCGCCGACTGCTTTTCTTCCATTCACTGTCTCTCGCGGGTCTCTGTAAGGATCCAGGCTCTTCACAATGCGCAGGGAGATGCTAGTTATCAACGTGAGCTGTTTGACTGTGCTTTATGGCTCATTTTAAGAGGTCGTAACATTGAACACTGCAGTAATTAATAAAGTTACTGTATGTTGTCGTCAAGAATATGAAATAGGATGTGTGGCAATAACAAGACAAGATTTATGCCCTTGTTAGCTCTTGAGCTGTAGTGTGGATTAATACCTTGTAAACATACTAGTGGAAAACATATTTTTGAAAAATTATATTGCAAATCATTCACAGCTTTGAAAAAGCTGTTATAGCTCGCTAACCCTTTTCTAAAAGCTGCTGCTTACCTAGACAGCATTTAAGGCATCAGAAATGTCCATGATGCAAAGCCTAATATTGTGAAATATTAGTATAATTTAAAATAAATTGTACTATTAGAATAGATTTTAAAATTGTTCTAATATGCTGATTTTGTGCTAAATAAATTATTAAGAATCTTTGATTAAGAGAAAAGTCAGACGAACAGCATTTATGTGACATAGAAATCATTTGTAACTTTATTGATGCCAAGCTCTGTCATGAAACTCTAAATGGCCCAGGCCGATGGGTCGCTAACACAAGCTGATTGGTACATGTTGCGTACGCAGCTAATGAGCTTGCTGCTTTACATTTAAATGGCTGGTTAGCTTTCCCTAGAGCATTTTCACAACAAGCTTTTCAACAACCCTCCACCTCCCCAGCTCCACCTGTATAGATCTACATATAGTCCACAAGAGAAAATAATAGTTGAATTTATAAAAAATGATCCTGTTCAAAAGTTTACATACAGTTGATTTTTAATACTGTGTTGTTACCTGAATGATCCACAGCTGTGTTTTTTTTTTTTTGTTTAGTGATAGTTGTTCATGAGTCCCTTGTTTGTCCTGAACAGTTAAACTGTCCGCTGTTCTTCAGAAAAATCCTTCAGGTCCCACAAATAATTTGGTTTTTCAGTATTTTTGTGTATTTAAACCCTTTCCAACAATGACTGTATGATTTTGAGATTCATCTTTTCACACTGAGGACGACTGAGGGACTCATATGCAACTGTTACAGAAGGTTCAAATGCTCACTGATGCTTCAGAAGGAAAAATTATGCTTTGAGAGCCGGGGGGGTGAAAACTTTTTGAATTTGAAGGTCAGAGTAAATTTAACTTACCGTGTGTTCTGGGAAACGTGTAAGTATCTTTTGTAGCTTCTTAAGGGCAGTACTAAATGAAAAATATAATATTTAGGCAAAATAATAATTAAAAAAAAAATATACATCTTCATTCTGTTCAAAAGTTTTCACCCCCTTGGCCCTTAATGCATCGTTTTTTTGCTTCTGAAGCATCAGTGAGTGTTTAAACCTTCTGTAATAGTTGCATATGAGTCTCTCAGTTGTCCTCAGTGTGAAAAGATGGATCTCAAAATCATACAGTCATTGTTGGAAAGGGTTCAAACACACAAAAAAATGCTGAAAAACGAAAGAATTTGTGGGACCTGAAAGATTTTTCTGAAGAACAGCAGGCAGTTTATCTGTTCAGGACAAACAAGGGACTCTGTGGATCATTCAGGTAACAACACAGTATTAAGAATCTGGCATATGTAAACTTGAACAGGGCCATTTTTATAAATTCACCTATTATTTTCTATTGTGAACTATATGTAAACGTCTTTTCTGTGAAATATCTTGTTCAGGTCAGTACTAAATAAAACATAACATGCATTTTTTATGACCCCTCTTTTATTTGTTAAAATAATTAACATTTTGCAGATTCTGCAAGGTGTATGTAAACTAATGACCTAAACTGTAAATGCTATTTGTGCAGCAGTTGCCATGATAGAAATGTCTTTACTGTCACTTTTGATCAATTGAATGTATTTGATAAATATTAATATTAAATAAATATTAAATATTAATTTGTGGTATGTACATATAATATTGCACAGTGGTTGAAGGGGAAAAAATGTATTCAGTTTGATAACAATGTACTAGTTCACCCAATATTTGTGAGTCTTTAGCTTAACAATGTTACAATGTTAAACTGTTGGAATCAGTTGCAATTGTGGCATCTGTTGTTTGTGAGAATTGATGTAATAGTGTAGTGTTCCAGATCAGTCACTCATGAGCTTGTGTTTCAGTCAGGACAATGTAGGTTGACAGCAGTAAAAAAATAGGTATAGAAGATTTATGAGAAGTTTATTTGAAGACTATAACAAACTGCACTAACTCAATAAGTAAATAAAAGCAGAATCACAGGAGCAGTATGATATGCATAGATATTGTGGAGAAAAGTGTCTTAGGAATAAAATAATAGAACAGGTGTTTTAAACAAATTCATAAGTATGCATTGGGATAAGTGAAGATATGACAGATGTGTCCTCCTGGATGATTCTGGTCAGATACCTGCCTAAGAGAAAGATGCCTGCAGGCCAGGTTGAGAAGAGAGATCTTTAGTCTTGAGTCATGAAAGTTTTGATGGTATATTGCTGTAGGCTGGCTGTGTCATCTCATACAGTGTAGTGATGTGGAGAGGAGTGAAACAGCTCCCTGACCTACTGTAAGATCTCCCATTGGTAAACGTAAATCAGGCTGACAGGAGCACACATTCACAGGGGACGGTCGCCCAGGGGTCTTTGAAAAAGCTCTCTTGTTTAGTTTTATGTCTTTACATTGACAGAGGGACTTTTAGGCAGTTTTGAGAGTTTTTCATCTGCTCTCTCTGAGTGAATCTGTCACAGATATCTCGGTTTCATTTTGGCAAGGGAAAAAGCTCCATTCATTCATGTTTTCATGGCAAATATAACAAACAGTTTACAAACCCACTCTAGTTACTTTAATATAAAAAAAGGATGCATTAAATGCATTATACAGTATATTAATATTGTTTTTAAATATTAAAATAAGTGACAAAATTAAAATTTTGTACTGTATGTTTGAACTTTACACTAGCATTCAAAAGTTTTGGATCAGTACGATTTTTAACGATTTTATTTTTTACAGAAGTCTTTTCTACTCAAAATACAGAAAAAAAACATTAATATTTTAAAATATTATTGCAATTTAAAATAGTGGTTTTCTATTTTAATATATTTTAAAATAGAATTTATTCTTGTGATGTAAAGCTGAATTTTCAGCATCATTACTCCAGTCTTCAGTATCACATGATCCTTCAGAAATCATTCAAATATGCTGATTTATTATTAATGTTGGAAACAGTTCTGCTGCTTAATATTTGTTTTGGAACCTGTGATACTTTTTTCAGGATTCTTTGATGAATAAAATGTTTAAATGTACAGCATTTATTTAAAATAGAAATCTTATAGAAAAGAAACAATATACACTACTTGGTTTATTGACAGTAATTTTTTTCTTTCTTTGTTCGTTTTCTGTCTAGTGGAGAGAGTGGTTCTGGGAAGTCTGTGGCCTGTAAGCACATCCTGAAACACCTGGCTGCTCGCTCAAGTCCCAAAGGCTTCGCTTTAGAGCCACGAATGAAGCATGTAAGTCTGCCCATCTATCTGTCTGTTCCTCACACACGACATACATCTGCTGCCTGACGCTAACAAACATCTGTAACCTCATTTTACATTAAATACTTTTGCCTCTTGTAATCAAAATCATTTAGTCCCCATATATACATATGTACATACATACATAAAAAAAAGTAACAAAAAAAGTTTGTTTTTGTTTGTTTGTTTGTTTAATATTTATAAATAATTCAACATCTTGAAAACAAGAGAGTTAATTGAGCTGCGCAATGATGTATGATAATGGATTCATAATTAATAAATCTAATAAAATTGTGTGAGGTTTATGTGTCAAATAAGGTATATTCTTCAAATAAGACTAGTTTTTGAGCAGTACTAATGATTGTGTTTTATGCACTCATTGTGTTGAGTTCTTTTGCTGTGGTTTTTCCCTCATGTGTTGTTTTCTGAACCCCTGGAGGTGTTTATGAGCTTTCAGTTACTCCACTTATTCTTCAGAGTCATGATAGCCTCAAACAGCTGTTATTCGCTCATTCATGAGAGAATTAGATGCTTTGAATGACTATCTAAAAGCCTGAGGCGGGCGGGTTGTGCTTATGGTTGAATCTCAAGGAAAGAGCCATTTCTTGTTAGCTAAAGACATATCAACATACAGAAACCACTGGAGCCGTTTATTGGCCGGAGGCAACGGCTGACATTATTACACATGAATGTGTGTGTGTGGGTGTGTGTTCTCAACACTAGATGTAGCAATACACACATCAGCCTTTGTATCTCGTCTCTTAATGAGTACATTCTATTAGTGGTGGCTTATCCCCACCTGGTGGAGAAAAATGTAAAATGCCCTGAGTAGTTTTGCTTGCTGTGTAGTGAGCTTCCTACTGTTTGAAAAAGCTTTTTGTCAATGGTGATTTTTTTTTTTTTTTTTTTTTTTTTGCAGCTTAGTATTTTGTAATTTAAAAAATAAAAATAAAAATACTTGTGGAGCATGAAATATAAAAATAAATAAACAAATAAATAAAAATCAATTAAAAAAGGAGAAAAAAAAATCCTAACTTTTGACAAACTTTTATAGATCTTTAAAAAAGGAAAGCTCAAGAGACATAAAATGTCAAAAATAAATAAATAAATATTACAAACTTTTAACAAACTTTTATATATCTTAAAAAAAGGAAAGCTTAAGATATGTAAAAAAAAAAAAAAAAAGAATTGATAATAAATAAATAAATAAAATTTGAAAATAAATAAAGATTTCAAACTTTTGACACTTTTATACATCCTAAACAAGCAAAGCTTAAGAGACATAAAATGTAAAACAAACAAACAAAACAAAAAAAACTTTTGACATACCTTTATATATCTTGAAAAAAGGAAAGTTTGTAAAATGTTATTTTTGTAATAAATAAATGAATAAAAATGAAAATAAGTAAATAAATAAACTAATAATAATTTCCAAACTTTTGACAAACTTTAAAAAATAGAAAGCTCAAGAGATGTAAAATGTAAAATAAGCAAACAAATGAATAAATAATAATTAAATAAATAAATAAACAATAAAAGAAATCATTAAAAAATTAAAATAAATAATGATTTCAAACTTTTGACAAACTTTTATATATCTTAAACAAAGGAAAGCTTAAGATACGTAAAATGTTTTAAAAATTAAATAATAATAATAATAATAATAAGACAAAGAAGAATAAATAAATAAATAAAATAAAAATCATTAAAAATTGAAAATAAATCAATAAATAATGATTGAAACTTTTGACAATTTTTAATATATCTTAAAAAGGAAAGGTTAAGAGACGTAAAATGTACAATAACAAATGAATGAATGAATAAATAACGAACAAATAAATAATGAAAATAAACAAATAATTATTCCAAACTTTTGACAATTGTTTTTATATTGAAAAAGGTTAAGCTTAAGAGATGTAAATAAATAAATATCATTAAAAATGAACATAAATATATAAATATTCCAAACTTGACAACCTTTTATATATTTAAAAAAAAAAAAAAAAAAAACATAGAATTCCATCATTTCTAATCAGACATTGGACTGAGTACCCATAAAAGTTGTTCCACCCAAAGGCATAGCTCCTCGCTAGGGTACACACTCACTATAGAAAACGAGTCCACATGTGAATCTCTGTCACGGTTTTGTAATCACTTCTTCATTCTTCTGTCACATTTGCAGGTGAATGTGATCTTGGAAGCGTTTGGTCATGCTAAGACTCAGATGAACTCCTCAGCAAGTCGTTTCATCAAGCTGATCTCACTGCAGTACTGTGAGAAGAGAAAGACTCTACTCAGAGGTCGTTACACTGCTCCTGTTTTCACTTTGATTATATACATTGCTGCTTTATCATACCTAATGTGGAGACATAGAGAATGTGCTTACTAATATGCCGTCAGCTCTCAGCGGAGAGGACTTCTGTGCTATCATCCTTCACCTACAGAGGGAGCCATTGCTCTACTAATGACCCATCAACTCTTCTCGCATTGTGTTTGTGTTTTAGGCCGTCTGTACACTTACATGCTGGAAAAGTCGAGGGTCATCTGCACCCCACCGCATCAGCAGAACTTTAACATCTTTTACCTGATGGCTGAGGGGCTTTCAGCAGAGGAGAAGAGTAATCTATATCTAAACAATGTCCTTGCCCACAGGTAACACACGCAATGTGGATAGACATGTTATGTCATTCTGTTTTCCATCTATTTTCCAAGACCTTCCTTATAAAAACATAGCCTGTAGTCAAAAAATATTTTATGTTACTTTATTATTGATTTAAACATACTATTTTATTTAATACTGTTTTATGTTATTTTAATTTAATTTTATTTTTAGTAAGAATTTTTGGTAACACTTTACAATAAGGTTCATTAGTTTACATTAGTTAACTACTTTAGTTCACATGAACCAAAAATGAACAATACTTCTACAGCATTTATTAATCTTAGTTAATGCTAATTTTAGCATTGAGGATTTCAGTTAATTTCAGCCAGTGAGGATTTATTATTTTATTTATTTTTTTTTTTTTTTCAGTAAGGATTTTTGTTTAGTTCACAAACATAGCCAGTGAGGGTTTATTATTTTATTTTATTTTATTTTATTTTATTTTATTTTATTTTATTCAGTAAGTATTTTTGTTTAGTTCACAAACATAGCCAGCGAGGATTTATTATTTTATTTTATTTTATTTTATTTTATTTATTTTTTCAGTAAGGATTTTTGTTTCGTTCACAAACATAGCCAGTGAGATTGGATTTTATTTTATTTTATTTTATTTTCAGTAAGGATTTTTGTGTAGTTCACAAACATTGCCAGTGAGGGTTTATTATTTAATTTTATTTAATTTTTTTTTTTTTTTTTCAATAAGGATTTTTGTTTAGTTCACAAACATAGCCAATGAGGTTTTTATTTTTTTTATTTTATTTTATTTTATTTTCAGTAAGGATTTTTGTGTAGTTCACAAACATTGCCAGTGAGGGTTTATTATTTAATTTTATTTAATTTTATTTTTTTCAGTAAGGATTTTTGTTTAGTTCACAAACATAACCAATGAGGGTTTTTATTTTATTTTATTTTATTTTATTTTATTTTATTTTATTTTATTTTATTTTATTTTTCAGTAAGGAATTGTGTTTAGTTCACAAACATTGCCAATGGGGCTTTATTATTTTAGGTTTTCAACCTATTTTCCAAGGCCTCTCTCTCTCTCTCTCTCTGTATATATATAAACATATTGCTTTAATATTAATTCAAACATATTACACAAGGATTTTATTTTATTTTATTTTATTTTATTTTATTTTATTTTATTTTTCACTGTGTCAGTAAGTGTTTTAGGCTAATTTCAATAAGCTAAAATATTCATATGGAATTACCCAGAGCTTACATAGAAAACCAACTTGAAAGGTATATTGTTGTCATCAGTGTAATGCACAAATTCAAATACATATTGATTGATTGCTAATTATTAAATTAGTACAATAAAGTACAGTGAATTTTCATTGCCAGATGCAGTTTCAGTAGCATTATCAGGATTAAAAAATAAATAAATAAATAAATAAATAATACTGGCTGATGTCAGATGACCGTTTTAAACTTGTTTTACCCTAAACTCTCAGTGACCCCGAGCGTCCTCAGCAAATCTTGCATGGGGCAAATGGAAGGTTATCATTAAAAATTGAACATTCACCTTTCTTTGACATGCATCTGTGATTATGTCAGTGACACTTAGCACATCTCCCATCAGCACATCTCTCTTACTTAGCACTCTTAAAGGCCCACAGCAAATACTCACATCCAGATTGCACTGCCATCTCTAATCTCAAATCACACGAATCATGTCTCTCATGTGTTTGTTTATTTGTTTTCAGATGTATGAGCACAGCGGCTCCCGGTGAAACTCCTGCAGTCGCAACCACGTGTCCTCAAAGCAGAGAGAAGCTCTCAGCCCTAAAACAGTCTCTGCGTGCCCTCGGCTTCAACAGACTGGTACACACACGTTCAGTGACACATGCATCCAAAAATCTGAGACCACTTAGAAAATCTAGACTTGTGCAAACACAAACAAACTTGTATTTATACGCATTTGAAGTTTAAAAAGTAGTCACGTAGGCTTTAGTTTTAGTTGCAGTAAACTATAATAACCCTGCTCCAGACATTGCTTTAGTAGAACTGAGCTGTCTCGTCTGAAGTAAGCAAAGACGTTCTGGTTTTAGGTGACTCACATGTACAGTACAGAGACGGGGAGCTGGTATGCCTCTGGCTTTGGCAGCCACTTCAGACGTGTTGTTCTGATTTATGTAGGTTTGCACATTATAAATCATTACAGTATGTCTGGAGACTATAAAAACACACTACTCATGACTGGCATTCGGCCTGAGGCCATACTAACCTGTCAACCTGTGTGTTATGTTGTTATAGTTAGGTAACGGCTCGAAGAGTATGTTCGCAATGGAGCACTAACATATGACATTGTGTACAGTATGTATCGTATAGATGTTCACACATACACATGCACACCCTTATGCTAGTACTTGTACATTTTGTTACGGTGGAGGGTGTGTTTATGCGTTTATGTCTCACACACTCCTGACCTCCAGCCAGACAGTGTGTTCTAATCCTACCAGGAACCTGTAAATCTGCTTCATTAAAGGAGGATTGTTCTCTCATCCCGTCAGTGCGGCACGACCCTCGATGACCCTCACGCACATTAACATAACACACAGTGTCTCACACTGCTGCATGCAGATCTGCCTCTGCCTGTTACTGTACATTCACACTCGCTGTCTGCAACTTGCTCATCTCTTTCTTTTACGCTTGGAACAGTGGTTTTCAAGTAATGTCCAACACAATGTTCAATATTCACCGTCCACATTTAATGCTGTAATTGACAGCACTTGTGTTTAGTCTTTTTATCAGCAGAAAATGAGACTGCATATAGATTAAATTAATTTAACATTTTTATATTGATTTTATTAAGTTTAAGATGCTGATTCTATATGTTTGGGTTTTAGAATTTTAATTAAAATGACTGAATTTTTATTCAGTATTCACCCTCCACATTTAAAGGAGAAGTCCACTTCCAAAACAAAGATTCACATATAATGTACTCACCCCCTTGTCATCCAAGATGTTCATGTCTTTCTTTCTTCAGTCGTAAAGAAATGTTGTTTTTTGAGGGAAACATTTCAGCATTATTCTCCATATAATGGACTGATATGGTGCCCCGATTTTAAACTTTCAAAATGCAGTTTAAATGCGGCTTCAGACGATCCCAAATGCGGTTGTAAACGATCCCAGCTGAGAAAGAAGGGTCTTATCTAGCATAACAATCGGTTATTCTAATAAAAATAATACAATTTATATACTTTTTAATGCCAAATGCTCGTCTTGTCTTACTCTGCCTAGACTGTTTTTTTTTCGGTTCATGACAGTTATGTTGAAAAACTCCCATCTCATGGGAGAAAGAAAGACATGAACGAACTTGGATGACAAGGGGGTGAGTACATTATATGTGAATCTTTATTTTGGAAGTGGACTTCTCCTTTAATGCTGTAATTGATAGCGCTTGTTTTCAGGTTTTTTAACAGAAAATGAGACTGCATATATCTTAAAGTAATTAAGATATTTAAGATTCTGATTCGATGTGTTATTAAATAATAATAATAATAATAATAATAAAAGTTATTAAGGTCTGGGAGATATGATTTCAGTGTGCAGCTTAAATGTTGGGGTTTTTAGCATTTTAAGATAGATAGATAGATAGATAGATAGATAGATAGATAGATAGATAGATAGATAGATAAATAAATAAAAATAGAATTAAAAATAAAAAAACGAAAACATAAAAAAAGCAAATTCAAAATATTAATAAATACTATTAAACTTGTTTTTGTTGATAAAAATTAAAGTAGAAATATTTATACTTTTAATAAAAATTACAAAAACACATACAGTTAATACAACACAGAGTACTATTGCAATAAAAAAATGGAAAATATGGAAATAAAAGCAAATTCAAAATATTAATAAATACTGTTAAAAATAGTTTTGTTGAGCTAAAATAAAATATAATTATTAAATAAAGAAAATCAAATTTTTCTTTAGTGACTAACCAAAGTATACTAAGTACTGTAATGACTTAAACTGTAGAAATAAATTAAATCTAAGTAGAAATATAAAAAAAAAAAAAAAAATTAAAGCACAAATTACTACAGCTTAGACTAAAATTAGAATGAAAATAGAAAATTATAAATGTTCTCTTGGCAATTAACTGGAATAAAATAAGTACTGAAATTACTCAAATTGAAATAAAAAATAATACATTAAATAAATAAATAAATAAATAAATAAAGTAGAAATATAATAATGCAATGTAATAAAAATAATGCGAATTACAAAACACAAAATTAATACAACTTCAATAAAAAAAAAAGAAAATATAAAACTAAACCAAATTCAAACTATTAATACATACTATTAAAAATTGTTTTCGTTGAGCTAAAATAATAATAATAATAATAATAATAATAATAATAATAATAATAATAAAAGTATAAATATGTATACCAAGTAATTCAAATTACAAAAACAAAATTAATACAACTTCAATTAAAAGAAAAAAAAAACTGAAAATATAAAAAAAAAGGTATTAAATGAAAAACTTCAAATGTTTTCTTAGTGACAAACTGAAGTAGATTAAGTACTGAATGACTTTCAGTAAACTGTAGAAATAAATTAAATCTAAGTAAAAAATAAAAATAAAAAAAAGCACAAATTACTACAGCTTAGATTAAAATTAAAATGAAGGTAAAAAAAAAGAAAATAAAGGCAAATTCAAAATATTATGAGATACTATACAATTTTTTTTTCGTTGAGCTAAAATAAAATATAAGTATTAAATGAAAAACTTCAAATGCTACTTTAGTGAAGTAAAATAAGTACTAAAATGACTTAAACTGTAAAAATAAATTAAATCTAAGTAGAAATATTAAAACAATCACAAAAAGTACATGCACACATTACTACAGTTTAGATTAAAATTAAAATGAAACCTGAACTTCTAAAAAATAAAATATTATAAAAATAATAAAATATTATTTCATAATACTATTTAATACTATTATAGTAAAATTAAATTAATTGTAGGATATTTTTTGCTGCACATACTAGTGGTGTGGTGGATTGTACAAAAGGTTCTGGTTAGAAATATTTTGTGTATATATAAATATATATTTGGACTGAACCCACAAACGTAACTGCACTGAGCTGTGAAGGTTTTCTGCTGTGGCAAGTCTTGAATCCAGTCTGACTCTCAGTGCTTTGTTTGTTTGCAGGAGGTAGAGAATTTGTTTGTGGTCCTCGCTGCGCTGCTGCACTTGGGAGATGTGCGCTTCACTGCCCTGACAGACGCTGACACTGCATTTGTGTCCGACTTGCAGCTGCTAGATAGAGGTCAGTCATGCAGCTGCGCTGTGAGGCCAGCAGGGGCCGATCTCCTCCACCGGGAGGCCTGAACGATAGATGGGAAAAGTGGGCGGGTGACTACGCAGCGAGAACTGTGTCACACACCATCCTGCCTTGTTTACATCAGTTCTACCGTGGCCTAATAGCACAATCACTCACCACGCAATGGAAAACTCTCTCCACTGCTCTAATACACCCATACACGCTCATGTCATACAATTTTTTTCTATTCGCCATTTTTAGCCACACACATGCACAGGGTCACCTGTTTCCTTAAGCCCTGCAGAGCAGCGGGCAGAACAGAACAACCACTCGCTGCCCTCCGCGTTACATAATGACACACATAATACCGAGCCTGAGTAAACAAGTGACGTCAGCACGCGCAAATACACAAACTGATACATTCACATCCGTATGAGGTTCCCGTCGTTGTGGATACGTGAGATCACATTCAAACGTGTCCCATTATACACTAATGGGTACACTCCACCCAAAACACACTCATACACAGAAATGATAGCACACTAGGTGCCAAATGCAACAGTAATAGAAGTGCATAATAGGAAGTAAATGGGAGGACTGGACTCATAGCTGAAATGTGTTAGATGTGTTACTGCATGTTATGATGCATGTTATTATATAAATCTAAGTGGATAAGCCATGTTCAAAGCCTTTGTTAAATGGTCAGTGTGCTGTTTACATCATGTGAACTTGAAGTTTTTGTAATTGTAATTTTTATTTATGTATGCATTTATTTATTTTTTTTTAAGGTTTTTGAAAGAAGGCTCTTGTGATCACCAAGGCTGCATTTGTTTTATCAAAATACAGTAAAAAAAAAAAATGAATGAATGAATAAATAAATAATATTAGTAGTAGTATTAGTAATATTATGTAAAATTACAGATTAAAATAACTGTTTTCTATTTGAATGTGTTGTAAAATATAATTTATTCTTATGATGCAAAGCTGAATTTTCAGCATCCTTACTCCAGTCTTCAGTGTCACATGATCCTTCAGAAATTGTATTAATAAATAATTTTATTATTGTCTTATCATATGTTGAAAACAATTGCAATGCTTAATATTTTCATGGAAACTGTGATTGTATTTTGCAAAATTACTGATATGAAATGTATAGTAGTGTAATAATCATAAATAATAATAATAATAAAAATGCATATTAAAATGCAATTTATTATTATATAATTTATATCATAAATTAATTTATGTCATAAATGAAAACCATATGATAATGGAAAATACTTGCAAAATCGATTTTCCCGTAAATGGCAAAGCAGGCATTTTATCTCATTAAAATCTTATTAAAATTTTATTTTATTTTATTTATTTATATTTATTTATTTTTGTTTCATTCACAAACATTCCTAACGATGGTTTATTTTATTTTATTTCATTACATTTCCAATATATATATATATATATGGTTTATTTTATTATATTTTATTTCATTTAATTTTGTTTTGTTTAGTTGTATTTTATTTTCTGTAAGGATTTTTTATTTTTTTTTTATTTCACAAACATTGCTGATTAGGCTTTATTTTATTTTATTTTATTTTATTTTATTTTATTTTTTTTAATTCACAAACACTGCCAAAACAAGCTACTTTCAGTTAGATAAAATTTTCAAATTGATTTTAAACAAACCTTTAAATTTGCAAATATAAATAAAAACAGTTACCCAGAGCTTGCATAGAAAACCAGCTTTAAAAGTAGATTGTTGGTATTTATTTTATTTAGACTTCAAATGTGACTCATCCAATCAGAATTTAGATTTGTAACTGTTTGTAATCATATAAATGTGTCTGAATGTGTTTTTTTTCTGTAGTGGCTGGGATGCTGCAGGTGAGCTCTGAGGATCTCGGCTCTGCCCTCACCTCTGATGTGCAGTGTTTCAAAGGTACAATTTTCAGTTTCCATGTACCAGCATCAGTCAACACAGACTAAAGACTGTCGATTAAAGTCAGCTTGTTTCGCATAACACCATACATGGAGTAAATCTCACTGTCGGGAGTCGTGCTGACACCGTTCATTTAGATGTACTGGCCTTTTCCCAGTCACAAACTCATCAATGAATGTAGCCTCAAGCGCTCGGCCTTGGATTGTGTTACTGGCAAGTCTAATTTGGCTCAATTTGACTCAATTGGATAACTGCCTTCTCAATCAAAATACACAGACATAAACATGCAGTTCTTTTGCGAAGTCTAGACTGTGTGCATGTTGTGCCATTATATAACAAGTGTGGAGTATATATGAATCACATGATGTCTGGAAGGTAATCTAATTCAGCCGTCGAGGACACACCGACCTATTGCCTAAAATTACAAGCACACTTGGCATTGTCTTGTGTCTGTCTGTGATTTCTCTCTCTGTCTCTTTCGCTTTGTCATGCATCCATGTCTCTTTTAAAGGGATAGTTCACGCAAAAAAACTAAATTCTGTCATCATTTACTCTCCAAAAATGTCCAGACATTAAGTAATATAAATCTGGTTAATGTCATTTGTGCTATTTTCCAAGCCTCTGAATATATATGTTAGCTTTTCATGATAGAAAGATCAAAACTTTAATGCTTTTATTCTCTTAAAATCTAAAAACTCATGACATAGTTACCCAGAGTCAAATCTTTTAGTGAATCAGTTCTATGTTTCAAAAAAGTATAAATGGTTTGTTTATGAATCTAAATGATCTGGTTTATGATGAATATCAGTGAATAAAACATAAATTGTGACCCTGGACCACAAAATCTGTCATATGGCTCAATTTTTTGAAATTGAGATTTATACATCATCAGAAAGCTGAATAAACAAGCTTTCCATTGATGTAGGGTTTAAAATATCTCCATGGAACATGAAATATCTACATGGATCCTTACATAATATCCTAATGATTTTTTGCAACAAAAGAAAAATCAGTAATTTTTTTCGAAATTCTTTTTTTTTTTTTTTTTTCTGTTTTAATTTTTCTGGATTTTATTTTATTTTATTTTATTTTATTTTATTTTATTTTATTTTATTTTATTTTATTTTATTTTATTTTTAGTAAGGATTTTTTTAGTTGTCAAATATTGCTGATGAGGGTTATTTTATTTTATTTTATTTTATTTCCGATGATGATTTTTTTATTCAAAAGCCATGACGATGAGGGTTTATTTTTTTATTTTATTTTATTTTATTTTATTTTATTTTATTTTATTTTATTTTATTTTATTTTATTTTTAGTAAGGATTTTTAGTTCTCAAATATTGCTGATGAGGGTTATTTTATTTTATTTTATTTTATTTTATTTTATTTTTAGTAAGGATTTTTTTTAGTTCTCAAATATTGCTGATGAGGGTTATTTTATTTTATTTTATTTTATTTTATTTTATTTTATTGAATGAAATGAAATGAAATGGTCAAATGCGTAAAGTGCTCTCAGAGCAGTTCTGGACATGTTGTTTATATATTCATGTCCTCGTTTAGTGAGATTGCAGATGCTGAAATCACTGTGAGTGCTTCAGTATGTGTGTAGTAAACAAAACTGTGCACCTGTGCCATTCATGCACAAAGAGACAAGCAGAACATGCTGGATTCATATTTAAACAGTATTTTTGCAGCTTAGTATTTATAGATACTAGTTCATGTTGCGATTTAATTTAAGTGTACTGACCTACTTTTGATAATTCATTCAAACTTTGACAAATTCTGTGATATTCCACGTTATTGAGTAAATTACATTTTTATGACTGCATTGCGGAAATAAGCACTAAACAGCATGAAGGACAGTAAATTTTAAAGTAAAATTTTTGGGTGAACTAGCCTTGTGATGATTTGTTGTGTTGGTTATTGTACTAAACAAGTAAACAATTCAGAAAGAAATGCCATTCTTACAATGCCACACTTGTGTGCACTTGTGGTGTAATATATGCAGAGGATGAATTATTCTCTGATATGCGACACTGATTGACGGTCGGTCTTTGGCGGTGTGTGCATCTGGATGTTGACGCACTATAGCGGTCATGAATGGCATAGCGAATGCGGTGATTCAGTGTTTGACATCATCAAAGGTCACATCATCGGAGTCCGGGCGCTGTGTGTCCTCCACATTAGCATGTGCCGTGTCCCCTCAGCCGGCACCACTGACAATGGGCCGCTTGTTTTTCTGCCACCCACGTGCGGCGTATATCAGTCAAAATGTGACACACTGTCTCCAGTTTGTTTTTCTCTTTGCTCTGTTCCCCCTGTTGTTTTGAGCAGTCACTGGCTGTTTTGATGTTTTTTACTAAAAGGATCAGTTTGCATTTAGATGCTGATCCTGCAGTGCTGTCTAATGCTGGGTCAGTGACGGTCTCGCGTTTAGGCAGCAAAACAACCAGCATGGTCTTTTTGATGAAGGTGGTTGAACTTGCTGGTACAAGGAATAATTCACCACAAAAATGAAAATGCTAAACAACAACTGATGGATTCAAATTTATATGACTTACTTTTTCTGGAGAACCATAAAGTTGTTTAGGAGAGTGTTCATGCTCTTTCCATGTCCCAAAATGGATGGTGACCTTTTGAGCTTTTAAAATGAAGTTATATTTAAGTTATAGTTATATTATGGTAGAAAAACAGGTAGGCAGATGTGTGTGTGTGTGTGTTTGTATATACACGCTGTTTTATTCAATTACTCAAACATACATGTATAATTTAATTAACAGTAAATAAGCTTTCCTCTAATGTTTTTTTTTAAATAGCTAATTAACCAACTGTGAACACTGGATAACTTTCCTGAGGTGAATGTTAAGTGATATTGTTCACAAGCTATTTTATTGATGTGTTGGAATTTGAGAGCTGAGACTTTGTTGCAGATGTAACAAAGCACAAAGTTCTTTTGAGGTTATTGGATAGGAGGCACATTACAAACAATGTTTAGTGAATGGAAAAACCTGGCAACCCTGGCTTTAACTACTGGTGATTCAGAGAGACACAAAAAACAGAACCTGCATTAATTCCGCTATTTTTTTATAATTTTTTTTCAACTGTGTTAAAGTGAGATTGTGCTAACTTCAACACCCCTAAATTCCTCTAATGAATAAGCTCTCCTGTAGTTTGTTTGTTTTGTTTTTGGTTTTGATATAACTAACTAACCAACTGTGAATGCTGGATAACTGACATTGTCCACAAGCTATTTTATAAATGTGTTTTATTAGTGCTGCTGCTTGAACTGAAGCGGTTAAAGGGGTCATCGGATGCTAAGTTCACTTTTACATGTTGTTTGAACATTAATGTGTGTTAGCAGTGTATGTACAAATCTACCCTATAATGATAAAAATCCATGCAGTGGTTTTTAATTAATCTGTAAAAATAATATCCCCTTTTTCAAATCGAGCCATTCTCAGATGCCTGTCGGTGTGCCGTCACACCCACAGAGGCCGCTCCCACGATAGTTGACATGAGCGTCTTACCTCAGACCCGCCCTAAATCAGCTGTAACAGTCCGACCTCCATTGTTTTAATGCCAGAGCAGGGATGTAAGTTAGACAAGAATATCTCCGATTGAGGTGTTGTGTTGCTGGATGTAATAATGAACGTAGTGGTCGTCACTTACTCCCGACATCTGAGCCGCTGAAGAAGCAGTAGATTATGTTTGTTTGTGAATGGAATGCGCCTCCCAATCTATATCCGTCTATGTTCGTGCAAATCATTCGTGATTCAGCTTCACCTACAGCAGAAGTGAGTATAAGCGTTTTTTTATGAATCTTTGCGATCGCCTTTCCTTATAACGTGGTAGTTAGGAAGTTTAGTGGCTAAATGCGGCTAATGTAAACAAGATCGTCTTTCCACAGAGAGAAGAGAGGGGCGGGGTGAGCAGAGCTCATTTGTGTTGTTTTACACAACCATTGAGAATTTTTTATCAAAGTATATTAGAGACTTTTCATTAAGACCCTAAAGAATCATATCAATGTGGAAAATGGACATCCGATGACCCCTTTAAAGTGATATGAGCTTAGGATTGTTGGATAGGAGGCACATAACAATCTATGTTTAGTGAATGAAAAAAACGCAGACCTGGCAACCCTGGCTTGAACTATGGGTGATTAATAGAGTCAAATAGAATCTGCAATAAAGGATTAGTTCACTTCCAGAATAAAAATTTCATGATAATTTACTAACCCCCATGTCATCCAAGATGTTCATAGCTTTCTTTCTTTAGTTTTTTGAGAAAAACATTCCAGTATTTTTCTCTATATAGTGGACTTAAATGGGGATCAGTGGGGTTGAAGGTCAAGATTGCAGTTTCAATGCAGCATCAAAGGGCTCTACATGATCCCAACCGAGGAATACGGGTCTTGTCTAGTGGAGCGATCAGTCATTTTCAAAAAAAAAAAAAAAGTACTTTTTAACCGCACAAAAATGAAAGTCAAACACCCTTTACAAAAAAAGTTAAACAACGGCAGACAATTTTGTGGAAATGAGATGAAGAACTAACTGCGCGTGACCGTTACAATGTGATTATGTAATACGTGTAGTCGGGCTAGTGCAAGACAAGCATTTGTGGTTAAAAAGTATACAGTAAATAAGTATATAAATCATTTTTTTTTTTTTTTGGTAAGAAAATGACCGATTGTTTCACTAGGTAAGACCCTTATTCCTCAGCTGGTATTGTGTAGAGCCTTTTGTAGCTACACTGAAACTGTAATTTGCATCTTCAACCTGTTGATCCCCCTTGAAGTCCACTATATGCGGAAAAATCTTGGATTCTTTTTCTCAAAAAGCCTTACTTTCTTTTTGACTGAAGAAAGAAAAACATGAACATCTTGGATGACATAGGGGGTGAGTAAATTTCAGGAATTTTATTTCTGGTAGTAAACTAATCCTTTAGCACTGCTATTTTTTTTTTTTTCTACACAAGAGACATTTTCTTCACACACAGTATGCCTTTTTGATTGACAGGGTATAATTAGCCCTGATCATGAGCTGTTTTAAACAACCGGCCAATTTCTGATGTGCAGATAATTGCTTTTATTGGCGATACACATTATAGGCCGCATCCCTAGTATATACATGTAGATGGTGACCAACATCCAAAACACACATATGACTATCTATGCTAATCTTTGAGGATGAAAGACAATGTGAAAGGTCACTAACTGCTTGACTTTTGCCCTTTGCTTCAGGTGATGTCATAACAAGGCGCCACACAGTCGAAATGTCCAACCATCATCGAGATCTCTTGGCCAAAGCTCTGTACGGAAGACTCTTCAGCTTCCTGGTCAACAGCATTAACTTTTACCTCCAAGGGCATGAGGAAAGCACTGGGTAAGATGCATGCATGTGAGCTTAGATCTATGCTTTTATATGGATACAGTTTCCTTTGTGCGTGTGAAAGTGTCTCAGTGTGAATGGGAGACCTGAATAAAGGAGAGTGTTATTGAAAGAACTTAATTCAAAAATTCATTCCTTTCAGTGTATATATAATTTCCGTGATGGTTACCAGCCATCGATCTGTATGGACCGCGTGTCTCAGCAGCTCAAAGAATAGCACTTCTCAGAGACCTTCTGTGATAAACATCAGTCAAAACACGGTGAAGTTTTTAAATAGTTTACATAGTGTATGCAAGACATCTGCCATTGAGCACCTGACAGAGCCAGTAGCGTACAAGCAGGAGGACACACCTCCTGTGCAGTTATTGCATTATGAGAAGGGTATCTTGCGGCTAAAACTGAAATTTCCATGGAACTCCAAGTATGTGCGCATTCACACATAAACACAGTGGCTCATCATTCCACACAATTTCACATGCCTCACTATTCTCTGAAAAACTCATAGAGAGCGTATATTCACTTTTAAAGCTCGAATGTGCCTTTCGACAACGAATTATTAGAAAATTGCAACTTCTCTAATGGCTGTATATACAGTATTGACCAATTTGGAGTAGACGTCACAGTTACGTCACTTGTAGCTGCACATTCATTGTGGTGGCAGAAGAACTTTGGTAATGAGTAGAGGGAAATGTGCAAAATCCATGGAATAAGAGAAAAAAATTATTGTGCCCTTGGATGTCATCAGAATCACATTTTTTATAATTTTTTATTTTTTTATAATTTTTATAAAATGCTGTTGTCAAAGACACCATTTGAAGCTAAACGTAGACGTTTAAACAGACAGACCATGGATGAAATCTGCTATGATTACCCTATTTTTAAAGCAAATGTTTGATTTAAACAATAGGTCTACATAATATCCACACACTGTATGCAGTTCATAGGGGACATATTGAATTAGCCATACAGTTATAGCATTAAATACTACTTAAACCTGTAACATTTTTCATGACCTATTTTATCTCACAATTCTGACTGTTTTTCTCACAAATGCAAGTTTATATCTCCTAGTTCGGGCTTCCTAACTCGATTTAACTCAACAATAACGAGTTTGTCAATTCTGAGGGAAGCCAGATGTGTGGGATATACAGTGTTTCTGAACCCGAAGAGAAAAGAGAGAATGACGAGTTGATTTTTCTTACCAGAATTGTGAGAATAAAGCCAGAATTCTGAAATATAAACTCAAATTTACTTTTGTTTATTCTTTTATTCCACGGCTTCCAAAGACTAGTTGAAAACTGTCATTTTCTGCCACTAGATAAGCTCCGCCCACAAAAAAACTAAACAAAAAAAAAACAATCATCACATTTGCAAATCATTTATTTTGAAACAGTGGTTCGGAGCTTGTATCAAAATGCCATAGTCACAGGATTTGAGTAAATGAGACTTCATTACGTCATAACTGTTTCAAAACGTTTCGGAATTTCATTGGTTTGCCGTTGGGGGACCATCTTTGTAAACCTGTGAATCATCTCGGATCAGTTTTATCAGTTTGTAGACATTTTTAACAAGACATTTGTCTAATTCTAAGGATGAACAGTAGTTAATAGTCTCTTACTGGCCTGTTTAGACAAGCTTTCCATAATACAAACAAAACAAGCACCGAAAATTAACAATAATTATTAAAAACACATATAGGCTACAGACACTTGACATTTAATGGCATTTTATTATTTTAATTGCAATTAATATTAAAATTTAAAGAAAGCATTTGCATTGGGTTTGTAAAAGTTGTGTTTTGCATGTTTTGACCAGCAGGCGTGTGGTGATTCGAGCACTTCAAAACAGTGAACTTTTTTGCGAAGCAGTTGTTTCAGTCGATATGAATGCTTCGAAAAGGTTCGTTGCTCCCATCACTACTTCACTCACGCTCATCATTCAACGGCGCATTTATTTACTTGCCGGCACCCCGCTAAAAAAAATAACAGCTTCCTGATTTAAGGTTAAAAATGTTGAAAATTTACATAAAAAAGATAAATGTAAATACTTGCATTGTACTTTTTAAAGGCACAATATGTCATTTTTGCCGCTAGAGAGCGCATATTCAAAGCAAACAACAAATCAAAGGTGTAGTTTGATGACGCCGTGATCGAGTGTTCAATCATGGGAGTTGTTGTCTTCATCCCCACAGCCGATGCAATCCGACAGGACTCAGCAAGAAATCATGTTCATGGATAAGGTAATATACAAAAGTTTTATTAACTTCACTGTAGTATATAGCAGCGTGGGGCTGAAAGCCGTGGAAGCGAAATGAGGCCGCTGGAGCTATTTGTAATGAGAGACAATCACACACAGCATAAAAGCCAAAAAAAAAAAAAAAAGAGTTTTGTCGGCGCCAATAGCCTCGTGGTTAGCACGCGACATATAGTGCTGTTGCTCTGTGGGCGTCCTGAGTTCAAATCCTGGCTCGTGGACCTTTCCCGATCCCTCCTGCTTTGCTTCCTGTCAAACTACACTGTCCTATCTAAATAAAGGCATAAAAACGCCAAAAATAAATCTAAAAAAAAAAAAGCTGCTTCCGCTTCTTCCGATCATGCGTATGTGGGATAAAACAGCGCTTGTAAAAAATTACATTTTAAAATGTATTAAAATAGGTTTATTCTAAATTGTTTCACAATGTTACTGGTTTTACCGCACCCCCCAAAAAATACAAGGAAAGCAAACCAAAAATGAAATGTGGAATGTGGTTTGCATCTGGTATCTTGAGGCTAAAACGGAAATTTCCAAGGAACTCCAAGTGTGTGTGCATTCACACATTAACAGTCTAAATGACTCGATTTCACATGTTTTACTTTTCTCCAAAAACACATAATGAGCATATATTCACCTTTGAAGACAAACACATGTGCACTTCACACAAGCAATTGGAAAGCTTCCTGAATGACTGTATGTTGTATGTTGTTTTACAATATTGCTGTTTTTCTAACTCCAATCTCCAAATGGCTCTGTGTGTACATATAAATATCAGGGCTCTACAGTGTGACCATTGCATTTGCGACTATGAAAAAATATTTAGAAACACTAGCGTGACTGACCCAATCAGCATATTTGTGTTTGCGCTGAGGGAAGCTTCAAAGGTTTCTACGTGTTTTTGCAACGTTGAGTAATGTATCACAGACATATCTCACGAATCCTTTCATGAAAGAGGTGTAGAGAGAGTGTAAATAAGAGATTCATTGTGCAGTGTAGAGAGCTTCGTTGATTATAATGAAACTTTGTGAGATTGCGATGAACTAAGATGAGTGACAGCTTTTAATGTTTTTTAAGGGAGTTTGTAAATGAGATATTAATTTAATACAACAGTTAAATAAACAAGAAGTTAAATAATAAGTGACTTACATTGCCTGACTATAAAACTACTGCCTGATTTTGCTCCATTTCGTTGTCAAAAATAGTTTGAAACAAGTCACAACTGAGCCGTTGCACATCTCCACTGAAACAAAGCATCGTTTATGAATGAAGGTGTGTTATTAAACAAATCCATTTAAACAAGTCAATGATTCAATTTCCCATTCATAAAGAATTTGCTTTATTCCTGAATGAATCGTCCGTTTGAATGAATCAAATGAATGAATGAATCAGTAATTAAGTCAGTGACTTGCCGCCACCTAATGGCAGTTTTAGTTTCATTTTTAGAGTATCTTTTCAGTTATTTAAATCATTTAATATTTCTATATTGTCACGGGGGCGGAGCAAAGCGACAGACACAGGGGGCGTGACGTCAGGCCTCGGAGAGGCTTTTATTAAACAATAAAACAAAGTGTCCAAAAAGGGGGGAAAAAGTGTCCAAAACAAAAGGGGGATCTGGTGTCCTCGAAGTGACGGGGTTCCGTGAAGGAGGGGTAGTGTTCCAAAAGGGAAGGGTCCAGGTAAGGGGCGGAGTCCGGCGGCCGCACGCGCTCCCCGCTCAGGTCCGGGGTGCGAGGGGCGGCGGCTTCTCTAGCGGCATCGTCCTCCTCCACCTACGCGGCGCTTCTGGGGGATAACACGGCCCGGCATCCTGGCCCGTCAGCCGTTACGGGTGCGGTCCTCATCCGGACCCGCGGGGTCCGGCAACTCGTCCTGCGGCGCTGGTACCCTCTTCACCCCTTCCTGGACCCACGAGGACACCAGCGTGCATGCACGGGGAAGAGACCGGTCTCCTGAGGAGAGGCGCGCTCGGCATTTTAACAGCGGCGGTGATGAGGCTTCATTCACATCAGGTGTGCCTCATCACACGCCGCCAGACCTGGATGTTTCGGCGCCCCTCCTCCTCCCACACGCCCACTCCCGTCGGGAGCCTGGTGAAGGGCGGCGATTACCGACGGGGTGAAGCTGATAGTTAGGGGGGAGGCAGCCGACTCGTCACATCCCCCCCCCCAAGCGACATCCCCGTCCTCCGGTCGCCGCCCACGCAGGAGTGCTACCTTCCTCAACCAGGCTCCAACGGTCGGAGTGGGCGGGGATTCCTCTCCGGGCGACTCCCTCTCGCAACGCCACCGGACCGGGGACAGAGAAACCGGAATTTAGTCGACAGCCTCAACCAACCGCAGGGTAAGTGTTACTAAATGAAAGAAGTCACTTACCCCCTTTAGCGGCTGGGAGGCTGTCACCGTCGTTTCTCCGTCCCTCCGGGTCGAAACTTCCTTGACTTTTGCGAGCGAGAGGGGTTGACGTCATCAGGTGATTCCCACTGCGCTGCCTAAGCTCCGCCCATGCCTGCATTCTCCACCACTTGTCACGGGGGCGGAGCAAAGCGACAGACACAGGGGGCGTGACGTCAGGCCTCGGAGAGGCTTTTATTAAACAATAAAACAAAGTGTCCAAAAAGGGGGGAAAAAGTGTCCAAAACAAAAGGGGGATCTGGTGTCCTCGAAGTGACGGGGTTCCGTGAAGGAGGGGTAGTGTTCCAAAAGGGAAGGGTCCAGGTAAGGGGCGGAGTCCGGCGGCCGCACGCGCTCCCCGCTCAGGTCCGGGGTGCGAGGGGCGGCGGCTTCTCTAGCGGCATCGTCCTCCTCCACCTACGCGGCGCTTCTGGGGGATAACACGGCCCGGCATCCTGGCCCGTCAGCCGTTACGGGTGCGGTCCTCATCCGGACCCGCGGGGTCCGGCAACTCGTCCTGCGGCGCTGGTACCCTCTTCACCCCTTCCTGGACCCACGAGGACACCAGCGTGCATGCACGGGGAAGAGACCGGTCTCCTGAGGAGAGGCGCGCTCGGCATTTTAACAGCGGCGGTGATGAGGCTTCATTCACATCAGGTGTGCCTCATCACACGCCGCCAGACCTGGATGTTTCGGCGCCCCTCCTCCTCCCACACGCCCACTCCCGTCGGGAGCCTGGTGAAGGGCGGCGATTACCGACGGGGTGAAGCTGATAGTTAGGGGGGAGGCAGCCGACTCGTCACAATATTAAAAATTGAATATTTAAAGCATTTGAATTTATGAATTTGATTGCTCTCATGTCACCTCTGAGCCTCATTAAACATATGAAAATTCACCTACAAGCCACTTTTAACTTATTCTTATTCTGCTTGTTCTTATTCTGTTGTTTTCATAAGAAATTGTATAAAACTTTTAAAATGTATATATATATTTTTTTAAATTTGACATGAGTTGAAGATGACATACTTTTAATGAAGTTAGAAAAATGCCAATACAAAGGTAAAAACTAAATTCCCCTGTAAATAAGTCAAATATCACCATATAATGGGAAGACTAATTTCTGATCAGATTTTTTTTGATTATTGAATAAAAGGTGCTCCTAAAATTTTGACTGTGCTCCAAAATTTTTTAAGTTAGGAGCACAAGTGCTCCTAAAAATAAAAGTAAGCGTAGAGCCCAGCTTACATGTTTGCTACATTTATGATGCAGATAAATGTGTTATTTATTCACAAATGGCAATTCGTACTTTTGTAACTTTTAGCACATAGCATTTTGGACCCTGACTATATGGAATGAACTGAGGAAATAGTAACTATTCACACAATCAAAATTTTCATCCATTTTCATCTATTAAAGAAATGTTTTCTTCTGTAAGGAAATGAAGGTCTCTGTGTACCATTCTAAAGTGTGATCAATAACTGGCCAAAGCAGGCTTGACCTGTTGTGTCCTGGTCAGCAGTTCAGCGGATGGCTCTTTGGATTAGGCTAATGTTTATCGATGTGTATATGAGAGTGTTTATTACGGGTCATTGAGGGCATGATAGTTTCCACCATGAAGGTCACACCAGTACACTGACTTATTGTGCCTTAAAACAGAGCTTTGATGAGTTACGTGTAATTGTTTTTCATATTATTATTTTGTGTGCTTTTTTTTACTAAAAAAAATCAAATAGTTTAGAGTTACATTTTGCATCTGGTGTAGACGCGGTGCAACATTAAATTATGATAGAAGTGTCTTGATATAACCTTTTGTTTCTTAGAAAAGCCGGCATGTACTTGTTTTTTCTTGTCAGTGACCTTTAAGTATTGTTGTTTTTTCTTTCTCTCTTCTTTTTACATTAGAAATCTTGCACTTAAGCTATGGTTCAAGATAAATTGTTGTCTTCAGGTCACCAATCAATTTTATACTACTCCCACCCCTCTGGAATCCTGAAATATGTTCCTGTCTTTTTTTTTTTTGACAGAGATCCTGCACTTGAGATAAGCATCCTGGACATCTTTGGCTTTGAGGAATTCCAGCGCAATGGTTATGAACAGGTAAGAGGAGACCGCACAGATATAATGAGGACAACGATAATTATCTTTTAACATCCAATTGTGACCTTTTGAAAGGGTCTCTCATATCACTGTAATGTCGCACTGAAGCCAACTTGCGGTCTGTTTGGCTTTTCGTGCAACAAACTGCTCCTCACCTTCTCAGTGTGGATTCTGGGCCTCCTAAACCCTCTGCTGGTCTGTACTGGGTTTGATGTGGATCTGCCCCACAGCCACAGACCAGTGGGAATCAAGGCATTGTGCTCATGATCCTGCTTCCCTTACAGGGGAAAGCACTGACCTATCCCACAGTATGTTCCTGCCTTGGGCAATGACTTTTTTAGACTTAACGACATACGGGATGTTCTTTCCACCACAAAGGCATTTCATTCTAAGTGAGACAGGTGTTTTTTCTGAGTCTGCTCATGCTGACTTTATAGCTCTGTTTTGAATCTGGCGATGTAGACTGTATTTCAAGACATGTTAAGTGTGTTCCCGATGTGAAGGGTGTACCAAAACTTAGGAAAGAACATATTAAAACAAGCTCCGAAATTCAACACAGTGGGCAATGGAGTGTTCCAAGATTGGAACTCATAGCTTCATTAAATTACAGCTGAACCACTGATGTCACATGGACTGTTTTAACAATGTCCTATCTTTCTGGGCCTTGAACGTGTCAGTTGTGTTCCTGTCAATGCAGGGGCAGAAAGATCTCGGATTTCATCAAAAATATCTTAATTTGTCTTCCAAAGATGAAAGAAGGTCTTAAGGGTTTGGAACAACATGAGGATGAGTAATTAATCACAGAATTACTATCCCTATGCATAATCAGTAAGTAGCTATTGGTATAAACATATGTTAAGTGTTCCATTTAAGGATTATTTTATATTGGCACACTGCCTTAGAAGACTGCCAGAAAGGCAGCTTTCTAGGTTTTTATATAGAGCTTATATGTTTGACTCCAAATAATAAACGGTTTCTGTATGTTCCAGATAGGTCAGCTGAGGCTAAAATGGGGGGACAGTTCAACTTTGTTTGAATTGTTGTGAAGCCATTGGTGCATTTGTTGTGGCCATACTTCACCGAGCTGTTTTATTTTGGACAGTAGCCCAAAGCCAGACCCAGATGCATGGGTGTGCCATATAGTTTATATATGTTCTTTTTCTTAATCTAAAGAGTAGCATGAAATAAAGCAGCTGCTGTCAAGACTCCTGAGTTTTGTTATTTTAGTGTTTTGGAGAGAGACAAATGTCTGACTGAAGGCTAAGATGCCACATGTGCGCACCGCCGCCCCCTGCCCAGAACCCTCAGTAGCCGCATCTACTGTGCGAGCTGTGTTTTTGTACCAGACAGATGAGGTTGACGTATGAGAGGGGGTGTTTTCTCCTCAGCTGAACTTCTGGCACTAGACACAAAGGAGTCTCTGTGCACAGTCGGGTTTGACCCGTGAACCATCGGCCTGGATTTGGCACTAACCAATGTCATTGTTGTCATAGACTCTATAGGGAGGATGCATGAGGTAAATTAGGGACGCTGTGGAGTAATGGTTTGTGTATAAGGGAAACCTGTTTATGCTGGTCATCCACCACTTTTAACTGCTAAACCAGCTAGGGATCTACATGGGAACTCCTGCTGGAGAAGGAAAATTGGCTAAACCAGACCTAAATGGTTCTGTCAGGTTTTGCTTGATTGCCTGCTCGTCACATGCCCAAAATATTTGTGACCCTAACATGGGTATATTTGTAGCAATAGCAAACAATACACTAAGTCAAAATGATCATTTTTTCTGTTGTGCCAAAAATCATTAGGATATTAAGTAAAGATTATGCTCCATGAAAATATCAAAACCTAATTTTTGATTAGTAATATGCATTGCTAAGAACTTAATTTGGACAACTTTCTCAATATATTTTTTTTTGCACCCTCAAATTCTAGATTTTCAAATAGTTGAATCTCGGCCAAATATTGTCATATCTTAACAAACCATACGTCAGTGGAAAGCTTATTTATTCAGATGATGTAAAAATCTCAATTGCAAAAAACTGACCCTAATGACTGGTTTTGTGGTCCAGGGTCACATTTAAGACTAGCAAACCGGCATAGGCTGTTTGGAGCTCTTTTTGCAGCGCCACCAAGTTGTGGCTTCATGTAACAGCTCTAGGCATGTGACCAAGAGCATACAATCTTATTGATTGGTCAGCTTTAATCACAGGACAATGAGAAAGAAATTAAATGATCTCTCCTCTGTGAAAAATGTTGCATGTATCGGACAAACAGGCTCATTAACAGCCGTTCATCCAAATTAAAATGTTTTTTCCACCAAATTTTCAGACTGAACATTCGTTTTGGTGCGAACATACTTTTAGACCAGTATTTGGACCAGCATAGCCAAGCTGAATACGGCAGACATTTTGTGTGAGAATGTTTTTAAAGGTCTGTCCCGATCAATCAAAACGAGGATGTTTATTTGTGTGTGTGAATCTGTCTTGTGACAGATAGTCATCTGGACAACTGTTGAGAGGTAGGCAGGTAGCAGTGTGTGTGTCATTCCTGGATATCTTCCCTGACAAGGTGTAAATCAGGAATTTTACCAGAATAGATAAGCACCTACCCACAATCCCCTGGGAGAGGATCTTGTGATGGTGTGTGTGACAGGTTGGGGAATGCTTACGAGGCACCGAGATGTCAGTTGCTTGTCTCCTAAGTATACACCTTTAATCCACATGTAAAAGATGATTTACGATCCTTGACTTTTCAAGGTCACAAGAAAAAACTGAATGAGAGATGAGTGACTGTGAGTAAAGGGTCAGTTCACCCAAAAATGAAAATTAGCACGTTATTTACTCACCCTCAAGGAATCATAGGTGTATATGACTTCCTTCTTTCAGACGTTCAATTGTTCTGGCTTTTCCAAGCTTTATAATGGCAGTGGGTGGGTGTTTCTCTTCACCAATCCAAAACAAGTCCAATAAAGTGCATTCATCCATAATAAAAAGTACCTCACACAGTTCTGGGGGGTGAATAAAGGCCTCCTGTAGCGAATCGATGCGTTTTTTGTAAGAACAATATCCATATTTAAAATGTAGTAATCATTTTTCTCTAGCTAGCACCAACTGTTCCGGGCAGATGACAATAGAACGTCAGCGTTGTGCATGCGCTGCACAGACGCGCAGTGGAGAAAACAAAACAACGGTCATGAATTAGAAGTACAAAATGAGGATTTGTAAAGAAAAATGTTGGAGGATTTCGGTATAAGCCAAGATGAGACTGTTTTTTTCTTTGCTAAAGTAAGGAAACTTGCTTCCTTTGCTCCTGTAAACAAAAGTTGGTTTTCGTGAGACTCACAGGTGCATGCGCTACGCATACGTCCTACATCATCCACCCGGAGTAGCTTCCGTGTACACAGAAAAGTGATTATCACATTTTAAATAGGAATATTTTTCTTACAAAAATGCATTGATTTGCTACAGGAGGCGTTTACCCCTTGGAGTTGTGTGAGGCACTTTTTATTATGGATGGATGCACTTTATTGGACTTGTTTTGTATTGTTGAAAAGAAACACCCGCCCACTGTCATTATTAAGGTTGGAGAAGCCAGAAAAATATTTTATATTATTATTTTAAATATTATATCAAATATTTTTAATATAATTCAGATTGCATTCATCTGAAAGTCATATACACCAAGGATGCCTTGAGGGTGAGTAAATAATGGGCTAAATTTAATTTTTGAGTGAACTATTTATAGCCCATTTGTGACATACTGATAACAATATAATTATCAAATATCAGAATCTCATTGAAATCTGGAAGTCTACAAATGTTCTTGACTAATTTCTTTAGTGTTTTATATACATCTAATACAGAAACCAGTGCACCACTATTTGTTTTTTTTTTTGTTTTTTTTTCCCCATACTAGGGGTGTCACAATATAATGAAATTGACAATAAATGTGAAGGAAAGAAATACTGGTTTCATGTTAATACTGCACATAAAATATTGTAAATAATCCAGCGGCAATAACAGTTTGGTTGACACTCTTCAACGTAATGCTAGTTAATGCTAGTTGCTAGGGGATTATCGGCCTGGCCGATTATCGGTGCCGATATTAAACATTTATGGTTATTGGTATTGGCCATTTTCATTTTCAAATCATTTTCATTTCTAAAACAAGTTCTGGTCCTTGATTCTGATTGGTTGAGCCTGTTCAAAGCTGTTGTATATTATTCTACAAACATACACTTTTGTTTACGTCTGTGTGTTGCTCGGCAACAACTTTGTTGCAACCACAGCCATTTCTAAGGAACTTTATTTTTTGTTCTGCTTTATTTTGTGAAACCTTACTACGTATATGGAATAACCAATTTATAAAAGCAATAAGCCCCGTGAAGCTTTGCATCGTGCTTAACAACGCCCCTTGGCTGTTATAAATTCACTGTAAATCACGGCTTCTTGGGGCTTATTGCTTTATTTTACACCAAACATACATATTGGTTTAAAATATTGGTTATCTGTCTACTTGATCTGTAATAATCGGTATCAGTATCGGCCCTGAAAAACACATATGGGTCGACCCCTACCAGTTACCACCCTCCATGAAAAGTAAAAAATGCAGAAGACACATTTTATATCTACTAATGCCAAATAAAAATTACGTCAGAGCTGATGACAGGCTAAAGTAAGATGCTCTGCGCACACCTGAGAAAAATTCACTTGCTAATGTGGGAGTTTTTTGTATTTCAGTCTCCAAAAAACTCCCATACTGGTGAGTGGACTTTTCTCAGGTGCATGTAGAGCATGATATCCAAGGGTCCGCTCACATAGAACGTATTTTTCCATTCCAGTGTGCTACTTTTCTAGTGTTTTTATGCCAAGTTCTGTCATGAAGTCTAGATGGCACAGGCTGATGGTTCTTTAATGCAAACTGATGATAATCACGGTGTTAAACTACTTGGAACAAGCTAGTTGGTTCATGTTGCATATGCAGCCAATGAATTTGCAGCTTTACATTTAAATGGCTGGTTAGCATTCATTAGAGCATTTCACAGCATGCTTTTAGAGTTACTCTGAAACCCTCCACCTCCCCAGCTCCACCTGTATAGATCTGCTACGGGTTTTTATATATGCTACTTGTGCAGCAGCAGTATGTCTTAATACAGCACTGCATCTGCTTATGTATGTATTTATCTATCTCTGAGTAATGTCTTGCATTGTTAAATCGTTGAGCTTTAATACTTTTTTTCCAGAATGGCTGTAACTCTGGAGTCCCACATTGAGATCTTTTCTCCATGGATGAACTTTTTTGCTCTATGCTGGAATTCTCCCTCTTTGTCTCCAAGCTCTTCACCTCAGCTCTCATCTTTTTCTTTCACGATGTGTGCTGAATTTTGTCAGCGCTTGGGCAGTCTTCCCTGTGACATCCTGTAGCGCTGTGAAACTTCATGATGAGAAGTTGATGAGGTGCACCCAGCTTTTCTAAAATGCTTGTTTTCTTTCCTCTCCATTGCTTCCACTGATGCCGTCTGTACTTCATCCAGTGCGTGTTGCCACATTAAACTTGGAAGACGCCTGTGTTGATACAACCGTCCCTTATATTTCCCTCTGATGGACTCGGCAGTATCAAAACAGCTCCATCATATATGACCTAAGCTCTTCTGAGAAAGCTATGAAAAACATATCTCAAATCAACAGCAAGTTGAAGTGTGGCTGAGGAACTCTTTTGTTTGGGAAGAAGCCACTATCTACTAGAAATTGTAGCTTTTGTCCATGTGGAAAAGCTTCTGTGGTCTCTTGTGTAGTGTCAGGCACTTGGTATATACCTTATATGGATTCCTACTGTGGTTCCTGCTTTGGCTTTTTAGACTCCCTTCCATTAGGCTTCCTTGTTTTTAACTTTCATCTCGGCAGGATTACGATGATAAATGATTTAAATGAGTCCAGTAACTGGGTTGTTAGGATGAATTCCTGGAATAAGGCCGCTCACTGAAGCGTGTGGAACAGTGAGTGAATGAGTGCGAGGGGTTAACGTTGAACACTTATTACAGCCATGTTCGTTAAGAGGTAATTAACGTACATTTCAGCTCTTTGTGTGCAGATAAAGCAGCCTGTCATGTAGCTTTTGTTTGGAAACATGTGGAATGCTTAAATATACCTCATGAGTGTGTGCTTTATATTGCCTGGTAAAACACATGCACTTGCTTCCAATAAACAGTGCATCATACATTGTGCACAATTCTACCCTATTTTTATACGGTTATTGTTATATATGCACATGTATGTAGTATTTTTAACTCATTTTTCTCTTTTTGTAATATGAAGATCACTGGAAAAATCTGGAAACCTTTTTCTATGCTTTCATTATTAATATTGTTCTACTTTTCAAGTGTTTTAATGTACAAATATTCAGATTTTACCATGGATTCAGACCAAGATCTTAAAGGGATAGGATAGTGCATCTAAAATGAAAATTCTGTCATTTACCCACTCTCAGTGTGTTCCAAACCTGTATGGGTTTTTTTCCTCTGTTGAACACAAAAGAAGATATTTTGAAGGATGGCAGTAACAAAACAGTTGACTGTAGCCATTGAATTTTATAGTATGGAAAAAAGTATTTTTACATTACATACTTTTTCGTGTAAGTGGTTTATATCTGTTTAAAAAGAAACAAACAAAAAACTAATTATAGTACTATAATATATTATAACTATATGTAATAGCTTAATTTCCACCACAAGAAACAATAGTATTTATTTATTTAGTGTTTAAGTGGTTTATATCTGTTTTAACACTGTAAATATAGTAATATAATAATTGTAATGCGATCTGAAAAACCCGTCAGATGTCATGCTGGGACGTTTTCAGGAAATTTGACAAATAGGTCGAATGTCATTTTTTTTGGTCAGAATTAGGTTTTCATTAAATTATTATTCTATAACATCTTGTCTATCATCTCTGAAAATATCTTGGCAAAATTCACTTGTTTAGTGCAGAAAAATAGTGATTTATTGCAGCAAGCAGAAATGACTGTCTTTCTCTTATGTTAAGAAGGTGCTACGGAGGTGCTTTCTCTTAACACCACAAAAACAGTTGACCTATCAAAATAATCCACGCAACATATTTAATAAAGGTGTATCGATGCACATTCTCCCCCTATCCTGTGTAAACTACGGCACGCAAAGTTTTATTTATTTATTTATTTTTTAATATCGTGAGATGGCAGAGCGCAACAGAACAACCCAGTCTTAGCTGCTCACTTAAACGATCTTTCTCGTCTCAATCTGCTCAATCTTAGTGATATCAGTGCCCTAAATTATGTTATAATGGACTATTTCACATCCAGAGATGAAGGATCGGATGGTGAAGTTACTAAAGAGGGGGATTCCGATGACAGTTTGTTATATGCACAGTGTGCGAACAGTTGAGCTGCCCTCGCTTTTTCTAAATGTAAACTACAAGGTACACTATTCATGCTATCTAAACATACAAGGGGTGATCAAAAGTTCAGAGACTATGTCCATGATAAACAATGGAAAACTGTCCTCTTCAGGGTACCGTTAGTCTGCTTGTGTAAAGATGTAGTATAGCACTCCTGACAGACAGCTCTCGTTAAACCCATGAAATGAAAGT
The DNA here is from genome assembly GCA_036247105.1 of Cirrhinus mrigala. Classification (NCBI taxonomy): domain Eukaryota; kingdom Metazoa; phylum Chordata; class Actinopteri; order Cypriniformes; family Cyprinidae; genus Cirrhinus; species Cirrhinus mrigala. Next base: position 8,102,515 of record CM070015.1, on the reverse strand, counting down.
GAAAGCTGTCTCACTTTAAACCCATTTTTCTCAAAATTCCATAAAAAAAAAATAATAGCTATCAGCCAGCTTTAAGATAGCCATAACTTTTGTTACGTTCAAGCTATGGACAAAATAAAAACAGTTTTGGAAAGGGAATCTAAAAAAAATATGGTACCAAAAAAAAGTAAAATTTCACCACGTGTTGGGTTTTCTCAGATCTCATCACATATTATAATTATATATAATAGCTTAATTTCCACCACAATAAACCACAGTATCTTATTTATTTATTTATTTATTTATTTATTTTTTATTTTGTGTAAGTGGTTTGTATCTGTTTTAACACAAACTGTAATTATAGTACTATTATATATCATAATTATATATAATAGCTTAATTTCAAACACAAGAAACAAAAGTTTTTATTTATTTATTTATTTATTTATTTATTTATTTATTTATTTTATTTATTTGTTAAGTGGTTTGTATCTTTTTAAACAAAGTGTAATTATAATATTATATTATTATTAAACATAATAGCTTAATTTCCACCACAAGAAACAATAGTACTTATTTATGTATGTATTTATTTATTGTGTAAATGGTTTATATCTGTTTTAACACAAACTGCAAATATAGAAATATAATATAATTATATATAATAGCTTAATTTCCACCACAAGAGACCATAATATTTATTTATTTAGTTAGTTAGTCTTAAGTGGTTTATATTTTTAAATAAAATGTAATTATAATAATATATTTTAATTATATATGGTAGTTTAATTTCCACCACAATAAACAATAGAATTGATTGATTGACTGATTGATTGATTTAGTTATTTAGTTTAAGTTAGTTAGTTAGTTAGTTAGGGCATGTTTTAACACAAACTGTAATTATAGTAATATAATATATTATAATATCTTAATTTCCACTACAAGAAACAATAGTATTTATTTATTTATTGTTTGTTTGTGTAAGTGGTTTATATCTGTTTAACAAGAAGAACAAAGGTGTATGACCATGAAAAGTGAGCTGATTGATCAATGTGTCAGTGACAAGTGTATTTTATTCTGTTAATAATTCTGTGGCTTAACAAAGGCTTTTGTATTTTTGTGTCTGTAGCTGTGCGTGAACATGGTGAATGAGCGGATCAGGCAGTTCACCGCAGACGTGCTCTTCCAGCAGGAGCAGCAGGAATGTCTGCAGGAGGGGGTTGCCATGGAGACGCTACGCTCCCTCGGCAACCAGACAGCGGTGCTGGACTTCTTCTTCCAGGTACGCAGTCGGAGCGGCTTTTCCGAGAGCCGTGGAGAGAGGGCGGTATGGGAGAGAGAGGAAAGAAGTTGAAAAGCTTTTTCCCACCCTGAGGCTGTTGACCCTGTACAAGAGCCCCTCTGTTGCCTCTTTAATTGCGGTTACTGCCATCTCTTCATTTACTGACTCAATAACGGATGTCCTCGCTGACTGTTTTATAAAGGCTAACACACATCCAGGCGTGTTGAATTCCCTTAGGTGTCACAAAGATGTGATAAAGCCCATCTTTTAGACTATGACTCTATTAGCCGTTTGTCAGATGTGACCATTTTATGAGTCATGAAATGACTTCTGTCTATGGTCGAGACCAAGTGACACAGCATTTTACACACAGAACCATGTTTTCTCTTGCCACACACACATTTGTGCTTGACTTTACAACATTTTTTATGTTATTCTGTGTACATTTAAATGGCTTTTATAACAGTCTATTTCAAGCCTGTGAAATGTGTTTTTTTAAAGATATAATTATAGAAATAAAACGTACTCATTATGTCTTGCCACAAGTATTTAAAGTCAGCTACTCATTTTACCATAGTATCATGTAAAAAATTCATGGTAATAGTATAATTATTTTTAGGAGATGTACAAGATATCTCCTGTGTATATATATAGTAGTGGTGTGCGATATATGTTGTTTAAGAAATTTTTTCCCCAAATCATTTCAAATATCAGTATTCTTTTTTTTTTTTTTTTAAAGTTGGCATTAAGCGACTTACATTTTAGTCACAACAGTTATTGTTTTTTTTTTTTTTATGTATTTCATCAAATAAAGTAGTTCCAGACAAAGTCACAGCAGAACTGTTTTGCGTCTCGGAGCAACACACAATGGTGTTTCGTTACTGAATCAATCAGCCGTTTGAACGAATCAGTTGAATAAATGACTCTATGACTCCCTCATGCAGTGATTTCCTGCCACCTACTGGTGTTTTTAGATTTATGTTTAAAATATAGTTTCCCTTTTCTCCCCAAATCATTTCCAATATCAGTATTCAACTTTCAAATTTCAAATTTCAGTACAAAAACATGAAAACATTAATTATGCATTTGTAACTACAGGTTAACTACATTCATGTCCTGCATTAAACAGTCTGTGTAAATGTATCTAAATGCCATTTCAAAAGCAGATTCTGTGTCACCTCTGCACTGCAAACACAAATTCTGTTGATACTTATTTTATTTGATTGGTAACAGCCCTATAGTTACCATTTGATTTTGATTAAATGTAAGAATTTGACACAAAAAATGGCTTGATAAAGGTAAAAATGCCCATAAAAGGTAAAAATCAATTGGAAAGGTTAATTTCTGTTATTGTGCAAACAAACCACCGCATATGAATATGAATATGAATATGAACATAAAGAATATCAAGAGCTTTGGGAGTCAGCTGTCCACAGCAGTCCTAATCCTGCCAAAATACCAGCACAAAAACACCCTCAGCAAAATATTGTCTAAATTATCGTTATCAACAAACTTCCAGAGACCCCATATATAGTTTATGTAGGCCTGTTTCTTTTCATGGACTGGAATAAGAGAAAATAGGGGCCAATAACACACACTTGGCAGTGTTTCTTTGTACTTTCACAATTTTGCTGCAATTCTTACACTAAACTATTATAGTATTATTACACCATTATTACACTATTATTACACTGCTTGCTGAAATACTTCATTCTGATTGGTCAGTCCTTACACTCTGCTTTATTTATTTATTTTGCAGTTGTCCAACGTTTAAGACATAGCTATGTTAGTTTCAAGTCTCTTATTGCACTCTATAATCTGTTTTTTTTCTCACATAATAGCATAAAAATATAAATAATTAAATAACCCCTTCTGACTAAAATTTTGTGAAATTGACCATCCTACTGTACATTATTGTTTTGCATCTAAAGCATTCAGCGACACTGTGTGTGTGTGTGTGTGTGTGTGTGTGTGTGTTCCAGAAGCCTCAGGGTGTGCTGTGTATCATTGATGAGGAGAGTCAGTCCCTTAGGCCATGTGAAGTCAACCTTTATAAGCGGCTGCAGATGCAGCTGGATTCTTCTGGTACGGATGCCATTTCCCTCACGACCAAGGATGGCAACGGAAACCCCCCACCCAAAGACCAGGGGCCATCATTTACCGTCACTCACTATGCCGGCAAGGTGGGTTACGGGAAGCTGCGAGTACAAACATGCACTTGCTGACTTCACGGTCATGTGCTCAGCCGGAGCCTCACACACAAACACGAACCCATAGTCATACACTTCCGAGAAGCCCTCCAGAGAGTCAACACGCCATGTCATGCTGAGACTGAGGACTATTATTAGCGCTGAACTCATGTGTGTTTGTGTGTCCTCTGTTGCAGGTGACCTATGACCTGACCGGCTCACTGGACAAGAACAAGGATGTTCTTCCCCAAAACATCTTGTTTGTTATGAAAAGTAAGGATTGGGAATTTTGTGTTTAGTCAACCTCTATATGGTTTAAAAAACTCTCCATGGTAACCATAGCTTCTATCAAAATAGCTTAGTTACTATAGCTGTTGTTACTATAATAGAAGAAAAGGAAATTACATATGCACGGAGATCACTTATTCATTCCATACAAAAGTTTGGAGTTTGCAAGATTGTACATTGTACTCACCAAGACTGCATTTATTTAATCAAAAATACAATAAATGCTATAATATTGTGAAATATTATTACAATTTAAAATAACTGTTTTCTATTGTTTTCTACAGTTGTAAACAATTGTGCTGCTTAATAAAATGAGTAATTTATTTAAAAAAAAAAAATCTTACTGACTCCAAACTTTTAAAAAGTAGTGTACATTAATTTTTAGTTAATAGCATTAACTATAGTAATAGTTCTTATAGTAACTATAGCTTATATATAGTAACTATATATAAATGTGGTTGAACAGTCTAATTAGGTAGGATTTTAATGCAGCATAAATGCATTTTTTGAAATCAAAATGCCACCAATTTTAATGAACATAATGCTGCCTTTTAAGATACTTCCTTATAGCCAAATACAAAGGAGGCTTAACATTTGTCCATTCCCACAATGCTCTGTCTTAAGTGAAAGATGTACATCCAAGATGGTGAACAGTTTAGAAAGATGTAGATTAATTTAACACTTTATTTGCAAGTAGTGTTAAAAATAGTTAAGTGTAATTACAAAAGCACTGTTTTACCCAGTGTTTGTTAACAGCAATTTATTAGTACTTGAATGAAAATTACTTTTTTTAAGGGCCTATGAAATGTGTTTTATTTTTTATCAAATTCAGATTTATTTTTACCAAATTCTGTGTTTTCCAGGCCCAAATCCGACCTGAGCCCGTCTTTTCCCCCCTTCTCCCAAAACAGCTTATACTACTGTTTCAGCTATTAAAATAGTTCAGTTTTATATGTAATGGAAAGTGATTTGTTTTTTTTTGTTTTTTTTGTTTTTTTTTTTAGCCTAAGTTAATTTAGAACCTTTGAAGCATTTTTTTGTTAAATAATAATATTTAAATAATTAATAAGTTAAATAATCATTTTTGTTTTTTAAAGTAACGACCGGCCAGCGGAAGACTGATCAGTCTATTTGATCAATTTTGCCTTCTCAAATCATCATGACTTGCCTAAAACAAACAGTTCAAGCGTAAAACAATGTTAGTTTAAACGCCAAACACCTAGATAAATGTGCGCTATCAGGCGCATATTCAATTGTTTGTGCAGAGAGTAAGCTGAAGCCGCTTTGCAAGACATGGAGGCACCAGCGCGATCACTTGCATTTTTTTCAGTGGAAACAATTTAAAATATTCCGTCATTTTTGCTCATGAAGGTACGAGTAGTACATCATTCGGAACTGTAAAGGGTCTACTTTTATTTGTGTGCACTCACAATATCAACAAAAAGCTGCAAACAGTGCTTTTATAAAATAAAGAACACAAACATGATGCGCTTTCTGTCGTCTCAACAGGAGCGTTTCACAAAAATGAACCAAAACTCAGCAAATACATACCTCGCAGACATGATAAATATATCTATAGAAAGCTTTCAATTATTGCTTAACAAACTAAAACAAATTGAAAACAAAAACTCTTTCATTATGTAATCTATAAAGATGCTTTTCTCTGTAAAGGCGCATCCAAAGAGGAAATGGCGAGTCAGGATCGGCAACTTTATCCCTGCGACACTGGCTCAGAAAACACTAGTTTATTAATAAATAATTAAAAAATGTCCTTACTGTTTTTTCACACATTCATGGTAATAACTTTTGCCGGTGCTTTGCGACAAGCTTTAGCCTATTACGTGCGCTTGAGCACGGAACTGTGACTTGAAAATTGGCCCGAAGCCTGGCCCTAGGGGCGTAAAAAAGTCGGGGCCCATCGGGCTCAGGCTGAAATGCAGGGCTCTCTTCATCTCCTCCACTCCCCACGTTAAGCAGGTCAGAGGTCAACATGAGGAAGGAGCGTGTGCACACGTTGATTTGAATGGGGTGCTGTTATGTTGTTTGTGAGGGTGTTCGTGGGGGATGGTGTAATTGAGGGGAGACAATTATTTCTGGCGCCTGGTGTAATTAAGCTCCGAACGTGTGTAGCCTTGTGTTTATTTTCTCTCTCCATCTCTCTCTTCCCCCCTGAGCAGCAAGTGAGAACGTGCTCATCCATCAAATGTTCCAGTGTAAGCTGACTCAGACGGGCTCATTGGTTCCTCACCACCAGCGAATGAAGCTCCGTGGGCCCAAAGGCACTTTGCTTAGCAAGAGCACTACGTTAAATCCTGCCAGAGACGCCAAGAAATATGTGGAACTGAACAAGGTACCTAAATAAAAGGAGTGGAATCTTTACGGCCTATTGGCACCAGTTTTTTAAACTATTTATTTATAGTTATTTATTTATTTGTACTAATACATGTTTTTATTATAACATTTTTTTTTTTTTTTTTAATTTATTTTATTGTGTGTATATACAAAATATACACACAAATCTTTTTATTTTTATTTTTTATTGTGACAAAAACAGCAATTTATTGAGAGAATGCAGAAAACTCTGCATTGGATTTGATGTGAAGTGTTGGATAAAAAATATTCAACAGTAGAAATAACCAGTACTTTTTAATGCGTCGTTTGGTCACGCACATGGGCTTCCCTCAGTCTGCTGTGACGTAGATGTTTCAGCACTGGCATTAGGTTTGTACTCAGTGTGAGTTTACAGCCCTCCATTAACGCATACAGTGACGATCATAAACCACATGACTCTGCCGCAAACATGACCAGACCAGCCAGAACAAGCCGTGCCTTTTCACAAGCTGTAGTATTTTTAGCTTATCGAGTCTGCGCTGGAAAGTGACCTAAATTTAACACTGTTACCCTAAATACATTCTGCGCATTGATCAGTTTTCCACAGCCAGATATCCCATTCAGAGAAAACACAGGACTTTAACTGACTGCGTCACACCAGGCACAAACACACACAGATGCGTCACTCGGGGTGTTTGCTCTTCACACAACTCTATCTCTGCAGCATTTCTCAATCACCCTCCTCCCTTTCCTACTCTCAGTCTGTTTTTCTCTCCAGCTCAGTTTGTATTTCAGTGATGTGCAGTCAATTTCATTCTCACAGTTTCTCTTTTCACTCTCTCTTTATCACAGCCATGAGTTCTGAGGTGAAATCTCACAAAAACGTGTCAACTGAAGGTCCAGAATGTGTAAATACATTAGGAAACTACCAGATTAAATGATTAGTTCACTCCTGAATGAAAATTTCCTGATCATTTACTCAACCCCTTGTCATCCAAGATGTCTTTCTTTCTTCAGTTGAAAAGAAATTAAGGTTTTTGAAGAAAACATTCCAGGATTTTTCTCCATAAAGTGGACTTTAATAGGAAGCAGCAGGTTGAGGCCCAAAATTGCAATTCCAATGCAGCTTCAAAGGGCTCTAAACGATCCCAGCCAAGGAGTAATGATCTTATCTAGTGAAATGATTGGTCATTTTCTAAAAAAAAAAAATGGGTAGGGTAGGGTCTCATTTTCTCATCCAACTTCAAAATCGTCCGACATCATTGTTGTACCTGTATACTTCCTCCTACGTCACTCGTGACCTTTCCAACGTGACTACACAATACGTAAAGTCGTGTACACAGAGCTAGAGCAAGATGAGTATTTGTGGTTAAAAAGTATATACATTTGATTTTTTAGAAAATGACCGATAATTTTGCTAAATAAGACCCTTATTCCTCGGCTGAGATCATGTAGAGCCCTCTGAAGCGGCATTGAAACTGCAATTTGGACTTTCAACTAATTGGCTCCCATTAAAGTCCACTATATGGAGAAAAATCCTGAAATGTTTTCCAGGGTTCCCATGCTTCTTGAAAATACTTGAATATCAGACACATGGATTCAAGGCCTGGAAAGTACTTGAAAACAAATATAGGTCCTTGAAAGTGCTTGAAACAAATTTGAACTAAATTTTGTTAGTAGAATGGTGCTATTTCAAAAATGTTACTATATGTGCATTCAAAGACTAAATGAAACAGCGTTAATGATAGGGGTGGAGATGGGGTAGCACGAGAAGAAAAATCTTAGCATGATGAATGGCCGTTTTTAAATGAATCTGATTCAATTACCCATTCATAAAGACATTCACTTACTTCATCCCTGAATGAATCAGCCGTTCGAAGGAATCAATTCAATGAACGATTCAATGATAAAATCAGTGACTTACCGTCACCTACTGGCAGTTTTACTTTCATTTTAAAGTATCTTTTTCTGTTATTTAAATCATTTAATATTTCTATATTCAAAATTTTATATATAAAACATTTACCTCAACATGAAGTTGCGGAACTCATGCGACCACTGAGCCTCATTAAACCATCTGAAAATACACCTACAAGCCACTTTTGTGTTCTTCTGTGCCACCTCTGTAGTACAATTTTTTTTTTTATACTGATTTCATTTGATTGGTAACTTATTATTATTCTACTTATTTTTATTCTGTTGTTTTAATTAGAAATTTTAAAAAAAAGTAAGTGTAGAGTCATGTTACCCAATTTTTGATTAATTTAAAAATTGAGAAATTCTTTCAAATTTAAATCTTTCATAAGAATTACAGCAAAAAAACAGTTTGATGCAAGAACATATATTTTTATCAATATTTGAGAAATTCAAAATTCCTTTGAACACGACTGCTCAAAATGGTCTAAATTTATGAAACCTACACATTCAAAACCTCATTACTCTGAAATTTCTAATGGAAATGTTAAGTGTAAGTGAAATGTTTAGTACTGTAAGAGGTCTTTTATGACGCTACATATGCTGGCGTGTGAATTTGATAGGTGCTTGATATAAAGTAAATGGTGCTTTGAAAAGTCCTTGAAAGTCCTTGAATCTGGTGTTCATGAAAGAGTGAGAACCCTGGTTTTTCTCAGAAACCTTAATTTCTTTTCGACTGAAGAAAGAAAGACATAAACATCTTGGATGACATGGGGTGAGTAAATTATCAGGAAATGTAAGGACCATATAAAATTCAGATATGTGTGTGAATATTAGCTGTTTTAAAAGTTTGCACGTGTCTCATCCAGTCATATTGTATTGTTCAGAGCAAGGGCGTAGCACCAAATGCTGGGCCCTATGCACAAGCAGTGGCCATGGGCCCCCGTAAGCTTGAGGTTAACAACTACCTACAACTAACCTTACTACTAATCTAAGAACTCTTATATGTATAACAAAAAAAGCCTTATTACACAACTTCTCTGAATTTCTGTTTTATTTGCAGAATCAATCAAGTGATGCATTTACCCAAAATATTAGCATTTACATTAGTTAACAACATTTATTGTGATCTTAAAGTTATATTTAAAGGAAAATAAAATTTCACTCCTCAGGGGCCCTCCCCCCACTTGGGGCCCTGGTAATTTAGTCCCACTTTTCACCCAACTACGACGCCCCTGGTTCAGAGCCCTGTGCATAATGTAGGAAAAAAAAAAAAAGAAGACACTGTGCAAATGTTTTGTGCTTAGCTTGTTTAGGAAATAAATCATGCAACTGTGGCCACACATTAGGAATTTGTTTCAATAACTTAACTTGTTCCCTTGTTTAATTACCTTATTAATTTGTGGCCAAGTATTATTAATTCAATCCCTTGTTTTAGGTCAGTCGTGGTCATGTTGTACTAATTTGTTACTGTGTTTTAGCTCAGTTTACCTAAAGGAAACAAATTAGTACAACATGCCCATGATTGACCTAAAATGATGGAACAAATGAATAAAACGTAGCCATGAATTAATATGTTGTGGGAACGAGTGCTTAATTGATGGCACAATGTTTTTGTTTTTCTACCACGTCATGTGCAGAGCTCTGCAGTATTGCTTTTTTCAAATCTTTTGCTCAGTTACAATAATTTTGACCCATACAATGGAATTTTGGCTGCTGCTACAAATATGCCTGTGTGACTTTTTTGTGGTCCAGGGTCAAATATGGGACAGTCTGTCAGCGGTCGTGGGCGGGGCCTGAGCAGTATGACATCATACTGTTGTAAAAGTGAATTTTGCATCCGATGTCCACGTTATTGGAAGATATGTAAACTATATCATTATATAGTTCTCTAATATATTACTCGAATTTAAGTTAAATTTCTAACATGCATAAATTCATTGCAGTATATCTGTAGATGGTCTAAATGGTCCGAATTAATTATTTATTTTTTATGAAAAATATAGTTTTATTTATTTTTTATAATTCTAAGGTGAAATATGACTAATACATGTTCTTGAGATTCACCATCGACACATCGACACGTCACATTTGACCATCAGATTCTTCCATTCTGTCTTTTCTTCTTTAGTTTCTGTGTCTGTCTTTTAATCATATATGCCATCTCTCCTTTTCCTTCTCTTGTGTCTGTATTCAGGTCAGTGCTGTAATGTGTGTGTGTGTGTGTGTGTGTGTGTGTGTGTGTGTGTGTATGTGCGTGTGTGTGTGTGACTGGCTGAGTCTTATGTAAGACACACAGTACATGAGCCACTGGCACCCCTGGTTACCCACATACCCTGGTTTTACCCTCTTACATAAGCAGTAGTTCAGTTCCCATAGAGTGACTGGGACTGTAATATGAAGTAACATGATGAGATCGTGCTGCAGCTCGAAACAGAAAAGTACAAATGAGTGGTTTGGTTGGTTTCCTTTGCCCTTTGATGAGAGAAATTGGATGAAAAGTTGCACCAGATTTTATTTTTCTTTCTTTTGTTGTGTGTCCTGAAAATGAGTAGATCTGGTGTGGTGGTGGCACTTTCTGGGAATCAGGGCACCCTGAAGAGATTTTGATTTAAAGCAGCAGTTTGCTGCGAAATATAATCATTTTCTTTCCTACTGAGTAGCTAAATGACTGAGCTGTGTCATCAGCGTCTGCCCTTTTTCCCCATCAGAACAGCTGTTTGGCTAAGAAAAAACAAATTGTCCCTTTTTGCACTGCACAGCTTGAACTGCTTTTGTTTTTAAAACAATAGTATATCACCTTTAATTGCTTTAATATGATGCTTGGGAAAATATGTTTTTGCGAGCACCAGCTGTACTGAAAAGAACAGATAGTCTCCCCAATATGTTTGTCATATGGAAGCACATCAGATTCTTCCATTCTTCCACATTCTAATGTACAGTAAATATATATAAAACAATGTTATAAGTTTATATATATATATATATATATATATATATATATATATATATATATATATATATATATATATATATATATATTTAAACCTGGTGTTTAAACATGTTACTCATGCTAGAAACATGTTAATCATGTTAGCAACATGCTAACAACATACTAATTATGCTAGAAACACACTAGCAACATGCTAGTCACTTGGTAATCATGCTAACAACTGCTAGTAACTTGCTAGTCATAGTAACATGCTGTTAACTTGTTAACCATGTTAGACACACACAAGCAACATGCTAGTAATTTGCTAATCATGGTAACAACTGCTCGTAACTTGTTAATCATGCTAGTAATTTGCTACTAACTTCCTAACCA
>CM070015.1:7968707-8086207 GCA_036247105.1 Cirrhinus mrigala | reverse complement strand
TGGTAAATTGTGTAAATTTCAAGATTTCAATTATTCAGATTTTTTTTTTTATTCGCCAACCAACAGAGTCTAGAAAAATTTTGACTCTGAAAAATTAAAATTAAAATGGAAATAAAACTGATTTCATAGGGCCCTATAAATGAAATATTAAACATTATTTAATGTACTAAAAATCTTACACAATATAATATGTGTATGATTTAGGACAATGTCCTAAATTAATGTTAAATTTGTCACTCATGAAATTAATTACTTTTAGATTGCTTTTGACCTAACTCATTTATCACAACTATTTAAATAGAATAATCTTGTACTATATTGATACTAAGATTAATAAAGTATATTCAATTTTTGTTGTTATTAACAAGTTATTAACATGAAGGGCATTAAACACAGGGCTCTATGAAATCAGTTTTATTTTTTTTAATAAAATCCATTTTATTTTATTTTATTTTATTTTATTTTATTTATATTTTATTTTTATCTAAATTTAATGGTTAAATTATATTTTATTAAACAGAAAGCAAGTCTTATTAATTAAAATTATGAAACTTATACAATTTAACATCAGTTTATTAAAAGTTTGACAAAAATTACATGTTTAGAGCCTATGTTTTTTTTTTCCTCTTCTGTTTTATTGTTACCGAATTATGTTTAAAAATGTGTAATTATGTCGACGCCAATAGCCTTGTGGTTAGCGCGTCGACATATAACGGCTTTGCGTTGCGGGCGACCTCAGTTCGAATCCTGGCTCGTGGACCTTTCCCGCATTCCTGTCCATCTTTGCTTCCTGTCCGTCTACATTTGTCCTATCCAAATAAAGTCATTAAAAATGCCAAAAATAAATCTTAAAAAAAAAAAAAGTCTAATTACTTGAATGCATAAAAACAACTTAATTTATAAAGTTTATTTTGACAATATTTAATTTTTTTCTGGTTATCGAATGAAGGCATAAAATATTAATTTAATTTATCTTTCAATCAAATGAAAATTAAACAAAATGTATTTTTTGGTAAACAAAGTTACTATTAAATTTAAAACATGAATTAAATATTGTGTGATTACTCCGTAATAAAATAAAGTTTTAACAATTTTAGTAATAGTAGTAGTAGTACGTACATTCTGCTAAACAATAGTAAAATGTGTCTTCAAGTTAAACCATGAATACCGTGAATACCTTTACATTTCTGTGTGTATATGATATGACAATAGTTTCTGAAAATGCTTAATTTCAGTAAAATTCTCACGAAGAAACTTCAGAGCAGTTCTGGAAATGTTGTTCATGTATTTATGTCCTCATTTGGCAAGGCGGCAGATACTGAAATCACCGCGAGCGTCACACGCACACGCCTGTGTGTAGTAAACAAAACCGCACGTCTGTGTCATTCACACACACCGAGACACGCAGAACATGAATGATTCATATTTAAATAGTCTTTTTGCTTAAAGGGGTCATCGGATGCCCTTTTTCCACAAGTTGATATGATTCTTTAGGGTCTTGCTGAAAAGTCTATAATATACTTTGGTTAAAAATTCTCAACGGTTGTGTAAAACAATACCCTTTTTACCTTGTCAAAATCAGCTCTGCAAAATTCATCCTGTTCTGGTTGAGGTTGCTTTAAATGTTAATGAGCTCTGCTCGCCCCGCCCCTCTCTTCTCTCTGTGGAGTGACAAGCCTGTTTACTTTAGCCGCATTTAGCCATGTTTAGCCACTAAACTTGCTAACTAGCAGGTTATTAGGAAAGGTATTTTTGTCTAACTTACATCCCTGCTCCAGCATCGAAACAATGGAGGTCGGACTGTTACAGCTGATTTAGGTGGGTCTGAGGTAAGACGCTCATGTCAATCAAATATCGTGGGAGCGGCCTCTGTCGGTGTAAAAGTGAACTTTGCATCCAATGACCCCTTTAATATTTAGAGATGCTAGTCCATATCACAATATGATTTAAGTGTAATGACCTACTTTTGATTAATTCATCCAAATTTTGACAAATTCCGTGACATTCCATGTTATACAGTTCTGTAAATTCCGTTTTTATGACTGGATTCCGCATTGCGAAAATCATAGGACCCTGATTAAACATTACATTACGTCAAAGTTTCACAAACTGGGGAGAAATATATTAGGTGTTCAGATGACAGAAAAGTTTAGGAATCTCAGCATTAAATAAGAAATAATGTGAGTTTGTGCATTTCAATGTGTTTGAAAGACAAATAAATACATGGTCAAATAATCCACTGAGTGATATTTCAAATAAAAATGAATGTGTTCATTAGCAGTTGATGCAATGCATTCTTAAACCTAAAGTTATTTTTTGTAAATTCAGTGGTTAAATGCTGCATGTCCACATGACGAATGACTGGTATTTTTGTGGATATTCACAAAAACGGAAAACTTTCTGAATGTACAGTATATAAGCGATTGACTATTTTAGAAAAGAACATTTAAAGGATGAAAGAGGAATTAGGGAGAATCAATAAATTATTGTAATTTAATCTAATTACAAGTGCGGAATTTTTGGAATCTGATTACGTAATCCAGATTACATGTAATCAGTTCCTACCCAGCTCTCTTTCTCTATATATTTATATACGCACAAACATACATGTATAGCTCAGTTTTCCATCCACACAGAGTAAAGAATACAGCCACTTACAGAAAATCATTCAATTCCCGTTGATTCACATCCCTACACTCGCACACAGCTCCTTTCTGCTGCTGTAATTGGCCCTCTGTAACACACCCACCTATTAAAGTAACGTCACATTCTTGCGCACGTGCAGACAAGCTCTCGCTTTCATCCTAACCTCATTCTCATTCCAGTGGTATGCAGGTACACGTATGTACAGTATGTGCTTATGTTCACACGTTCTACACTGCATGACCTCATTTCATACCCTGTTTCTGCACCAGGAGATGTAAGGGTTTGCGCAGGGGTTTATGAGGAGAGCACACAGTGTTCCTCTCTAATCTGTCCTCTCCGTTCAGGGCTGATTACATCATAAAGCGCATTGAATGCACGGCGCTCGCACAAACACACGCGTTATTTATCTACGCCTAAATGGCTCCCAGACGAGAGCGGTAGAAGAGATGTGAAATCCTTCAACAATAATAAATAACATCTAGTCTAATGTGTTTTTCATTAGCGTTCGCTCTCACGGAAAGATGGAATAGTCGTAATTGGCAGCTTTTTTCGTTTAGTCCTTTGAATGGCTGATTGTATGTGTTACGGCCCGCGGCGCCGTCTTTCCCCATGTCTTTTCTGTCGGCTGGCGTCAGTAGAAATGTCACATGACGATGGCAGGCTCGTTGCCGGCCGTGCTGACTCAGCGCAGCCTCCTTGGCCTATGACATCATCAATCAGAGCCAGCTTTTTTCGGTTTGTGCCTCGTAAGTACAGTTCGCCCACATGGAGTCTGCATGTGCAAGGTTCTGCATAAACGTCTGCACATTTCCACCCATCTTTTTAAAATGTTCTAAACATCCCTCACCCTTTGCAATTTTTTTTATTAGAAATGTCGTTTTTTTATACATGTTATAGTATTCATAGTGCATGCGACATAAATTTATGCTCAGCTCACATTCGCGCCTTTATTTTTATTTTGCACTAATGAGTTTTCCCGTAAGGTGGCAACACTTTGTTTTAAAGTCAAAAAAGAAAGACGGAACAGCAACTAACTTGAGATGTAACATCACTTAATAGTTTTTATGCGACGTCACACTACTATATGAATATAATAATAATAAAAATAATAATGCATTTTATTTAACGGCGCCTTTCAGAACACCCAAGGTCACCTCACAAGGAAACAAGAAAAATAAATAAAAATACAAATCACTACACAAAACAAAACAGACAACAAACACAAATAAAGTGCAGTAAAGACTCAATAAAACATATAATAAAAAAAAGCCTGTATAAAAAGATATGTTTTAAGACGTTTTTTAAAAGTCGCCAAGCAATCGCTGTCGCGAATATCAAGAGGAAGGGAGTTCCATAAGCGGGGGGCAGCATAGCTGAAGGATCTGGCACCCATAGTAGTTAGTCGAATCCAAGGTACCACAAGAGAAATTGAAGATGAGGATCTGAGAGCATGTGAAGGGGTGTAAACCTGAAGAAGTTGAGTGAGGTATTGGGGTGCAAGATTATGAAGTGCCTTGTAAGTAAGTAGCAGAATCTTGAATTCAACTCGATACTTTACTGGAAGCCAGTGCAGTTGCTGAAGAACTGGAGAAATGTGCTCAGTAGAAGGTGTTCTAGAAAGAACTTATTTAGAGCTTTAGAGGGATTCAGTTATTTTCATAAAAATAATACAATTTATATACTTTTTAATGTCAGACGCTCACCTTGTCTTGCTCTCCCTGAACTCGGTGTATTCAGGCTAAAGACAGTTAGGGTATGTTGAAAAACTGTGATCGTATTTTCTCCCTCAACTTCAAAATTGTCCTATATCGCTATATGTTTAACTCTTTTTGTTAAGGGTGTTTGATCTTCTTTGCAAAGACGGTCGGTACTTCTGCAGCGATGTAGGATGATTTTTAAATCATTTTTGAAGGTGAGGGAGAAAAAAAAAAAAAAAAGTGTGTTCGACAGAGAAATCACACGTACAACTCTTTTTTTGAAACTCTAGTAGTAGTTTAGCATGAGAATCCGACTCATTAACAGTGTAAATTAGTCAAAATGCATGAAGTAGAATTAGACATCCCCTTTGTGTTTTCCCATAGAAAACCATTAAAAAGAAAATGCTTAACATGCAGTTTACCTCACTTGGTTCATATGCTGACCTCATCGGTTTGACTGTATGTTTTATTAATAAGGTGTATATTGAATTTGGTCTTAGTACACACGTTAAGCGTTTTTCATGAGTAGTGTTTTAAAATTTCTCACTGTGTTTATTGATTAAAATACTGCGGCGGGTGCTGTATTGATAGGCCTGTGCTGCAGTTCTGTGGATGTTTTACCAGGTCTCCGTGCCAGTAACTTGAAAAAAAAATTAGAAAAAGCTAGTGCTGTCAAATCGATTATTCATGATTAATTGCATCCAAAATAAAAGTTTGTGTTTGCATAATATATTTGTTTGTACTGTGTGTGTAAATAAATATTTGCATGTATATGTGTTTATTTACATATACATATAAACTGGGGCTGTCACGATTCCTCAATTCAATCCAAGTACTCCAAGAGATTTAAACAGTTCCTTGACTGCAATTTCCCTGTGTCAAGTAACTGGCAAAATGGAAGTAGTGCATTCCACAGATGAGAATCCATGAAACGCATTATTGGAACGTTTTGCTATTGTGAATTCCCAAACACTGTGATTCATGCGCCATTTCATCAGACTTGTAAGGTAAATAATTTACAAACCTACATAAACACAGGAGAATACGTGCTAACAGTTTATTGCAATTTCAAAATAAAAGTTTAAACCCTCACTCAGTTCACACGTTTTGAATCGATGTTCACATAATCAAGAAATTAAAGTGGCTGCAGCATTTCTCGTAAAGAACTAGCCAAATATTAAGATTAAGCGGACATTTGAATAAAATGTTGTTTAGTCAATATTAAACAAGGATTAGATCACGCTGTAAAGTGTAAAAACAATCACCAGGCCATTGGTGCCCTCTGCAGTCATTTGATATAATGCATAATGCACATTAGTTCTGTTGTTTATAATACATTATTTATTTTAACAGTTTTGTTCAGTAAAACCACACGATTACTTTATTTTAACTAATTATTATTTCCTTGTTGCTATTATATATTTTAAGTAATTTTAAAGGCTATTGTTTGCTTAGGTCTATTTTTATTACCACAAAAAAAAAAAAAACGATTACTCGATTAATCGTCCGAATAATCAACCAAATACTTGATTATCAAAATAATCGCTAGTGACAGCCTTAATATAAATATACACAGCACACATACATATATTATGCAAACACAGACTTTTATTTTGGATGTGATTAATCGCAAATAATTGATTTGACAGCACTGGAATAAACGTCTGTGTTGGTGAGTGCTCTTGTCAGTCAAGAGCTGCATGCATCTGTAGCTCAAATGAGTACAAAGATATTTTTATCACTCATAACTTGCCCAGAGAAATAACGCAGACCTTGAACAAGGATAAAACTTTCTAGTGCACGTACATTGAGTGTCTATGCTTTTGTGTTTGCTGTCAAATGCAGTATTCATAATATATGCTTTCATGCTTAACATATGTTAACCTCAATTAAGGAAATATATTTACCCTGAAATGAAAATTTAATGACCATCTTATTGTTCCAAACCTGGGACTACCAGAGATGGTCATATGTTTAGTTCACAGCAAATGCATGAGCGTATGGATGGATTTGAAAGCAGTATTCATTGCTTTCATTAAAACCATCTTTCAGATGTGCAAGTTTGATTGACCTTTGTGGAACACAGATGGAGAAATTTTGAGGTGTACTGGTCATTCATCTTCTTCTTATACTGGTTCTTAATGAGAATCTGGGCTTTCAAAAGTAAAAAAGGGCTGGCAAGCGTGATTAAAAAATCACGATTAATTGCATACAAAATAAAAGTTTGGGTTTGCCTTATATATTTGTGTGTGTACTGTGTGTAATTATGATGTGTATATATAAATACACACAAATTAATGTATATAGTTAAGAGAAATATGTTATGTAGAAAATATTTTTATTTATATATGATATAAATTCTATAAAAATTATAATAAATACACTTGTAAATATTTCTTAAATATATACATGAATGTGCTTGTATTTATATATACATTAGAATTGCACACAATACACACGCATATATTAGGCAACTTTTATTTTGTATGCGATTAATCGTGACTAATCATTTGCCAGCCTTAAACAAAATGTCTATATAACCTATGCACTATGACTTGAAACTATTTCAAGTCATCTGAAGTCGTGAGTAACATACACAACTTTTATGGTTATTTCATGAGTGTATAAATGACAACAGAATTTTATTTTTAGACTGAACTGTTTCTTTAAATTCATTCTACAGGCTTTCTCCCTGTTTCTTAGTGCAGATATTGCGCAATACAAAAAGGTTCTGTCTGGGCCTTTGTGTAAGTGGTGACAGATGGTGAGAGGAGGATGTACTCATGACTCATGTTGCTACAAAAATGGAAGCAATTGGGAGTCATTGAAATAAATCTGAATGTAACATTATGTAAACAACAGCCTTACCTGTCTTTTCCTGCCGCTCTCTCTCGTTCCAGAACTCTCTGTGTGAGATCACCAGTAAGCTGCAAGCGTGTACGCCTCACTTTGTTCAGTGCGTCAGGCCCAACAACGCCGGAAAGCCTGATGTGTTTGACAGCTTCCATGTGTCCTCACAGCTCCAGTACGTGGGAGTTCTAGAGATGGTCCGCATGATCCGATACGGATACCCGGTCCGCCTGTCTTTCACCAGCTTCCTGAGCAGGTGAGATCCTCAACCCTTCAGTTAGGCACTGCTGCAATTTTAAGGCACTTTCCATGTCTAGATAGGGTACAAATAGATTTCCCATTACTGTTTTAAGCAGTAAACCCCATGTTCTTTCAATAAGAACTTCCTGATAAACATTTCCTGATAATTTACTCACCCCCATGTCATCCAAGATGTTCATGTCTTTCTTTCTACAGTCGAAATGAAATGAAGGTTTTTGAGGGAAATATTCTAGAATTTTTCTCCATATAGTGGACTTCAGTGGGGATCAATGGGTTGAAGGTCCAAATTGCAGTCTCAGTGCAGCTTCAAAGGGCTCTACGTGATCCCAGCCGAGGAATAAGTTTCTTACCTAGCAAAAGGACCGGTCATTTTCTAAGAAAAAAAAACGATTTCTATACTTTTTTAACCACAAATGCTCATCTTGCACTAGCTCGACCTCACGTAATGACACACAAGTGACGTAGACGGAAGCACCGACCCAGTGTTTACAAAGCGAACATGCAAAAAAAGTCAAACGCCCCTTCACAAAAAAGGTAAAACAATGATGTCAGCTGATTTTGAAGCTGGAGGAGAAAATGAGATGGAGTTTTTCGGCCTACCCTACCTTTTTGAACCAGAGACAAAGACAAAGAACTGACCACACGTGGCCTATCCAACGTGATTATTCAATGTGTGAAGATAATCATTTGTGGTTAAAAAGTACAGAAATTTGTCTTTTTTTTTAGAAAATGACTGATAGTTTTGCTAGATAAGACCCTTATTCCTCAGCTGGGATCGTGTAGAGCCCTTTGAAGCTTTACTGAAACTGCAATTTGGACCTTCAACCCTTTGGTTCCCATAGAAATTCACTATATGGAGAAAAATCCTGGAATGTTTTCCTCAAAAACCCTCATTTCTTTTTGACTGAAGAAAGAAAGACATGAACATCTTGGATGACATGGAGGTGAGTAATTTATCAGGAAATTGTTATTCTGGAAGTCAACTAATCCTTTAAATATACTGCACTGTTCAAATGTTTTTTTTTACTTTTTACTTGTTTTTAACTTTTGAGAATTTATTTATTTATTTATTTTCAGCATAAGTGCATTAAATTAATCAAAAGTGACCGTAAAGATATTTATGATGTTACAAAGAATGCTGTTCTTTTTACCTTTTTATTCATCAAAGGATTTTGGAAAAATATATTAGCACTTTAATGAAAATAACTAAATCTATGCTGTAAACTGTAAACTCTAAAAATAACCTCTCTGTGAACTTTGGAAAAAAGTTAAGTTTGAAAGGGGATGATAGAGGAGCGAAATGAGAGAAAAAGTGTCTCAGATGGAGTGGGAACTTTACGAGCCTTTCCAGCGCTGAAATTAAGTCCGGTTTGTGCAAAGAGCGGGAACAGCCTATTCTATGGGTGTCAGTATGACATGAAGATGAGGCACTGTGTTCCCGAGGAAGATGAACCCAGAGTCACGCTGAACCCTTGCTTGACAGAAGGAACAGCCTGCTCCTCTTTCATTTTCCCTCACGCTTTTATCTTCTTCTTTCACGTTCTGAAAAGCGCGGGGAAGATTTCTTGAAATTACATCCTGCCCCCTTTTTTTCAATCCAATTTCCAATCTTTCTCTTTGATGCTTTATCCCATTTCTCTCTCTTCCAGTCACGTGAAGTTGAGCCAAGATCAGGGTGACCCATCCGAGAGCACTTCATCCTCTCCAAAACTGCCCCATTATCACCCCATCAGAAAAATGGCCACTCAAAAAAACAGTTCCCACTGACTCCTATGACCATTAATCATGGTGTGAAACCAGTGTCACACCCTAGATGTTGCTCTCGGCACACACACATCGTATATACTTTCTGCCTAACCTCAGCTGAACTGAAAGTCCATCTTGAGCTTATAGCGCAGACAGCTCGAGTCAGGCAGACACATATCAGCGTCTGCGAAAGTGCACTTACGATATATTTCCAGCAGGAATGCCTCTTTACCTCATTTGACCTGGCAGCAGAAATGGATTGGAAAAACCTCCTGTGCCGAGCGTATAGAAACATAAATATATGTCCACAGAAATAGAGTTTAGCAGACGGCTTGACCTCAGTTAGTCTCTACGTAATGCATATATGGTCCTCTTGGGAAACATACTAGGATATGAACTGCCTGGTTTAAAAACAGATATTAGGAAAAGCGAAATCTGCTACACTTTCAACATGTTTACCCTACAGTATGTAAGTAAATAAATAAATATTTATTGCTAAATATTTATTAAAATGTTTAATTATTGAGTTATTAGTTGTAGTAGTGGTAGTAGTAGTACTATACAATAGATTTATTACACTATTTAGAATCAGAATTAGCTTTATTCGCCAAGTGTGCGCAGACACACAAGGAATTTGTTGTGGTTTTTAAGGATTAATTCATTTCTCTTTGTTAATGTTAATTAATAAAAATACAGTCGTTCATTGCTTGTTCATGTTAGTTCACAGTGCATTAACTGACGTTAACAAACACAACTTGTTTTTTTTAATAATGCATTAATAAATGCTGAAATTAACTTTAGCTGAGATTAATAAATGCTGTAAAAGTATTCTTTCTTAGTTCATGTTAACTAATGTAGTTAACGAATGTTAACTAATAAAACTTTGTTGTAAAGTGTTACCGTTAAAATTTTGCATGAATAAAATATGACATATTAATACAATATAATAATTATATCTAAGTGTCACATGATCCTTCAGAAATAATTGTAATATGCTTATTTGGTGCTTAAGAATCATTTCTTATTATGAATGTTGAAAACCTATTTTTGTGGAAACCGGAATTAGCATTGTAATTTTAAAATTGTACTGTTATTAATATTCTTATAAATTATAAATATATATATTATATAATTTTATTATATAATATAATATTATATATATATATATATATATATATATATATATATATATATATATATATATATATATATATATATATATATATATATAAAATCACAAAATTTAACTTGAAGTTTAACTTAAGCTCAAGTTAAAAAAAGTGTGCGTGTAATGTATATTCTTAAATATTCTTTCTTATTTTACATTGAAATTACAATATATATATATATGTTTTTCATATGTAATAATAATAATAATAATAATAATTCTTTCTATTGTTATTTATTATTTATTCACAAATTTAAACTTGAAGTTGAACTTAAGCTCAAGTTAAAAAAAAACGGTCTGTGCATTTAATATTCTTATAAATTATATGTTTTTCTTAAATATTCTTTCTTATTTTACATTGAAATAACAATATGGTATTTATTTTTTTTCAAAATTAATAATAATTATTATTATTATTATTATTTTTTATTATTATTATTATTTAATCACAAAATTAAACTTGAAGTTGAACTTAAGGTCAAGTTTAAAAAAAACAATCTGTGCATTTAATATTCTTATAAATTCAATATTTTTCTTAAACATTTTTTTCTTATTTTACATTGAAATAGATTTGTTTTAGATTTAATAATTAATAATAATAATGATAATAATAATAATAATTTTTATTATTTAATCACAAATTTTAACATAAAGTTTAACTTACGCTCAAGTTAAAAAAAAAAACCTAAAAAATTTGATCTGTGCATTTCATATTCTTATAAATTATATATTTTTCTTAAATATTCTTTCTTATTTTACTTTGAAATTACATTTTTCAGATTTAATAATAATAATAATAATAATAATAATAATAATAATAATAATAATAATAATAATAATAATAATAATTCTTATTATTATTTAATCATAATTAAACGAAGTTGAACTTAAGGTCAAGTAAAAAAAAAACAATCTGTGCATTTAATATTCTTATGAATTATATGTTTTTCTTAAATATTCTTTCTTATTTGACATTTTACTTATTTTATTAATTATTAATAATAATAACTTTTTATTATTATTTAATCACAAAATTAAACTTGAAGTTGAACTTAAGCTCATGTTTTTCTTGAATGTTCTTTCTTATTTTTCATTGAAATTACAATATAATATTTATTTTTCATATTTAATAATAATAATAATAATAATAATAATAATAATTCTTTTTATTATTATTTAATCACAAAATTTTATGTGAAGTTTAACTTAAGCTCAAGTTAAAAAACACTTGATCTGTGCATTTATGTAACATGGTGTAATGCAGGGGTCACCAGATCCGGTCCTGGAGGGCCGGTGTCCCTGCAGAGTTTAGCTCCAACTCTAATCAAACACACCTGAACCAGCTAATCAAGGTCTTACTAGGTATAATTGAAACTACCAGGCAGGTGTGTTGAGGAAAGTTGGAGGTAAACTCTGCAGGACACCGGCCCTCCAGGAACAAGTTTGGTGACCCCTGGTGTAATGCGTTAAACGCAAGATGTGAGCCCAAAATTCAAACGCATCCATCTAGCACGTTTACATATAAAAACAATGTAAAAGTAGTGCAGTGGAATGGAAAAACGCTTTGTGTGTGAACCGGTCCCTTGAGCTTTTCCTCATCGCTGCTCTTTTCTCCTGAGTGTCTTTCTCACTGTTTTATCATTTTAGATTTACTTCAGTGTCTAATTTTCCAATCTCCTTTCCCGCTGTTTTTTCTGAACAGCGTAATTCGGTGTGCTTTCATTAGATCACACGCTGCTCTTTCTCTCTCGCTCAGTAAAGGATAAAAGGATTACGGTAACATTCCAGTGTGATAATGAATCGGGACGCTACTGGTCACATGACACTGTAAGTTTCCACTACCCGCCTGTAAACATCATGAATCTTTCAGAAAGAGAGAGCGTAAGAGGGAGAGAAGGACTGTGGACACTTTATCCTCACCGAGCATTTTAGCTCCTAGACAGCGGCTCGTGTTGACTCCGGATTAAATGACCCAGACATGTGTGACATTTGTGTTTAGACTGGGGATAAAATAGCTCAGATTCTCCCGTGACAGTAAATTTTGTTTTGATTACATGACATGAAGCAGATAGTCTTCTGATAGGGCATAACATTGCTGTTTTTGAGAGCGGTTCCGCTTGTGCCAATGTCTTCTTTACTATTGGTGGTCACACTTGCTCATTTGCATAAAGTTAAACTTTTCTCCACTCTGTCGCAGCAAACGCTCTGTGAGACGTATGCTTTTCCATTATTTTAGTCGGTCTCTGACGTCCATTCTCACATTCCCATGATGTGCCATGTTTTTCTGTGAGCGCACGGCTGACGTGGGGCCATGTGCATGGTTTGTTTTTGTTTGAGTGCATACGTGTGTGTGTTAGCATCACAATAATGCTGCAGAGGGCCAGACAGGGTGAGAGGCTGCCGATGGGATGCAGGCAGACAAAGGCAAGACGATTGTGATGGAAATTTTGGGCTTTTCGAGCGGGAGGTTGTCTGATACAGAGGTCAATTTTCATGGCCTTTTGAGGGGGTGCTCTGTCAGCATTGTGTGTGTGTGTGTGTTTGCTTTATGACATTCAAGCTGTTCGTATATATCTTTGTGTGTGTGGCAAGAGCTGCACAAGCTTGTTTATTTGTGTTTTTGTGTGTTCTCATTCACTGATATATGTCTATATGAAAATATGTGTAATGCGTAATTCATGTCCTAAAACAGAATCTGGTTGTTTATCTTACTGCGCTTATTCATGCCCCAGTCACATTATGTTTTATGGAAAAATGTCAGTGTCGATGATTGTCTGTTGATTCACTGCCTCAAAAACAAGGCCAAATCTGAAGGCATCTGTCTATCAGAGGAACAAGCATTTCAACAGACTTTGACAGTAGATTTAAAATCTTTTTTTTTTTTTTATGTGAAAACAAATTCTATAAGAATAAAAGATTTTTGGGGTTTTTTTGAAGAAGAAGAAGGTTCTTTTTGTCAATGTTTGTTCAAGGCAGTGGGATCCAAAATTACACTGTTGACGCAATGATTACATGTAAAGGGGAAATTTTTTCCTGAATTTTCTTATTTGGTTTCCACAGGTTTGCAGTGACATAATTTAGATTTTTTTTTAGCATCTCACACATCTAAAAAAAAATATTATTATTATTATTATTATTATTATTATTATAGCATTTCATTTTACAAGCAGTCAGCTTAAATGAGATGTTTCTGTCCAACTTTTTTAAACGTTTTTAAAAATTTTAAAATCTACATAAAAATTTTTTATAGACATTTTATCACACGATCACATGATCATTCAGAAATCATTCTAATATGCTAACTTGATGCTCAAGAAACATTTATTATTATCACAGTTGAAAACAATTGATGAATAGACAGTTCAAAAGAGCAAATTTTTTTTAAATATTTTGTATATTTTATATATATATATATATATATATATATATATATATATATATAATTATTATTATTATTATTTTTTTTATATATATTTTGTATTTCTTCAAATATTTTTTTTTATTTTGTATTGTTTTTTTTTGTTTGTTTGTTTGTTTGTTTGTTTTACGTTAATATTGTGAAATATATGCCGGCACGTTTTTCGACCCCAGAGGGTTAAAATAGTGTTTTTTTTTTTGTTTTTTTTTTAATATATATATACTTTAAAATAGAATGTATCAGAAATCATTCTAATATGCTGATTTATTATCAATGTTGGAAACAGAAAATTAACCATAGTTTTATTATAGTAAAGGTTTTTTGGCGTATTGATTACCATTTGTAAAACCACAGTTTTTTGGTTAGACTATGGTTAGAATACTAAAACCATGGTTAATTTGTAGTTACTTTTTTCAGAATTCTTTGATGATAAAAATGGTAAAAAGAACATCATGTATTTAAAATATAAATATTTTGTAACAATATACACTATTGTTCAAAGTTTGTTTTTTTCTTTCTTTTTATTTTTCTTTTTTTTTCTGACAGAAAGTAATACTTTTATTCAACAAGGATGTGTTTGATAAAAAATGATAGTAATGACTTATATTGTTAGAAAATATTTTTATTTTGAATCAATGCTGTTCTTTTTAACTTTTCATCAAAGAATCACAATATTCTCAGTATTCCTTTTTATTTTATTATTATTATTTATTTATTTATTTTTGATCAAATAAATGGAACTTTGATAAGCATAAGAGATTTCTTTAATAAAAACATTAAAAATCTCAAACTTTTGAACGGGAGTATATGTATAAATTTTACTGTTTACTGTTCTGATCAATTTAATGCATAAATGAAAGCGTTAATTTCTAAATCTTATTTTTTTTTCCTTAATGGTGCTATTTTATATTGACAGAGAAAAAAAATCGTATATTATTATTATCCAACATATTGGCCAGCTCTCTAAAGCATTCACTTATTTCTGTTTGCATTTTGAAACAATTTTCCTTTTTCTCGCACCGTGTGCCAGTCTTTGTCCGAGCGCACGTGTATGTTGATTTTCTGTTGACTTGTGGGTAAATAAAGAAGTGAAGCCTTGGATAAATGCGGCTTTGTGTTTGCTTATGATGTGGAGTCATGTGTACCCTCCATCCAGCACGTCTCTTCCAAAGACGCCTTGACTTCCCGAGGCAGAAAAGAGGCTGCGACTCACAAAGAACCCATTCACAACCTCCCGCGCCTCCATCAAGCCATTCACGAGCATGTGTGAGGGTGAAGGGAAACTTATTATATTTTTCAATGGTTGTTGGTTTTTATACACGTGTGACGTGCAATCAAGAAGTTTTTTGGACGGTTTGATTCTTTGAGTGCAGCATTTTTCTTCACTGGCATCATGCTAGCCTCTTGGTGTTTCTGAATGAAGTGTGGTGTGTAGCCTGAGGTGTGTGATAGTCGCTGGCCCAGCACTAATGAATATGACAGGCTTATTTATCACGGTTTATTTCAAGCCTCAGGATCAGGACTGCTCATCCACCTTTAAATGCAATGCAGCATCCTCACTGTATCACACACAGATTCAGAAACAAATGCATGGATGTGAGTCAGGGTAGACGGTTTAATTTGATGTGAATCAAAATGAGGCAGTGAAGAACTGAAGTATTCATTACCATGCTCTTAAAGGGATAGTTTACCCCAAAATAAACATCCTGTCATCAGTTACTCATCCTCATGTCTTTGTTTTTTTGTCCAAACCTGTGTGATTTTCTTTATTTTTAGGAACACAAAAGAATTTTTGAAGAAGGTTGTTTTTGTCAATGTTTTTCCAAAGTGGTGGGACACAAAATTACACCGAATAACCCAATGGTTACGTGGGGGAAAAATGCATTGTCCAAAATTATCTAAGGAATGCGCAAATTTGCAGTGACATATTTTAGATTTTTTAGCATCTCAAAGCATATAAAAATAACATAAATGAGATGTTTCTGTGAAGTTATTTCTCTCAATAATGTTTTAAAAATGTTCAAAAAGTTTAGCTGGTAAAATTTGACCAACAGTTTTGTGATGTTTTCAAAAGAAGTCTCTTATGCTCACCAAGTATTTATTTGATCAAAATACAGAGATTTACAGAGATTTCCTAGAGATTTAAACAGATCAACACCAAATTTGGTCAGTGTAGGGTGTGTCCATGATGGCCAGGAAGTTGTTATAATGGAGGTGTTCAGGAGTCCTGTCCCAAACACATGCTCATACCCATATTCATTTATAGTCATTGCGCCACCTGCTGGCAACAGGAAGTGACATGATTTACACTGTAACGAACTCCTCATAGAGATTTAATGACATCACTATTATATTTGGTCAGTCTAATCTAAAGGCCTTTGCGATGTTAAATTGCAGAGATCTTGAGTTTTCGTTAAAGAGCGTGTCCATGGCGGCCTGACAAAGTTTGATGTTTTAGCATGTAAAAGGACGTTGTCATAACTCAGCCATACAATGTCTAGTCTGCCCCAAACTTCTCAAGAGTTTTGGCCTAAACACACTAAAGGCCAATATTCCATTATAATCATAGCGCCACCTGCTGGCAACAGGAAATGACTTGTTTTACACTAAGTTAACCCTTTAACTGTCACTCCCATTTTTGAACACAGACATAAAAATGCACTATCCAGACATAAATTATTAAAATTCATGAATGAAAACATTTTGTAATATGATTTTGATGTACGTTTTCCGTGGTAATGCAATGTCTGATTTTAAAATGCCTTTCAAAGGATCAATTTTGAGATTTTAATTTTTGAACTGATATATAATTTCTTATGATTTCTAAAGTGTGAAAGGGAAAAAGGCAACGAAGAAAGTCTTTTGTGACAAAGGTCAGAACTCATGTTATGATGTAGATTTTTGAAGTTGCACTCTCGACATATATTAATCTATTATTTTTCCTACATAATCTGTAACACAAAAATATGGTAAAACTTCTATTTAGGAGTCATGATTAGATTTATTAGTAATTTATTAGTAATATGGTGAAGTAAACTTCACAGGGTGGACGGTGACAGTCAAAGGGTTAAACATGCAATGTCCAATCTGCTCTAGACTTCATGTGTCATCTGTGACATCTAAAGGCCAATATTCAATTTTAATCATAGAGCCGCCTGTTGGCAACTGGATACGTCACGTCACGCCTGAAACATACCATGTTTAGTGTGCACCAAACTTCATATGTTTGATCAAAGTCGTGGTTTGAAGACATCTACATGCCAATATTCAGTTATAGCCAGCTGGCAGCAAGAAGTTTGGCATATATAAATGACTTTGACATATTCCTCCTATATTCACCACTTGCATATTGCCCACCATTTGCTGTTTTCCTAAGGCCACCGGGTGGTGGTGAGCCTGGGTGCGAGGGCCCTTTCAATGCTGCATGCACAAAATTTGATTTATTTCCATGAATACCTCCAGTATTCATCATAATGCGTATGTCAGATATCATGTTGCAGTTTGCATGTGCGAAATTTTTCTTCTTCATCTCAGTCTGAAAAGATCCTCATAGCATTAACCACCAACTGACTCTGCCTTACCATTTCATCTGGTTTATTTGTTTTACACAAACACTCATGTGTTTTTTTTTTTTTTTTTTTTCACCTAGTGAGAGGCTTAATGGATAACAGCTGGGAACAGGAAACCCTGCAATAATACACTGATTTACATAAGGCTCTCTCTGTACCTTCCCCTTTTTTTTCCCTGGTACGCTCTGCTCCAGTACTTTGAGAGGTATAGCCATTTGATTTATGCATTAATATGCATGCTCGTACACGAGCACAGTCCCTGCTCTTTCCTGACAGCAGAAATGCCGTCAGCGGTTCTTATCGCCATAATGATGCTCAGAATAAGAGATGATGGTTTGTTATCATCCTCGCTGTTTTATTGTGGCTATTTACTTTGAATATTGAGGTAGATCTCCCCCCTCGCGTAATCCCAATTCGAAGCTTAACTGCCAGGCAGTCGACCCTGTTGAGTTCATATGACTCAATCCCCTAAGGCCCTACAAACTAGGAGGGCATCGATAATTTTCATATTCATATACAAGAGGTCTTAGGTTTCCCCCGGCTCCCTTCATGGTTGATGACTCCTGTGGGAAGCCGTGGGTCTTGGTCATAGAAGAAGGGTTAAGGGAAGTTCAGAAGCACCAGGCTGCTGTAAATCACATTGAAAGGGAGACGCTGAGTTAATTTGGCTTAAGGCTTAAGCAAGTGTTTGACTGAGCGCATGGAGAAACCCCCCAATACATTACATCCCTACAATCCCACCCTCCCATCTGTTCACCATGTGCCACTTGAGCAGAGTATGCGAGCTGTGCTCAGTGGAAACAGTGAGAGAATTGTGTAAATTATTTATCATTCATTCATTTATTTTGAAAGATTTCTTGCATCACGAATCACGGGCATGACACATTAATGGCCCATAATGCAGCTGTCTGCAAGAAAGTATTCATCGCATGTTAAATAGTGTTAATAACAGGCAGAATGAAAAATCCAATTTATGAAATACTATTGGAAGGACAGATCAAAAATGCAGAATGTGTTGTTAAAGGAAAAGTTCAAACAGAACAAAAATTTACAGATAATTTACTCACTCCCTTGTCATCCAAGATGTTCATGTCTTTCTTTCTTTATTCGTAAAGAAATTATGTTTTTTGAGGAAAACATTTCAGGATTTCTCTCCATAATGGACTTCAATGGTGCCCCCAATTTTGAACTTCCAAAATATAGTTTAAATTCAGCTTCAAAGGGCTTTAAATGATCCTAGCCAAGGAAGAAGGGTCTTATCTAGACCCTTCTTCCTCGGCTGGGATCATTTAGAGCACTTTGAAGCTGCATTTAAACTACATTTTGGAAGTTCAAACTCACGGGCACCATAGCAGTCCACTATATAGAGAGAAATTCTGAAATGTTTTCCTCAAAAAACATAATTTCTTTATGACTGAAGAAAGAAAGACATGAACATTTTGGATGACAAGGGGTAAATACATTATCTATATATTTTTGTTCTGGAAGTGGACTTTTCCTTTAATGTGATGGATAAATGTGAGTATGGGGCAACTAAATTTGTTGTGAAATGTAATGTAACATTTTCACTCCATGATTATAATGGCTAAAATAATTCATAAGAACAATATAATCGCAATATCTATAGAAATTCTGGGGGAAAAGTTACATTCAGTGTAGAGAGTCTCGTTTTCGTCCGTCATCTCAAACGACATGATTTTGTGCAGCAGTGGTAGCTATATTGTGTTGCACTTTTGTACTTTTTTTTTTTTTTTTAATGCATCCAACATTAAAGGGATAGTTCACCCAAAAATTCTGTCATTAATTACTCACCCTCATGTCGTTGCAAACCCATAAGACTTTTGTTCATCTTCGGAAAATAAATTAAGATATTTTTGATGAAATCCGAGAGCTTTCTGACCCTGCATAGACAGTAACGCAACTATTTTGCAACCTTCAAGGTCCAAATAGTCCATTTGACATCAGTGGTTCAACTGTAATATTATGGAGCTCCTTGAATACTTTTTGTGCACAAACAAAACAAAAATAACTTTATTCAACAATTTCTCTTCTCCTCTGTGTCATTCTTCACTGCACGTTCACGTGTGTGGTGACGAGCTGTTTTGTACAGCTTAAATTAGCTGGACGTGAGTGAGAACGGAAGCCAGACCCATAAAATTTACAAATGGCCACACCAGCTCTTATGGGAAAAATAAGGTGTATAGTGACACGTAATAAGTAATATATCACTCTCTCCTCTCAGATGTGTAATCTGTATAAAATTTAAAACAATCATGTCATCATATTATGGCCCGGAAGTTGGGAAGTTTATGATATAAAAAGAAAAAAATCCTTATTGAAAGATCTCTACGATGAAGCATAAACTGAGGCCAATTCGGAGCAAGGTTTCATCAAGTGTTAAAACTCAAAAAAACCTTTAGTAGAGCTGAAGCGGAGTACTGTATAGGCTTTCATTATTGTATAGACCTTGATTTTTACTAACGAACAATCTACTAATGTACATTCATGTTCTGAACGTAAAACCAACATATTGAATTCAAACAGTTGTTTTAAGATGTTATTTGCATGCATCACGCATGCATGCATTCTCCCTTTGTGAATTCCTTTGGTATCGTTGATTATTAAACACGTTCCCTTGCGCCAGATGTTCATAATGCATGATCCAAATGCGCAAACACACACACGCACATGTTCAAGGGGTGTGTCTTCAGCTTACCCCCTCGTGCCACAGATGCTTGATCCCTCTACTCCAGAACAATGCAGCAAAGCTCTCCAAGTTTGACCTTTCTGTGTGAATGGTTGCCTTGCCAACAGCCACCGCAGCAGATGCTGAGAAGTCATCCAGACTCTGAAACCCTTTGACCCTCCAATTGCATCTCTCGGTGGGTTTTCCCACCAAGGGAGTAAAGCTGATTGAGCATTGTCTTTTATAGCTTAACCTCAGTAGTCATAGATGGTTATTGCATTTAAAAATCACAGCCGTGCAAAAGAAGGCCATCAGGAAGTGGGTAGTCCTTGTGGTTCAGGGAGACAGCATTCCCGTACAGGCATTAGTGATCATCATGCTATAACGTAGCAGTAATGGGTTCATGAAGTTCCTTTGCAGTTGTGTATGTGGGTGACAGTGATGTTCTGTGGGTTTGTTGTGCAGATACAGAGAGCTGGTGGACACCATCCTCACTGACAGGAAGAAAGCATCCGCGGAGGAGAAGTGCCGCCACATTCTGCAGCATTGTAAACTACAGGGCTGGCAGGTGAGTTACCAAAGACATCTACAGAGCTTTAGGGAAATGTTCATGAGAGACAGAGATGTGTTTTTCCAAAAATATTGAGCATGGATTACAGACACAAGGTTTTAAAGCATCATAGGCTCCTGATGTGAATACAGTTGAGGTCAAAAGTTTACATACACCTTGCAGAATCTGCAAAATATTAATTATTTTGACATAATAAGAGGGATCATACTGCAAAATGTATGTTATTTTTTATTTAGTACTGACCTAAATGAGATATTTCACATAAAAGATGTTTACATATAGTTCACAAGAGAAAATGGTAGTTGAATTTATAAAAATGAACCCTATTCAAAAGTTCTTGAAAGATCCACAGCTGTCAGGTTTTTTTTTTTTTTTTGATAGTTGTTCCTGACTCACTTGTTTATCCTGAACAGTTAAACTGCCTGCTGTTCTTCAGAAAAATCCTTCAGGTCCCACACATTCTTTTGTTTATTTGATCCCTTTCTAACAATGACTGTATGATTCTGAGATTCATCTTTTCACACTGAGGACACTTGAGGAACTCATATGCAACTATTACAGAAGGTTCAAACACTCACTGATGCTTCAGAAGGAAACACAATGCATTAAGAGCCGGGGGGTGAAAACTTTTTGAATTTGAAGATTAGGATAAATGTAACTTATTTTTTCTTACGGGAAACATGTACATATCTTCTGTGGCTTCTGAAGGGCAGTACATAATAAGAATTATGATATTTAGGCAAAATAAGATAAATGTACACATCTTCATTCTGTTCAAAAGTTTTCACCCACAGTTCTCAATGCATAATTTTCCCTTCTGAAGCATCAGTGAGTGTTTGAACCTTCTGTAATAGTTGCATATGAATCCCTCAGTTGTCCTCAGTGTGAAAAAATGATCTTAAAATCATACAGTCATTGTTGGAAAGGGATCAAATACACAAAAATGATAAAAACCAAAGAATGTGTGGGACCTGAAGGATTTTTTTCTGAAGAACAGCAGGCAGTTTAACTGTTCAGAACAAAAAGGCACTCATGAACAACTATCACTAAACAAAACAAAAAAAAACACACACACACACACACACAGCTGTGGATCATTCAGGTAACAACACAATGTTAAGAATAAAGTGTATGTAAACTTTTGAACAAAGTCATTTTTATAAATTCAGCTACTATTTTCTCTTGTGGACTATATGTAAACGTCTTTTATGTGAAATATCTTATTCAAGTCGGTGCTAAATAAAAAAATAACATGCATTCTGAAAGGTGTATTTAAACCTTAGACCTTACCTGTAGATAGTAGTCACCAAACTCGATTTTGGAACAGAGCTCATGTGATCTTTCCTTCTCCTGCTCAGATGGGGAACAGTAAGGTTTTCTTGAGATACTGGCAGGCTGATCACCTTAATGACCGCTGCCATCAACTGCACAGGAAGATTATCATCTGTCAGAAAGGTAAAGTGAACGCCTGAGATTGTGTGGTCATAATATATGATCTGTCACCGGTCTCATATTTTTACTTTATCGTGTGTGCGTTTGATTCAGTGGTGCGTGGCTGGTTGGCCAGACAATGTGCGCGTCGCAGGCTCACGTCAAGGCAGCAAGAAAAGTGTAACGTCCAGCGGTTCCTGCAGGGAGCAGAGGACTTGGGTATGCGTGCTTACGACAGCCTGGTCATCCAAAACGCAGCCGATATCGCACGAGAGAACGACCGCCTGCGGGGTCACATCAGCGCACCACCACTTGGCGAGCGACCGGAACCTGTGGGCAAAGAAGAAGACTCGCCCAAAAGGTGAAACTTATAGGAGAAAATGTGTTCCTTTTTAATTAACCATGCACTGCCAGTATTTTTTTATTTTTTTTGCAAATACACACATCTAAATTTAAAATGATTATTAAAATATATATAGCTATATGTAGGGTAATAAGGTTCTCAAAAGCTACGCTCCTGTTTCTATTGTTTAATTAGTTCTTAAAATAAAAAGAAATAATCAAATTCATATTGGTGTTCCTTAGAGGATCTCTAACAAGAAATCTTATTTTGTCTACTGAAATTCAATCAGATGTGGCATCTCAGATCTGTTTGTGCTACTGTGAGACTTGCTCTTGAAGGATTATATTAGACACTCTAACTGTCTAAATTATATTCGAGTGTCTGATTATATTAGACACTCCAAAATGTGCCTTTTCCACTAGGGTTTGAGGAACCTATAAAAATTCATGGGAAGTTTTATTGGTTCTCCATGTTCTCCCTTTGCAAACAAAATTGGAACAGAATGCCACTGATGTCAGAAGTACTTTCACTTTTTGAGATGTTGTTAGTGGGAATTCAGTAAAAAGGAAAACTGATCTCAGGTTAGTTGTAGATCCTATTAACAGTGGTACATACAGTATGTACTACCATCCATCTTCATCTGAAAAAGTCTGCAAACTGCAATGTCAGATCTGCCTATTTGATTGATATTCAGTACCCAAAACTGAATCCAAAGGCAAAAAAAATGCACTTTCAACAATAATAAGTGTCAAAAGGTACAAAAAAAACTACATTTCTGATTGAATGAGTTGCATAAACCATGGTAAAAGGGATTTCAGGCACAGAATTTTTAGTGGCTTGTTGCTTTATTTAAAACTATCCACATGACTTAGCACAGACTTACATAGAAATTAAGCGTAAACAGCTGTCTGACACAATGCAACAGTTACCAAGGAAGTGCTGATTAGTACCATTGGAAGGGTGGAGCTTAGCAAGACTATTTTTCTATGGAAATCTATTCGTACAAGCATAAACACACACAGGTGTATTTGGGTGGCCATTGTCATCAGCAGTATCTCAATCATTTTGCATATGACCATCTGCTCTTATGAAGGGGGTGGGCTTCCTGTTCTTCAAAACACACACACGCATTTAGCACATACATTCATTTTTAGCATCACAAATGAGGGAGGTGCAGGTGATTGAGTGATGGGGGTTTCATAGCTAATCTAGATGTGGCAAACTCAATCAGTGAGTCAAGAGGAGCTCCATACTGCTAATCAGAGAGAGATAAGACCCACCCCCACTCTAGGTTGCTGAAATCTCCTTAGGGCTTTAAGTCACTGTAACCCCTCACCACCCCCCAGTTCCCCGAATACCATCCACCCCAACACTCCATCGCCTTTTCTCTGAGAACAACAGATGGTAGGCCCAGATTAAAGGGGAAATATCAAACAAGAGTGTGCATGTCACATTAGAGTATTACAGGAATCAGCTTAGACTTAAACAATCAACAATGTAAATAATCTTTTCAGGATTTCGTTTTGTATATGAGTTTAGAATGCTAATTTGTCATTATCATTTACTGGTATCATGGAAAAAAATTAAAATGAGAGTCTTGCATACTAATGCATGCTGAAAACCAAGTGCAGGTTTGCAGTTTGTACATGTATGTGTGTAGAATTTTATCACAATTTATTGTGCCCCCTTACCACCTTGAGATAGCACCTCATTTGATTAAAAAATCTACATTTTATGTAATTGTTACAATTTTTAATTGATTGACAAGCCTAGTATTTTGTTTAGCATCTTTATTGTTAAGGGAACACCCATTCCGATTAGTGTACTGTAATATAATCTTAGCCCAGGTATGAATGGACAGCTTGACATTGGTGTATTGATTTTATGAAGGTTGAGGCTGATCCTCTCACACATGGCAGCTGCTTAGCACCTTTACTACCCATCATATATTGAGACAGAACATATGCTTCAAGTCTGATAGTAAGTGAATGAATGAAAGAATGAACGCATGAATGAATAATGATTTGTTAGATTGGGGAGGGGGAAAAGATACCAAGGTAATACCAGTCATGATGATTGACAGAAACGGCACTAGAAATCTTATTTCCACATTTGCTGAATTATTCATCCAATCATCCTTTTGTTTAGGGCTGTTGAAAAAAGTGGGAGGGTTAACGATGTGGCAGGCCGTGGGGGGAACAGACCGCTCCGGCATTTCCGCTCCAGCTCTGTTCCTCTCCCCCTGGTTATGGACAGCTTGGTACACTCCAGCATTGGGACATCAATCAAAGCAGCCCTTCAGCCTGCGCCACACTCCACTGAAGAGGGGAATGGAGGGAGTCTCTCCTCCCCACGAAAACAACCTCCTCCCAAACCCAAACGAGACCCCAATACACGTCTGAGTGCATCGTATGAGGCGGTGAGCGCTGGGCTGAGTATTGCACCCAAAGACAGTCCTGCTGAGGGTCAAGCCTCTCCATCTGGAAGCCCACCAAAAACCCAACTCTCTCCTTCTGATCGTACGTATAAATTTGAGCTCAAACATCCACTGCATGTCCAAAAGTATGTGGACATCCTCTTCTATTATGCATGATGTATTGACCTGCACAAAACCTGAATCCCGCTGAACACCTTTGGGAGCCAGACTCCATCATGCAACATCAAGGTCTAACCAAACTGATGCACTTGTGTCAGAATGAGTGCAATACTTGCATTCCTATTCCAACATTAAGTGGAAAAACATTCCAGAAGAGTGCAATGTGAATTGAGGAGTACCAGCTTGAGATGTGCACATACTTTTGGCCAATTGCATGTTTCATACAACACAGAACAAAATGTCTTATACTATCTCAATATTAAGAATTGTTGCAGGCATTCTAGTAAATCACTGTATCCTTTCCTTCCAAACCCATCCATCATTCAACTACGCCTCCAGCTCTAGCTAAACCACGCCCTCACAGTGATGACTACAGCACCATGAAGAAGATCCCACCCCCCAAGCCCAAACGCAGCCCTAATACCAAACTGACAGGCTCCTATGAGGAGATCTCTGTACCTTCTCCTGCACGGCCCACGGACATGAAGCTTGTCAGCCTGTTACGAGGCGGCCACTGCTTGGGCCTCATCCAACGAGCAGCATCTGCGGATGGCCCCCATTCTTCTGTGCTAAGCCTCTACCCCTGCCAGGATGAGGAGGATGTGTATATCGAGATGGTGGGGGCCTCACGAGCCCTCAGCCTGGCTGACTCCCACAGTCCAGAACTTGGAGAGGCGGTGTACGAGGAAATGAAGTACTTCCCACCTGACGAGGTGGGGTCGGCTCCAGTGGTCAAGCCTGAAGTTGTCAATCCCACTACCACTACCCTACCTGCCCCAGTGCTGGAAGTCAAGAGGCCCGTGACCTTGATGGAGCACTCTGGCACGCTTGGGGGAAAGCAGCAGGGCAAGGATGGGACGGGATGTGAGATTCCAGCTCCATTCCCTAACCTCCTTCCACACCGTCCCCCACTACTAGTCTTCCCTCCATCTCCTGTCACCTGCTCTCCCGCCTCGGATGAGTCGCCCCTCACCCCTCTAGAGGTGAAGAAGCTGCCAGTGTTTGAGACCAACCTTAACTACTCCAGCCAGGATGGAGGCAGCCCACTCTCTCCACAGTACACCCGGCAAAGAGCCGACTCCTCACCAAGTCTTTCCGTCTTAATGCCAGACAAGTCCACGCCACCCTTGACTCCTCCACCCCCTCCTCCTCCTCCAGCAGTGCTTCCACCTCCCTACCGCCCTCCATCCCACTTCCCCTTCCCCCCTGAACCAAACTTCTTGGCCCTGACCCGTGCAGCTTCTGTGGCTACCACCGATTCCCCCAAAGTCTCTCATAAAATAGGGCACGGTTTGGCAGAGACGCCCCCAAGCAGTTCCAAGCCTCCCTTCTCCCCAGTAAAGACCTCAAGGCCAGAGCCCCGCAGAGCTCACTCCTGCTCCTCCTCACCTCTGCTTTTCAACCCTGCCAATGGGAGACCTCTCACCAGTCCTCTAGACGAGCTCAACACCCTTTTCAGCTCAGGCCGCAGCCTGCTCCGCAAGTCCACCACTGGAAGAAAGATCCGTGACAGTGGTGAGTAAGAGTACATGCATGTGTTTGGGTACATGTGTTCTAAAGGTGTTGTAAGTAATTCTGGTCCCATTTGTGGCACCAAATGGAATTGCGTAAATAATAAGTGACCAAACAGGTCTCTCAAGCACTTTGTCTATAGTTGAGGCAGTGTTGGACCACATCAGGCCTCATAGTAAAAAGTAAAAGCAATGTTGAAAGCGCCATAGAGAGACAATGTATCTACTACAATGTAAATTATGTCTCTGAAATATGTAGTAGAAAATCCTTGAAAGATTTACATAATTTTAAAAATCCACAACATTGTATACATATTTTGGACTATGGAGGGCGCCATTATTTCGATGACATGATGTGATTGCACTCGTTGAGCTACTGGCACTACCTGTAGCTATTTTTACCACAACACAACTTGGAATACACAAAATAAAATACTGATACGATGCCACATCGTGCAGATTTTGGTTGTAGTTTTCAGTCAAAAGGCAACAAAAGAAGTGATGTAAGTCTTCTCTGCTTTCCTAGCGGAGAAAAG
The DNA here is from genome assembly GCA_036247105.1 of Cirrhinus mrigala. Taxonomy (NCBI): domain Eukaryota; kingdom Metazoa; phylum Chordata; class Actinopteri; order Cypriniformes; family Cyprinidae; genus Cirrhinus; species Cirrhinus mrigala. The sequence continues at coordinate 8,059,178 of CM070015.1, read as the reverse complement.
TGGAGAAAAGAATGGGAAGACGCCTATGGATGGATAAAACTTCCTAAAGACCTGCGTCTTTCTCTCTGCTTTAGCCCTGATTTTACCCTTTGAAGTTTTTAGTAGACCACAGCTACTGAAAGAGCTTACAAACGGCAGAGACAAGAAACGCTAGATGCCATCAGATGACAGAATGTAAACATGCTAATGCTTGTCATGATGCTGCAGCCACTGAAGGAGTTTTTAAGCCGGGGCTTCACTCTATCTTGGGGCGTTTAGACTTCTTGTGAGGAAAAATCAATGGTACGGTATTTGGTTTAAGCTTACTCTTATATCAGTCGCCACCTGTAGGCTCTTTCAGTAGCTGTGGTCATCGTATCAGTATTTTATTTTTCGAGTTGTGTTTCGGTAAAAATAGCAACAGATAGTGCCAGTAGCTTACCGAATGCAACCATTTGATGTCATCAAAATAATGGTGCCCCCCATAGTCCAAAATATGTATAAAACGATGTGGATTTTTAAAATAATGTAAATCTTTTATGGGTTTTCTACTACATGTTTCTGTAAGAGACTTTATTTAAGTTAAATGAAGCCTTACAAGTCCTAATACCCAGGGTTCCCCTTTAATATTGAACAAATTAGCTAAACCCAAAATGCATTCTGTCATCACTTACCCACCCTCATGTTCCAAACCTGTATCACTTACTTTCTTCTATGAAACACAAAAGATAGTTTGAAGTATGTCTCTATTGTTTTTGTCCAAATCAACTTTGGGCTACACTGACTTCCACTGTATGGATCAAAAAATAATATTAATAAAATAATATAAAAGAGAGGAGGAGAAGGAGAGATACTGCTTTAAAATATCTTATTTTGTTACAGTTTTCATAACAGCATGAGGGTCAGTAAATGATTACACAATTTTCATATTTATGTGTACTATCCTTTTAAAGTGTTTGATTGCATGCTCCAGAGACATGAATCACAGATTTGTCTTGAATCACAGATTTTTATAGCTCATCAAAAGGAGTTTACGCTCACCAGCACACATGGTCATGCTTAATTTGGTGCAGGAGCATTAAAATAGTCTGGTAAAATTATAGAAACTTTCCCAGCACTCTTCTGGTTAAATGTCATTTCATATATGTGGTTACTGAAAGACACATCCTGTTTAGTATGGTTTTTCTTGACTCATCCAGTGCCATGCTTTGTGTTTGTCAAAAACAGTGAGGTCAGTGCTGATAAAACAGACATTTACCATAAAAACCGCAGTTTGTTCTCTCTCAGAAACCAATTTTGAGTGTTTGTGTATGATTTTAGGCTGTATTTTGCATCTGCTCTGGATCACTTTTGTTACGACATGACAACATCCTTATGCAACAACTGCCCTTAAATGCTTCTGCATCATGGGCCCAAAGGTTGAACTGAGTCAGAATAATCTGGAATTGTGTTCTGGCATTTTTTTTTTTTTTTAACTAATATATAATGCACATTAAGTACATGACCATTTAAGGAAAAGAGCAAGTGTTAAATGTCACATTAAAATAAGATAATTTGACAAGAAAGCATTCTTAGGGAGGATGTGGGGTGTGCGTGCCGATTTACTTCATGCTTACATTACTTGTATTCATTACTTCATTCGTGCGTGCCGATTTATGCTGTCCAACACAGTTTACTTCGCCTCCTCCTCATAACCTTTGTATTTAATTAAAGACGCTTTAGGGTACATCTACTCCCATCATGGATTTATGAGCATGGATCCCACATGACCCCGACACATATGTGCTTGTGTGCAAAATAAATACTGTAAATAGTGTGAGAACTTGAATGTGCTTTCAGCTTACAAGTTTAATCTAAATATCTTAGTCGCCTTGCATGATTAGTTGCATCTAAAGGACACTATGAAAAGCAATATTTTTGAGCTGCTTTGTTTGAGCTTTTTCCTATCTAGAGATGAGAATATGCTGTCTGCATTTTGTTGATATGCATCACCAAGATCACAAAAGATCAATACAATTAACTTCGAAGCCGCTACAACTATTTGCATCAATCAGAAGCAGATATTCTTAAACCATATATGGATCTAAAGCAAAGATCATTTCAACACTATGGACTTTCCTTTGATTGCAATAAAAGATGGAGATGTCTGGTTTGTTCATCTTATGTGTAAAACCGTTTTCTGAGATGTTATAGAGACGTAATCAATGAATTTTAATTACTGGGTGCAGGTATATAGTCATTGCAGGTATAAAGTCATTTAGCTGTTGATCCTTTTTTTTTTTTTTTTATTTATTTTTTCCCCCTCTGTGTTGATTCAGTTTATTGTAAAGGGCACAGGGGGTATTAGCTCCAGTCACATTAATATTACATGGACAAGAGATGATGTAGCTATAAAATATTAAATATCAAAGTCTCCCGCTCTGCTGACGGATGTGAATCGCTGCAATGTGTGTGAATCCCCAGAGTACAATGTGTCTGTGTGTGTGTGTGTGTGTGTGTCTTAGGACACACTCAGTGTCACTCCAGAGAAATTTTTTTCTCGCATTACTGTACATGTTCACGACCGTGTGTGTGAAATGAACAAACATTAATCTGCCATAATGTTTGTGCTAGTGTCATGCTTGAGAAATATTTCAAAGCATGTCTACAACACGTTTTCTCACTGTATATTACACCTTTTAAGGTAAGGTGTTAAGTTGTTATAAGGTGTATATTGCAATCAAAATTACTCAACCCCCTTGACCTGCAAGACATTTTGCTGCAGAGAACAAACTTCAATTCATCAAAATCATCAGTACACTCTTAAAGAAAGTTTTATTAATACACATTTGAGTAATTCTGAGAACGTAAGTTGATGAATAATGGGGAAAAAAATTAGCTTTAAACATTCATGTTCAAAATTATTCAACCCCCAAAAGTCAAATTTGGTGTAGAATCTTTTATTCTTTAAAACCACCAATAAACCATGCTTGGAAGTGCTTAGAAGCTTCTGTCACCTCTCTACTGCAATCTTGGCCCATTCTTTGCCTGAAAAAGCTTTCAGATCAATGATAATCTTCGGTTTTCACATTTCCACTGCTTTTTTGAAATTCAACCAAATTATTCCATTAGAATTAAATCTGGAGACTGAACAGGCAACTCAAGAACATTCTATGACTGATCCCTGAACCAAGCATAAGTACTGTAGATTCTGATGTATACTTTGGGATGTTGGTCCTGCAGGAAAGTCCACTGATCATTAGCTTCAGTCATTGCAGCAAAGGCATCACAATTCTTGTGAAAATGGCCTGATACTTCAAAGAATCCATAATATCCTTAATACAGTCATGATTTTCACTTCTTCACTTCCTGCTATGGTAAAACAACCCCAACAGGATTGGCCTGATGGTGTTCTTCTGCTTATAAGCTTTGCCTTTTTTTTTTTTTTTTTGCACAAGACATACTCCTGATCCATAGGTCTAAGTTCCAGTTTGGTCACATCACACTATTAAACATCCTTCGAGAACTCCACAGGTCCATCCAAATTAATTTTAGCATGTTCAAGTCTGCCTTTTTGTTCTTCTTAGTCAAGAGTGGATTTTGGCAAGATGCCCCAACATGAAAGCCAAACTTGTCTTGTGTTCATCTTATACTTTGCATTGAAATATTATAAATATTATATTATATACTGACATTATCTCGTTCAGCTCTCTTTTTCTGTTATTTTTATACTTTACTATTAATACTTTAATTTCATTATACATTAAATACACTAATTTAATTCAAGGATTCATTCAATTGTTAAAAAATGACAGTAGAAATGTATAATGTTATAAAATATGTTTTAATAAATGCTATTCTTTTGAACTTTCTATTTATCAAAGAATCCTGAAAAAAAAAATCATTATGGTTTACACATGAATATTAGTAATTAATAATAATCAGGAATGTTTATTGAGCATCAGATCAGCATGTTAGAATGTGTTCTGAAGGATCATGTGAGAACTGAGAACTAGAGTAATGATGCTGAAATTTCAGCTTTGCATCACAGGAATAAATTACTTTCTAAAATATTGAAATAGAAAAGTTATTTTGTGCATAAAAGTGTTTTTTTTTTTTTTTATTCTTAATATTTAAAACAGTTTCAAGATCATGGGGCACAAGGGGCTATCATCTTAAGACATATTTCTACATCACTTTTAAATGTTATATTGACAATTTTACCAAAGAAAAAAAGTTTCATTATAAAAAATGCAAAACAGTAATTATTTTCACCTGTGAACTCAGAATTTTGGAGAAATGTAATACCACATTTGAAATAAAATATGAGACAGACCCAATTCCATATGCATTCTCAGATACGCATGATCATAATTGCTTATCTCAAGTGTAGTGCAATGTGACTGTTTCCCTCGTGAATATATAAGGTAGTGTCAGCAGGGGTCCCAGACAAAAAGCTGCAGTTAATGAATCTCTGATAACCCCAGACGCTGGCTGTGAAGTCAGATGCTCATGACATGAGTGAGAGCATGCTGTAATGGAAACAGGGCTTTTAACAGGGGTTTAAAGGGGCAGCTGACCCCTGTGCTATATCCATCTGTGGCGGTCAGATCCAAGCAGACGCACATGCCACGAGGCTTATACATCCCTTCGTTCTTCCGCTCGCTCTGCTGTCAACGTCATTGCTAGACTCAGTCATTCCTGCAATTCCTGGCCGGAGCAGCTGCAGATGCCCCTGCAGAAATGTTACTGACTCAAGGTGGCAGGTGTTAACTTGCATGTCACGTCGTCACTGTTTTTTGTTATAAACTGGGAACACATAGGTCATAGGATGTCTGTGGGGCCTTACATACTGCTAAAGCATAGGTTACACATTGTCTTGATGTGAATCAGTGTATTTTACTGAATGTTTTTATTCTTTTCTTTTCCATAGGACTCTCAAATTCCAACATTAACCTGCCAGGTCGAGAGGATCAAGGCCCCATCTCTCCATCAGCGCAGTTACAAGACAAAAACGCCAACAACCACACCTCGCCCAACTCTTCAAACCCCGCACCCATTGAGAACGGCAACCAGATCTCCAATGGTAATGACACAAGGCTAAAGTATTAGTTCACTTCCAAAATAACAATTTCCTGATTATTTACTCTTCCCAATGTCATCCAAGATGTTCATGTCTGTCTTTCTTGAGTCGAAAAGAAATTAAGGTTTTTGAGGAAAACATTCCAGGATTTTTCTCCGTATAGTGGACTTTAGTGGTGGGCAACAGGTTGAAGGTCCAAATTGCAGTTTCAGTGCAGCGTCACAGAGCTCTACACGATCTCAGCCGAGGGACAAAGGTCTTATATAGCAAAAAGATTAGTCATTTTATAAAAAAATAAAAATGTATATACTTTTTAACCACAAATGCTCATTTTGCATTTGTTCAAACTGATGCTCCAGAAGGAAAAACAATGCATTAAGAGCCGGGGGTGAAAACTTTTGAACAGAATGGAGATGTGTACATTTTTATTTTGCCTAAATATCTTTTTTTTTTTTCTTCTTTTATTTAGTACTGCCCTTTAGAGGCTACAGAAGATACTTATATGTTTCCCAGAAGAAAAAATAAGTTAAATTTACCCTGATCTTCAAATTCAAAAAGTTTTCACCCCCTGACCCTTAATGCATCAACAGTCATTGTTGGAAAGGGCTCAAATGCACAAAAAATGCTGGAAAACCAAAGAATTTGTGGGACCTGAAGAATTTTTCTGAAGAACAGTAGGCAGTTTAACTGTTCAGGACAAACAATGGACTCATGAACAACTATCACTAAATAAAAAAAATAAATAAAAACAGCTGTGGATCATTCTGGTAACAACACAGCATTAAGAATTCAAGGGTATGTCAACTTTTGAACAGGGTCATTTTTATAAATTCAGCTGTTATTTTCTCTTGTGGACTATATGTAAATATATTTTATGTGAAATATCTTATTCAGGTATGTACTAAATAAAAAATAACATATTTTGTATGATCCCTCTTATTTTGGTAAAATCATTAACATTTTTAATGATTCTGAAAGGGGGATGTAAACTTTTGACCTCAACTCTGTATATTCCCTCATTTAGAATAATCATCAACATGTTTATCAACATTAAATGAGCGTAGAAATAATTATTGCAAATTTAACCTAATGTAAATCCAACTGAGATTCTCAAGGACATTTTCTGGCCATGTAAATAAGACATATATACAGTTATTATTGAATGAGATCCATTATCACTCAGGTGAAAATGATAAGCCAACTTCTTTTTCTTCATGGCTTTATAAATGTGATTAAGAGCAGAGGAGACCAACTCACACACCCCACAATCCCATGTTACATTAGGGCATTGGCCACTGAATGTCCTAATGTGCATCCATTCAGTTATTCGAAGCTCATTCGCATGTCATTGGCTGACCCAGCCTTCCCCCAAGGTTTGTTTACCACAGAGACAGCACCAATGACTGCGTAACCTTTGATCATCTGAGCGTGACATGCACCTCGGAGGCACAGAGCTTTACGTAAATGAGATAATATTGGACATAAAGTATGAGAATAAGAGAAAAGGTAAGAATGGCAGATTGAGATCAGTTAGTGGAGAGAAAAGGGATTGATGGTAAGATGGAGCGAGTTGACCCAGAAGCTATCACTGAGGCAGGCCATGATTAAAGTGAAAGGCCCTGGACTTGATAAAGTGCTCTTCTAAAGAGCCATCAGATGGCTCAGGGTCTCTTACACAAACACATACACTCAGCCTCTTGGCCTTTTGTCCTCTCAGTGAGGATAATATCTATGTGTGGGGGGTAAACTTCAATATTCCACATGAAGGGATATAGAGGAGTGGGTGGAAGTTTTAAACCGCCAGCAGTGACCTATACGCTCAGCCATTATATGCCTGCATCTTCAAGAAAATGGTATATGAACTAATGTCCATTGTCTTAAAGGATGTACCAGAGCTCACAATTCTGACTTTTTTTTACAGTTGAGGTCAAAAGTTTACATACACCTTGCAGAATCTGTAAAATGTTAATTATCTTACCAAAATAAGAGGGATCATACAAAATGCATGTAATTTTTTATTTAGTACTGACCTGAATAAGATATTTCACATAAGGCATATGCATATAGTCCACAAGAGAAAATAATAGTTAAAATCTATAAAAATTACTCTGTTCAAAAGCTTAAATGACACTTTTTAATTTTTAATACTATGTTGTTACCTGAATGATCCACAGCTGTGTTTTTTTGTTTAGTGATAGCTGTTCATGAGTCCCTTGTTTGTCCTGAACAGTTAAACTGCCTGCAGTTTCTCAAAAAAATCCTTCAGGTGCCACAAATTCGTTGGTTTTTCATTCTTTGGCATTTTTGTGTATTTGATCCCTTTCCATCAATGACTGTAAGTTTTTGAGATCCATCTTTTCACACTGAGGACAACCAAGGGACTCATATGCAACTATTACAGAAGGTTCAAACACTCACTGATGATTCAGAAGGAAAAATGATGCATTAAGAGCCGGGGGGTGAAAACTTTTGAACAGAATGGAGATGTGTAAATTTTTCCTATTTTGCCTAAATATCATATTTTTGTTGTTTAGTACTGCCCTTCAGAAGCTACAGAAGATGCTTAAATGTTTCCCAGAAGACAAAATAAGTTAAATTTACCCTGATCCTCAAATTCAAAAAGTTTTCACAGTATTAAAAATCAAGTGTATGTAAACTTTCGAATGGGATAATTTTTATAAATGCAACTATTATTTTCTCTTGTGGACTATATGCAAAGGTCTTTTATTTGAATATCTTATTCAGGTCACTACAAAATAAATAATAACATGCATTTTGTATGATCCTTCTTATTTTGGTCAAATAATTAACATTTTGCAGATTCTGCAAGGTGTATGTGAACTTTCGACCTCAACTCTGTCTTGCAATTGTGACTTTTTTTCTCAGAAAAAAAAATGTCATAAGTCTTTTTTCCCCCTCAGAATTGGACTTTATAACTCACAGTTGCAAGTTTATATCTCACAATTCGGAGAAAAAAAAAGTCAGAATTGTGAGTTTATATTTTGCAATTCTGACTTTATAACTCACGATTACGAGTTTATATCACACAATTCTGAGGAAAAAAAAAGTCTGAATTGTGAGATGAAAAAGTCACAATAACCTTTTTAAATATAATACTGGAGCCGAGTGATTTTCATGAACATGACTAATGCTGTGATACCTTTTTGATTCTGTGATGTTTGGAAATGTGGTGATACCATGTTTTTTAAACTTTTGAAAGCACATCCAGATATTTGTCTCTCATTATATAGGGACGTTGGAAGATGAGGGCCATCCAAAGTCTAATGCGTCGAGCACCTCTGCGTTACACAGGCACATGGACAGCCACCACACTCAGGTGAAGCATTTACACAAACACACACTTACATGCACACGCTCTCTTGTGGCATCTGTCATCCACTCTTCCGTGGGGAGAAGGTCTCCAGTGACCCCAAATGGCAGATGTAATCATGGGTAATGAAAGTGAGAACGGGTCCCATGTCATCCCAGACTCAGCACTCTGCCAAATGAAATGAGCGAAGGCTTATCTGGAGATCGTATTCAGAGGTGCATTAGAGGAGAGGGGTGGTGCTCCAGCCCTGTTCTCCTCCACAGGAACACGTCGAAAAGATCACTGCGTGCCCTCTGCGCTTCTCAGCATCTCACTGTGTGTCCTGAAAGCAGGGTTACCCTCACAAAACATTAAAACTTAATGAGGCTTCTGAGAGCTTTTTACCTCAATAACACTATCTGTCTCTCATTCTCTGTATCGCTCTCTCAACAGTAGAGTTTGGAAAGCGAGAATGCTTATTCAGAACCTGGTCTGGTTTTAATATAATACTGAAGCTGAGTCATAATTATTATTATTATAAGTAAATAAATAAAGACATAAAAAAGTAAATATACTTGTAAATGTAAATTTTATCATTTTTAACTCCTATCTTTACATAATCTTGGATGATAAGTATTTATGACCTTGACTGTAAATAATACATGGATGATCGCCACTGGCTGCCAGATAAAAAGCTCCAATGAATCAAGGTTGAATCTTTCTAAATGTCTAGCTTATAGATAGCTTTGACCGTGACATTCGGGGCATGGGCAGTGTACAGTGTATGTGACTGTCAATCACTAACAGGAAGACCATATTAGGAATAAGGAAGGTGAAGCCAAATGCACAGGATGTGACGTTGGTAGTTACATTGAGGAAGACAATACATATGCGTACAAGAGTGTACACACCCACACACACACATATAGCCATTGCTAGAGCAGACACCATCTGTTAGGATGATGGGATTGGAGACAGATATATGGCACTGTCACCTGCTGACAGCAAAAAGAGAGTTCTTTGATTTATGACAGTCAAATGCTCATTTTATAAGCTTATGCGCTTGTAGAAAGATCCACAACAGACTGCAGTGTCTCGCATAACTGTATCATCATCTCAATGACTGTGGCTCTGTTCCAAAATCTAGTGAGATGCCTACGTAGATGGCATAGACGGGATTATTTTCTGCAGTTGGTAAATAAGTAAGTAAATAAAAAAATCAATGTAATAATAAACAATATATTTTTTTTTGATTATTGAAGATTATTAAAGTATGTTTTATGCTTTTGATTGATTGATTGATTAGTTGTTTGGGAAGGTAGTCTCAAAAGGCATTGCAACAGAGGACAAAATGAATCCAAGATGGCAGACAGAGTCATAAACAATAATTTAAGCAATTTTTTTTAAATTAAAAAGAAAATAATAATAATAAAAATAATAATAATTCAATACATATAGTAATTTACTAAATACATTTTACAATTGTATTCAATATTTTATCTGTATATGCTGTGTTTTTATATATCTATATGTGTTTTTATGCATTTTATGACTAGGTCAACAATATCAGATTTATCACTTTTTAACAGTAAATTAACAGTAACGGTATAGCGCTATATCTGTGGATATATAAATCTTGAAAAATAATGATAATAAATAAACCATGCTATCAGTCAAATTAATCTTTATTTATTTATTATTTCGGACTTTTTTTCTCAGAATTGTGTAAAAAACCTTGCAATTGCAAGTTATAAAGAGATGAGATATAAACTCACAATTCTGACTTTTACTCAGAGTTACGAGTTTATAACTTGCAATTCTGACTTTATAACACACAATTGTGAGTTATTAGATCAGAATTGTGAGATATGAACTCGCAATTCTGAGAACATCTTTTTCCCCTCAAAATCTGATTTGACAACTAACAATTGCAAGTTTAGATCTCACAAAAAAAGTCAATTTGCTAGCAAAAAAGTCAGAATTGCAGGATATAAACTTGAATTGTGAGAAAAAAGTCAGAATTGTAAAATACAAACTCACAATTGTGAGAAAAAAAATCAGAATTGTGAGTTCTTATCTTGCAATTTAAAAAAAGTCAGAATTGCAAGAAAAAAGTCAGAATTGTGCAGTGCAAATTCTCTGTGTTTTTGTGTTTTTTAATCTTACAATTCTGAATTTATTTCTCGCAATTGTTTATATCATGCAGTTCGAGGGGGAAAAAAGTCAGAATTGTGATTTTGTTTTTTTTTATCTTGCAATGTAATATATCATATAATATATATATAATATAATGTAATTATATCATGCAATTCTGGGGGAAAAAAGTCAATTGCGAAATGCAAACTCGCAATTACAAGAAAAAAAGTCAGAATTGTGAGTTTTTATCTTGCAATTCTGACTTTATTTCTTGCAATTCTGAGTTTATATCATGCAATTCTGACGAAAAGAAGTCAGAATTGCAAGAAAAAATACAAACTCACAATTCCAAGAAAAAATATACATATAATGTATAATATATAAATATACATTATCCATATGAAAATACCTGACATGGCTTGAAGAACACAGATAAACCATATACTGTTAATATCTAATCATGTTTCATCATACAAAAACATTTCTTTCTGCATCTATTCACTTACAGCAACAGCTGGCATTTCCTGGAAAGCCATTTGCGTTATTGCTCTTATGAGTCTCGCTTGTGAACCTTATGCGTGAGGGCGCCCTCCAATGTCGAGTATGAATGAAACAAATCACATGTGAGAGTAATAATGGCGCTGGATTATTATGCGTCATATTATCATTAGCGTATCGCCAATCGCATATCGCCAATACCTGTCTATTGCGACGCACCTTAATTAACACAATAATGATCGTGACACCCCTAATGGCAACAAACTGAAATTTAAATCAGTTGTACATTGTATCTCAGCCACTTTTGAAGTTCCATTCCTTAGAAGCTGCCTAAGTAGACAGAAATGGTTTTAGACCAGAGATTGAATAATTTCCTGTTTCATAATTGTTCCATGTCTGTATGATCTGCCTGATTTCCCTACCAAGTCATATGTGAGCTGCAGTAATGGAAATGTGCTTTCATAATAATTGAAAGCGAGAGACCACCACAGTGCACCTGTCACTCTCTATATGTAATTTTTGGCCCCTTGCTGAGGGCCCCACATTATGAAACCTATGCTGGCCTGTAATGCTTTATGAATATGTAAAATATATGTATAACGCTGTGGCCCTGAGGTGCTCTTCCATAAAAAGGAACACACACTTGTCGTAAAGTCGTGTGGGCCGGTTGTTAGTAAATGCAAAACAATTAGCCGCTGTCATTCGACCTAACGGAGCAGTGTAAGGTTCCTGAGTGGAAAGCTGTGGTCCTCGCTCTCTCTTGCTCTCTCTGACTCAGCTGTGTTGTCATATTGCCCGACGCTGAGAGCCGTGGATTGTTTGTCTATTAAAAAGGGAGCGTCCTAGTTTCTCTGTAATGGCCTCTGCATCCTGCGTTTCCAATCCAGTTTGTTCTGGCTCAGGCAAAGAATGACAGAATCCTGTCATTATTCAAATGAACATACAAACACTGTCAGACCCGCAAAAAGACATTGTAGGTTTATCTGTGAGACACACTTGAGAAGTCGTGCAATTATATAACAGTTAGTTTGAGTTCCTGTATGACTAAAAATCCTGCAAAATGGACAGGTTCTTATTCACATCATTATTAGCAATAATTTTTTGTGACATTGACACATTGCATACAGGCTGATAGGAAGGGGCTTTGATACAGCGATAACCTGAGTGACATCTGCGTCACCATATCTGCTGACTGACAGGACCTCGGATATTTACACTGTTGATATCTTACCCTTTGCATAGCACATACAGACAGATAATATTACAGAATGATGGCATCATTAAAAAGCAAACTGTCCCGCTGACCTGGATGAAACCTCTTCTGACACCAAAAGAGTGCTGCTTCTTGTACCTGTACATGACATAACCGTGACATAACGGACTGCATAACCTGCCTACAAATAAACGTGTTGTGTCATGTCTACTCTGTTTACAAGCCTAATAAATTTTGAGGAAACTTTCTAACATCTAATTTCAGCGTAATGACGTAAACTGGTTTTAATGCGACATTCAGAAGTTGTTTAAATATGTACACTACTGTTCATAAGTTTGGAGTTGAAAAGATTATTTATTTATTTGTTTGTTTGTTCATTTATTTTTTCAGGACACAGAAGTGTTCTGTGCTCACATAGGTGGCATTTATTTGATCAAAAATACAGTAAAACGCTAATTATTACTATAATTATTATTACAGTTTAAAATAACTCTTTTTACAACTCTAATTACTGTAATTACATTAAAAAAACAGTAATTATTACTATATTATAACAGTTTTAAAAAACTATTTTCTTTTTTAATGTATTCAAAATATTTGAATTGCATTTATTACACTACAATAAAAAACATACAGTAAAACTAATTATTCCTATAATTATTATTGCAGTTTAAAATAACTATTTTCTCTTTTAATCTGTTTGAAATGTTTGAATTACATTTATTACAATAAATTACTATATTATTACAGTTTAAAATAACCATTTTCTCTTTTAATGTATTTGAAATATTTTAATTACATTACAGTAAAAAATATAGCACACAGTAAAACAGTAATTATTACTATATTATTAGTTTAAAATAACTATTTTCTTTATTTTTTTATGTATTCGAAATATTTGAATTGCATTCATTACACTACAGTAAAACATACAGTAAAACAGTAATGATTACTATGCTATTACAGTTTAAAATAACTGTTTTCTCTTATAATGTATTTGAAATATTTTAATTACTTTACAGTAAAAAATATAGCATACAGTAAAATAGTAATTATTACTATATTATTACAGTTTAGAATGACCTTTTTCTTTTTTAATGTATTAATATTTGAATGGCATTTATTACACTACAGTAAAAAAACATACAGTAAAACTAATTATTGCTACAATTACAGTTTAAAATAACTGTTTTCTCTTTTAATGTATTTGAAATATTTGAATTACATTACATTAAAAATTAATATATCATACAGTAAAAGTAATTTAAAAAAATTAGTTCACTACAGTTAAAAAACATGTTTTTTGTACCTCAAGATTTATTAAAATATGTCATTAAGTTATTCTTATTTTAGTTAATGTTAATATTTTAATACAATTTCTAAATATTTTGATAATGTTTTTAATAATGTTGACAATTCTACTGAACGTTAATCATTTCAAATTATACAATCAATTATATTATATTGTAGTTTGACTGAAATTGATTGAAAGAGATTATTTTAATCAAAAATACAAAACAAAAATATTATTGAATATTATTACAGTTTAAAATAGCTGTTTTTCTATTGAAATGAAATGTATTCCTGTGATGTCAAAGCATCATTACTCCAGTCAGAAATCATTCTAATATGCTGATTTGCTGCTCAAGAAACATTTATTATTATTATCAATGTTGAAAAGTTGTGCAGCTTAATATTTTTGTGAAAAACATGATAAAATAGAACGTTCAAAAGAGCAGCATTTATTTTGAATAAACATCTTCTGTAACATTTTTAAATGTCTATACTGTCACGTTTGACAGATTTTATGCGTCCTTGCTTAATAAAAGTATTCATTTCTTCATGTAAAAAAAAAAAAAAAATTGACCACTGTAGTGTACATGTGATATGTATAAAAAAATATATATTTTTCAATAGACAGACAAAGTAGCTGGAATCGTTGTTTATAGGAACAAAATGTCCATCGCGTCATTTCCAATGCAGACATCTTCATTGATTTTAATGCAGACAATCTAATTTTGTTTCACGTCAGTCTAGCCAGACTGAGCTGTCACATTATTCCTCCCTGAAGTCTTGAGCATGTATCAAAATGTTGGGTTGTATTTTAGGAAGGTAACAGTGTAGAAGCATTTTGAATTTCACTAGTGACACCCGAGACGCTTTGTACTTCAAGAAGCACTGAATGCCACAGGCTCTCCGGTTACCAGATCCCATTCAGTCCTCGGCTTCCTGCCTGTGTCACATGATAGTGGTCAAGGTTACAGGACCGCATGGAAACCAGGAAGTGGATGCAGAAAAGATGTATAGATGCATGTCTACAAATATCCCGTAGTGTTGCATGGCCGCCTTCCACACCGTAAATAAAACTTGAATTATTCAAGTAGATAATGAAATATTCAGAATGACAGAATAGCCCCCTACAGAGGGAAGTGAGCTACATGCTAGTGCTGTCTGAAACGGGACACTAACCTTTTAAACCGCATCAACTAGAGTATGTACTCACTCACTACCAATACTCAGTCCTCTGGTAACTTTACACTGAAGTTTCAGATTCGCCACGCTGCGCCAGATATGCTCTCGCAACGAAAACGTCGAACAAACCAATGCTCAGTCTTAGCGTATTTATCGATGTGGCGCCGAACAACAAGAGTCGATCTGTGCCAGTAAATCCCAGTCCTTTTATCTTAGGTCTGACATGAAGAAAAACAGATGGCAGTGAGGATGTGCTCCCATCACTCAAATGTAACCCCACCAGAGGTCATCCTCAAAGGGACGCTCTACCTCTTAATGTCCTTATGGCACTCGGAAGCAGGAAACAGCCTTTTAATGCCCCTTAACATGTATTAGCACACGCCTGCTTCATATTTCCCCGTCTCTGCTCTCTGTATCTCACTCGTCCTGCCCTCTGGTCCATCCGCTCCTTATTGATCCACGTCGTAACGTCTCATAACATGCGGAAGATCATGATGTTTAATTATTGATCAGCTTGGTTTCGCCGGAGATTGCGATTGAGAGCGAGAATGAGACGGGCACAGTTCGGCCTTATCAGCATTCAGATCCGGCGGGTGCGGGAGATTGCTTAGAAAATGACAGCAGGAGGAATGAAGTGTTCCCGGACGGGCGCTCTGGTAATGGAGTATTCTTGCTCCGTGTCTGTACGCGATAAGGTCTGAAGAGGCCATCTCTTCTGACAGAGCTGCTGTGTATCACGCAGTCCTGGAGATGCTGACTGACATGTGGAGATCCCAAGGATCAGATACACAACTGACTGTAAATAGTGATCCCAAGAAGTATTTGGACACTTAAGACTTTAAAATGTATGATTGCAATTGCATTAATTAAATATCAAACCAAGTGGCATCTACTGTAAAGAAAGATGGCAAAACCAAACATAATTAAGGCATTTATTAACAGTAATATTGCGAAATATTATTGCAATTTAATTTATTTTTTATTATTTTAATATATTTAAAAATGTAATGTATTTCTGTGATGCAAAGCTACATTTTCAGCATCATTACTCCAGTCTTCGGTGTCACATGATCCTTCAGAAATGATTCTAATATGCTGATTTGCTTAAGAAACATTTTGTATTATTACCAGCATTGCACAAAGTTGTGCAGATTATTATTTTAGAAAATTATAGATGATTGTTTGTTTGTTTGTTTGTTTGTTTGTCTAAAATGCTGCACATTTTGGAGTATTGTGAAAAAGAGGTATTTTTAATATTTAGAATTTTACAGTATTTGTAATTTGTGATTCATTATTTATTTAAAGTCCTGATATTCCTTGTTTTTGTTTATTTATTTATTTATTTATTTAAAATGCTGCATATTTTGGAATATATTATTCAAATATATTATTATTATTCATATTCATATTCATATTATTCATATTTTGGAGTATTGTGGAAAATTTCATTACTTATAATTTTACATTATGTGTAATCTGTATGTATTTTTTTATTAAAAGTCCTGATATTCCTTGTTTTATCAAATGTAACTTTGCATGGTCAGAGTCTAATGTGGAACTCATTTAATGCATAATATAATATAATATAATATAATATAATATAATATAATATAATATAAAAATATTTATTTATTTTAAAAAAAAATCTGCATATTTTGGAGTATTGTGGAAAAGTAGAGTAAATTTCATTACTTATAAAATTGCATTATGTGTAACCTGGGATGTATTTTTTAAATTAAAAGTCCTTATATTCCTTGTTTTATAAAATGTAACTTTGCATGGTCAAAGCCTAATGTGGATCTCATTTAATGCATAATATAATATAATATAATATAATATTAATAATATTAAAAATATTTTTTTTTATTTTTGTTCTGCATATTTTGGAGTATTGTGGAAAAGTAGAGTCAATTTCATTACTTATAATTTTGCATTATGTGTAGTTTGTGATTAATTTTTTTATTAAAAGTCTTATATAAGTCTGTTATAAAAGTCTATATTTCTTGTTTTATCAAAGGT
Source organism: Cirrhinus mrigala (assembly GCA_036247105.1). Classification (NCBI taxonomy): domain Eukaryota; kingdom Metazoa; phylum Chordata; class Actinopteri; order Cypriniformes; family Cyprinidae; genus Cirrhinus; species Cirrhinus mrigala. Next base: position 8,042,489 of record CM070015.1, on the reverse strand, counting down.
AACTTTACATGGTCAAAGCCTAATGTGGAACTCATTAAATTTCATAAATTTGAATATGTAGAACATTATTTGTAATTTGTGATTCATTATCTATTAAAAGTCCTGATATTTCTTTGCTTTATCTAAGGTAACTTTGAATGGTCAATGCCTGATGTGAAACTCATTTAATGCATCATGGTGTTATTTATTTAAAATGATAAATATTTTGGAAAATATTTTTTGGAAAAATTATGGAAAAGTGGAGTAAATTTAAATATTTAGAATTTTACATTTGTAATTCCTTTGCATGGTCAGAGCCTAATGTGAATATAATTTAATGCATCATGTAAATGAATGAATGGATTCATTAATTAATTAATCAATTAATTAATTAATTAATTAATTAATGAAAATTGACAATTTATATGATGCTTTGTATATAAGGAATCCAATGTGACTTAAGTGTCCAAATACATTTGGGGCCACTACAATAATAAAAAAACAAAAAAAAACGCAGTGCATCTTGAAGCAAAGTACGCCTACTGAATCAAAGCAACCTTGTACTGATGAAGTCATATCATCTGCGCTTTATGTAAGTCTCCTTGGCTTTCAATAACGTCTGCACATCTGCTACAGGTAATCACGTGTATCGAGCACATGATTTCATGTTGAGAAAAGAATGTAAGAAATGCTGTATATGTGTTTTGAATGTTCTCTCTCTCTGTCTTTCTTTCCTCTCTTCCAGAGGGGTCACCTCAACTTCTCGCCCTTCGGTGCGGGGGCGGCGCTGTAGGCTGGGAGGGCCGAATGAGCCCTCAGGCCTTTGTAGGGATGGGGTGAGTCTGGTCTATAGCACAGTACCTCACTGACTGCCCTTCACCTCGCAATTCCCGCCTTTTATGTTTCCCTTTTTTATGCTTTCCATGCTCTTGAAGGAAACTGCAGCTCTGCAACATCTAGAACGTGAAGCTGTAGGGAAATAAAGTAGGGTAATGCTGTTGTGGTAATCAGTATTCAAAAAAATAGTTCATCTAAAAATGAAGACTTTCATCAATTACTCATTGATTTATGTCATTTAAAACCTGACTTTCTTCTGAGGAATGAAAAACAAGACATTTTGAAGAATGTTCAGGCAGCTGAATATCCTGTCAAGCTCCAAAAATAACAAAAAAAGTATCATAAAAGTTGTCCAAACTTGTGTGTTCAACAGAAAAAAAATTCCAGCATACAAGTTTAAATAGACATGACGATGAGTAAATGATGACAGAACTTTAATTTAAGGGTGAACTATTCCTGTAAATGTGATATTATTGAGGATTAAGTGTACCGTAAATGATCTACCGTACAGCATGTCGTGGAGCTTGTCCACACATGCTTCTTTCTGACTGTGTCAGACTGGAGACAGTCACTGTTTTACAGTCCAGTCTCTGTTTACTTGAAAATGAGCTGCAGTTTTTGTTGAAATGTCTCCATTCCTCACCGCTGGCTCTTCTTTCGTTGCTGCGAACATGGCAACCCTGCTCTTTCCTTGATCCTTCATTCAGTCCTTTTTTATGTTCTCTCCTTTCCTAAGTTTTGCTTATTGATTTTGCTCTGAGACAGAGGCTCTTTATGGAGTTTGTCCTCATGCTGAGATGTTCATTGTTGCCTGCTGAATCATGCCTTGCAGAGAGTGTGGAGCAGATCCACGTCTCTGCACTCAATCAATGGCTCTTGCTCTTATGTTTCAACCACAAACAAATGTTCACATGTGCCACACATACGGCCAGAGAAAACAGTGTCTAAATGAAGCAGATGGATATATACCAGGGATAGCCACAAGTACTCGATTACGAAATGACAATAGTTATTGGTAATGAAAACTGAGCACCCTCAAACCATTTCTCACCAAGTGATAACTATACGCTTATGTGCCAAAGGAACTTTTCGTTTGAGCATTATGGTGCAATTTTTTTTTACAACACTTTGTGTTTCAAACGCAAACTCAACATGGAATGTATTTAAATGTGACTAATTGCATTACATGGAGTGTTGGGGAAAGTTACTTTTAAAAGTAATTCATTACAATATTGCGTTACTCCTTAAAAAAGTAACTAATTATGTTCCTTAGTTACTTTTTCTGGAAAGTAATGCATTACATTACTTGTTGTCACCTGAACTGAGCTTGCTTATTTGTTTTTAACAAAAACCCAAAAGCCAAAAGGCCCTTTCACACCAAAAGTAAAATTTCTTCAATTGCGCAAATTGAAAATACAGCCAATGGAAAGACGTCAACTTCACAAAAACTCTCAATATACCGCAAAAATATTTTTACACTTGCGTGAGGCAATTTGAAAAAGGAATATTTTGCTAAACTGCAATTTTCGCATTTACAGGTCACCTGGCGTACGTAAAGGTCACATGATTATTCTTTAATGTACTATGACCTCCAAGAATCACCTCATATGTATACCAGCCATAGTGGCTGTGATATACAGAAACTTGCAACATTTGTAGCCATGACTTAGTTTTAGTCACATAACATCAGTTGGAAACACCATCATTTCACAGTAGTTTTTCTACTGACTTATTGATTTATAAAATATTGCAAAAGGTTTGTGCAAATCTGTAATGGAAACACAGCTAGTTAATAATGGGAAAACAAAGAACTTGTGCTACTTTTAACAGGTATTTTGTTGTAAATTTAAAGTGATGTGTTACTTGACTAGCTACTTGAAAAAAGAAATCCGAGTATGTAATGTAATGTGTTACCCCCAACACTGACTACATAGAAAAATGTCAAAGGTAACATTTATTTTCAGTATTTTCAGTAACAAAAGCAGTGACACTTTGCAAATATATATTAAGTTAGATATAAGTTAGATATTAAACTATAAAATACTACAGCCACTATACACATAATACACTCTATGATGTATGTATATATATATATATATATATATATATATAAATGAAGAGTTCATTTGCAAAAACAGATACCTCCGTTTTTAACAATTTTCAAAAATCATGTTTTTTCATGTTTTTTGCATTTCAGTTAATCTCAATCAGAATGCAGTTGGGTTGTTTTGAAGTAAAGTAAAAATAACTAAAAAAAAAAACAGCTAACTAACACAATAAAACATTATAACCTCATAAAAAAACATGATGTTTGAAAAATTTTTGAGTTATCTGTTTTTGCAAATAAACTCTTCATATACTACCAGTCAAAAGTTTTTGAACAGTAAGATTTTTAATGTGAGATTTTAAAGCCTGCATTTATTTAATCTAAAGTACAGTGAAAACAGAAAAAATTGGAAATGTTTTTACTATATAAATTAACTGTTTTCTATTTGAATATATTTTGAAATGTAATTTGTTCCTGTGATTTCAACTTTTGTGATTTTTTTTTTTTTTTTTTGGCATCATTACTCCAGTCACATGATTCTTCAGAAATCAGGCTAATATTATGATTTGCTGCTCAAAAAACATTTATTATTATTGTTATTATGTTTATGAATTTTTTTTTTTTTTTTCCAGGTTTCAGAAGAACAACATTTATCTGAAATCGAAATCTTTTTTGTAGCATTATAACTCACTTTTGATCAATTAAAGCATCCTTGCTAAATAAAAGTATTCATTTCTATAATTTCTTTCCCCTTTAAAAAACTGACTCCAAGCTTTTGAATGGTATAATGTATAATGTTATAAAAGCTTTTTATCATCAAAGAATCCTGAAAAAAATGTACTCAATTGTTTTAAATATTGATAATAATAAAAATAAAATGTTTCTTGAACAGCAAATCAGTGTATTAAAATGATTTCTGAAGGATCATGTAACATGAAAACTACAGTAATGATGCTGAAAATTAAGATTTGATCACAGGAATAAATTACATTTTAAAGTATATTAAAATAAGAAGAAAAAAATATTTTAAATAGTAAAAATAACTGCTTTTGCTGTATTTTGGATCAAATAAATACAGGCTTGGTGAGCAGAAGAGAATTCTTTAAAAAATCTTACTGTTCAAAAACTTTTGACTGCTAGTGTATATACCTGTATATTTAAAATATTGGGCTTCTTTTTTTAAAGGCCAATCCTTGATATATACAGTTAAAAAAGACCATTTGTGTGGTACTTAGTATCACGAGGCATTCACTGTTATCCTATAGCTCTGTAGCTCACCTTACCTCAGACGTCCTTTAAGTTCATGCCTGTAGACTAATATAGGTTTAAGAGTCAGACAAGGTGTCAGATCATCCTGTAAAACCTTTAAATTATCAGGATTCTTTAGGTTTGTCCTCTGTCAATCTGGTTTGATATGCTTTTCAAGGTTTCACAGCTTTTTGCTGTCCTCAAATGGTCTAAAAGCTTGTCAGGAACGTGAAGAGAAACAGCTGAGGAGCGTTTGTTAAAGGATTATGTTTAACCATGATTCTAGCCTTTTTAATTATCTGTCCTTCTGCACTCATGGGAATTCAATTACTGGTAAAGAGCATGTACTTGATGCACAAAGCATGGGGATCGTATGTTAGCGTTTATTTGTGAGAGAGCGTGACGTGGCCTAAGACACGCTTGAGAGTTTCTCCGAAGACGCTGAAGTGCATTTGAGGATAGCTTCAATCTGATATCAACAGGACTTCTTAAATCTATTTCCTTACCATGTGAAGGGTGACCATCCTCCTTCAGACATCACATGAACATTGATTTCTTTTGTTGGGTTCTGCGTATTCTGTGTCTTGTGTGAGTGCACACAATCAGTTCATGTGGCATCCGATCAAAACAAACTGGCTGATGAAGGTTTGTGTTTTCTTCGTTCAGTGGTTGTAATCAGATCAGAGCAGACTGGCTGTGCACACAAACCCTCTCCCAATACTGCTGCATTCCGTGCTTTTGCTTGCCAATTGAAGCACAGCACTCGCCCAATTTGTCCTTTGCTTGTGGATAGGCTAATCTTCAGTGCACATGGTTTGCTGGTTGATTTAATTGAAGACTTTCAGACCAAGGATTTCCATCAGCTTTGAAAATGATGGCGTTATGAGATGGCTCTGGGTTCCTCTGAGAAGGTTTCGACAGCTGCATTCCCAGTATGGCTTATGATGTTCCTCTATGAATTAAACACCAAAACAGTTTAAAGAAGAGAAGCAAAATGATGGAAGCCAAAACCGTTCGAGAAGAACTGGCGGTACCTTTGATATCTAGATGAATAATCAGGCCTAAATGTGCATGAGACTACACAGAATCTTCAGAACTGGAACATCTGCAATTCTTAGCATTATACAGACGCTTTCATGTTTGTTGACTAAATATTATGGCTAATCTCACGATGCTTCCAGTTATCAGTAAGACTTCGGTGGACTCAGTTCCATTTAGCACATTTTACGTATTTAAATCCGTTTTTAAAATCAATGCAGAAAAATACCTTTGATTCCATCTGTGTGCTTTTTAGTACTATTTTGTAGCCATACACCATTTGTGGACATGGTACCTCAATACTGTGGTGTTGTATTTTGGACACATACCTTGCAAGGGAATCAACAGACTGTCACAGTTTTTTTTTTTTTTTTTTTTTTTTTTATAAATTAATACTATTGATTAAGTGTGCATTAAATTGATCAAAAGTGACAGTAAAGAAATTTAAAATGTTACAAAAGATTTCTATTTCCAATAAATGTTGCTGTTTTGAACTGCACAACTGTTTTCAAAATTGATTATAAGAAATGTTTCTTGAGCAGCAAATCAGAATATTAGAATGATTTCTGAAGGATCGTGTGACACTGGACTAATGATGTGGAAAATTCAGCTTTGTAAAATGTATTACATTTACTAATATTACCATGAACTACATAGACCAATATTCAAAATTGTTAACATGCTGAATAGGACGATTGACAGTTTCATGCTTTCAGCAGTCATTAATTCACACAACAAAGCACACTGTGGCCAACAATAACATTTCATTGGAAATTTGACTGGACACATTTTTTCCTTCCTTTTAAAAGTTAATAAGCCTGTTTATTTCGCTATCTCAAGTTATTATATGGTGAGTTGCATTTCATTGTTTGCTTTTTTCTTGCTCTTCATGATCAGATCAGAAAAGACCTGTGACACATTTTTAGTTTGTGACCCACCAGTTGAAAACCACTGTTGTCTGACATTTGAGAAAAGCATATAAGCCATGAAAAGCCATTTTATCAGTTGTCGTTACTGCCACCGCAGTATGAATAGTATCCGGTGTTGCTGTATACAGCACAGATAAGACACAGCCGAGTTATTTTCTCATATACAGGATAATGGAGAGAACATTATAGGCAGAAAGAGCTAGTTATATGTTCAGCCGAATACCCCAGCAGTGTGAAAAGCCCATAATATGCGTGTTAATAATGATTCCCTGACCTTTGCCCTTTGTATCAAGATTGCTTTAGTAGGCGCGGGGGCTAATGCAGTGCAAGCGCCTCATGGATGATAAGACCGTGATGAGCCTCGCGTGTCCCCGCTGACCTTTCACTGCGCTGACATTCAGGCCTGACCCGTATTGAGTTCCAGCCCTATATCTCATGAAGGGGTGAGCCGGGCTGAATGTCAGGCCACGGGCTGCCCCTCTCCCCAGGGACGGGATATTTCCATGTGTCCTCCCCTTTCTACTGAGCCTACTGACCAGCTGCCCTTATTTACATGCGCACTTTCAAAATTACAGCCCTTTGGTTTGGCTGTGACATCCCTACGGTTTGGCACATGCTGTTTGTGTGTTGTTTTAGGATTTTTAAATTGTATGCAGTTGAGAGCTGTACAAGGGGAAAAAAAAGTAATATTTTGGTCTCGTTTTGGAGTAAAAATATCATTAAAATGTCATCTTAAAAGACTTGTTTTCAAATTTAGTTATTTGTTTATTTTGCTTCACATATGTATGCTAGAGTAATTAAAATACTTTAATGGAATTTGAAAAAATTGTATAAGATAAAATAATATTTGTTTTTAGTGTTTTTAGAGAATAGAGAATTTCTTTTTTTCTTTCTTTTTCTTTCTTTCTTTCTCTTTCTTTCTTTCTTTCTTTCTTTCTTTCTTTTTTTTTCCATCCATCCATCCAGGCAAAGTTATGCTTAAAAAATCGAAGATACAGTAACTAAAAGAGTAATTATAATACATTTTAATATGACAAATAAATTTGATTTCAGATAATATGTAGAAAATATAGATGTGTGTGTGTTATATTAATAATATTTATATAATGACACATTTATACTTTATATCTTTAAATAGTCCAGTGGTATAATAAATTATTGTTAAGTAATGTATCTTGACTTATAGCCAACTAAATAAATAAATAAATAAACATACGTATACATTATTTTTTTACAACATATTGGCAAACTAATGCTTAAAACAAGATACGAATTTCACAGGTAAAATAAATATAGTAAACATATCTTAAAACTAGTTTGTGTAAGATAAAAAGACTTTTTGAGAATATATATTTTTGAAAAGAGTTTTTGAGAATATATTTTGAATATATGTCTTATCATGCTGACAAATATTATGCTTAAAACAAGAAAAATGCTGTGAGGAAAAAGTGCTTAATTCAGTGTATATTCTCTGAAAACACCATATTGGTAAATTTAATTTAGTAATGCTTTAATTTAATGCTTAATTTAATTTAGTACATGAAGTTACACTAAATGAAAATGAGAAATCTTTCTTTGGGGAACTACCTTAATTAAAATTATTTTATTTTATTTTATTTTTCATGAACATGAGAAATGTTTCCTTTGGGAATTAGCTGAATTTAAATAATTTTTACACCATATTGGCAAATTAATACTTAAAACGATACAAAGGTAAAATAAAGGTAGTAAAATTATATTAAAACAAACTAGTGTAGGATAAAAAGACTTGTTTTTGAGAATATATATATCATATCATACTGACAAATACGCTATGCTTAATACAAGAAAAATGCTGCGAGAAAATGCTTTGATTCAAGATATATTCTTTGAAAATATGTCTACATAGTAGCTTTTGAAATTATTTGAGATTTTTTTACAATCATTTTTACTGGCTTTATTTGTTATTTTTATTTATTTATTATTTTTATTTATTTATTTTATTATTATTATTTTTATTTATTTATTTTTTTTTTTTCAAAAAAATATCTTGAATATACTGACAAATTATGCTTAAAACAAGAAAAATGCTGCAGAAATGAACTTAATTCAAGATATATTCTCTAAAAAATGTCTACATATTTACTTTTGAAATAAATAGAATTTTTCAAAGGATTTTTACTGGCTTTATTTGTTTGTTTGTTTTTATTTAGTTTTTTTTTGTTTGTTTGTTTGTTTGTTTTTTTAATAAATAACTCTTAAAATAAGAAAATATATTTTGACTTTATAAATGTATCTTTATATATTTTTCCCAATTATTTTTACACCCTATTGGCAAATGAATTCTTAAAACAAGATACAAATTTCAAAGGTAAAATAAAGATAGTAAAAATATCTTCAGATAGATAAAAAGACTTGTTTTTGAGAATGTATATCGAAGTTTATGGGGTTTTTTTGTTTGTTTGTTTGTTTGTTTATTATACTGACAAATATTGTTTAAAACAAGAAATGCTGCAAGAAACTTAATTGAACTTAATTCAAGATATATACTCTAAAAAAAAAAAAAGCCTATATTTATTTCAGAAATAATTGGATTTTTTAAGGATTTTTACTGGCTTTTTTTATTTTCATTAATGTACAGTAGGCACTTATCCAGGTACTTTACACGGATTTGAACACTAGCTGTAACGGGAGTCGCTTCTTGTTTGGAAACCCCTCGAGACCCCTTCTCATCTGAATTGCAAAGCCTGAATCACTGAATATTCTGTCAATTGATTGTCAAAGAACTGGATGTCCCAGATGGTTTGAGAGCCTGGGCTAAATTTAGAGTCTAAGTGGTCATGTAGCCCGCCTGTCTGTATCCACATCTCTAAGCGTGCATGTGTGCCCTTTCATGAAGCCCATAAATAATGCAAGGTTAAACATAATGGTTTCTGTGCTTGAATATGAATAGCTGCATGTGATCCAGGTGCTTTGTGTGTGTCTTTGTGCAGCGTCCAGATAGCATTACAGGTGTGAATGCAGTGATTGACACAGACGTCGCTCTCTGTCTTAATGAGTGCGCGTGATTGGCTGACTGTGTGTATATGTGTGTGTGTGTGCACGCGATTTGTTCGGTTCAGTACACTGTGTGCCATCTTTGTGTCTCTGTTCTGCTAGCGTAGTGATGTCAGAACGGAGAGGCAACAGATAGGTGTAAATTATGGAGCAGTATGTGGGTGTGTGCAGCTCTGTAGGTGGCCTGGGTTACTAAAAAACGCTTCTGCTGTGCTGTAGCATCACCACTGCGCTCTCACACTCTCATGATGTTTCCGGATGAGTTCCCTCTCAGAGCTGAGTGGTAAAATAGGCCAGGGCATCCCTTTACGTCATTCCAGATCTACTAACACTCTGGTCTACTAACACTCTGTACTGTATGAACGGCCCCTGTATCTTCCCAAGCGCTCTCCTCGTGCAGAGAACAGATAGATTAACAGCATTAATCAGATTGAATCCTCAAGGCTCGAGCAGTTCTAGTGTGATTTACTACTGTTCTGTTTCTTAAGCATTTGCAAACATATATTCAAATAGTTATGGAATGAGAGGTTTAGCGGAATGCAGCTTTATTGTGGTATCAGTGAGATATTGCTGTACTTTTTATTAAGTGTTTATTAAGTTTAAATTAGTTCGACCGGGTCTCACTTGAAGAAGAGATAGTAACATCTCAATGTGACCACCTGGTTAAATAAAGGAATAATAATAATAATAGTTTTATGTATATGTTTGTTGAAATTTGTGTTGAAGTTATTTTTGTTCTTTTTGTGTGTGTGTGTGTGTAATTTTTTTCTAATAGACTGATTGATTTAATGTCTTTATAGCTTGTGTGTGTGTGTGTGTGTGTGTGTGTGTAGTGGTTTCCTTGGGGAACTAGCTGAATGAAAATATATATATATTTTTTTTTTAATGGAAAGGAAAAGTGTTTCCTATTTTATTTCATTTTTAATGAAAATGAGAAATGTTTCCTTGGGGAACTAGCTGAATTAAAAATAGCTTTATTTATTTTATTTTATTTTATTTTTAATGAAAATGAAGAATGTTTCCTTGGGGAACTTGAATTTAATTTAATTTAATTTAATTTAATTTAATTTAATTTAATTTAATTTAATTTTTTAATGAAAATGTTTTTTTTTTTGTTTTTTTTTTATGAAAATGATAAATGTTTCCTTGGGGAACTAGCTGAATTAAAATGTATTTATTTAGCTAGTTAATATTTAATTTATTTCAAGTAATAAAAAAATACCCTGGGTGTCATAAAATTAGCAAACATTATAAATATCATTTATTCCTTCATTTATCCTTTCTTTTTTATTTTTATTTTTGTTTCTTCCTTTGTTATTTTTTCTTAATTAAATTTTTAAAGATTACTTTACTTGCTTAAAGTTTAAAGTTTAACTTGCAAATAATATATTTAAAACAAGAAAAAAAAATCCATTAGTTTAAGAAAATGAACTTCATTCAAGATACATTCTCTAAAGATGCAGATACATCTACATATTTGCTTCTGAAATAATATGATATTGTTTTAAGAATTTCTACTGCCATGTTTTTGCACTGTTGGATTGTCATCCAGGTGTTTTAGATGGATTTAAACACCAACACATAACGTTTCTTGTTTGGAAACCTCCAGAGATCTCATCTCATTTGAATTGCAAAGTGTGAATCGCTATATATTGTCAATGGATTGTTAAAGAACTGAATGTCCCAGATGGTTGGTTTCTTTGTTTCTGTTCAGCTATTTCTGTTATAGTCACATGTCCAGGGTTGCTTCACCTGGAGCAACCTTGCTTAAGGACAGAAATAAGTTCAGGGTTTGATCCAGGTTAACAGCCCAGATTTGTACTTACCAAGCACTGTCTTTATGTCCAAACGACTGTTTGTAAGGGTTCTGTAAGCTTCACTTATTTGCTTCACTAATAATAACTAATGACGATCTCACTCTTTCCGTTTAGCACTCCACTTCTGCTGTCACTCACTTGGTGCCATCTGACTCAGCTGAGCGCCCTATTAGAGAGAGAGAACAAATGGACAGGGGTTTTCTCTTTGACCAAACTAAAGCCATGTGACTTTCCTTCCACCCTACATCCGTCATGAATGGATCAGAGGCACAGCAGGAGCTCCTGTTCCATTTGTGGCATTTACCAGCTGCAGATGATTGGGATTGATTGATTTATCTGTTTATTGATTACGCTCATATGATGGATGAGAGACGCCCATGGATGGGTTTTGTGTATGTGTGTGTGGTAGGGCTGCTGGTTGCATCCGGCAGCAGCTGTCAGGAGAGTTTTTTTTTTTTTTTTAAACATCAATCTGCCCTACTTTTTATAAGATTTTTCCTTTTCTTTATCATAAACACTATTATATGACTCAATACCTTTGCTCATTCCACCACTCCACCAAATGCTGGACACATTTCATTTCCTGATGCTTTGTGCATTACCTATGTGTTATAAATAAAATTCCAATTTGGATCATTGATATTATGTTAATTGGTGGTAAGTAGTACTGTAGATCTTGGTCACCAACCCTGCTCCTGGAGGGCTACCATCCTGCAGAGTCCAACCCCAATCAAACACACCTGAACCAGCCAATCACAGTGCTCAGAAATTGCTTGAAAACAACGGGCCGGTGTTTTGGAGCAAGGTTCCAAATCGTTTTATACATATTTTGGACTACGCAGGCGCCATTATTTCGATGACGTGAAATGGTTGCACTCAGGGAGCTACTGGCGCTCCCTGTTGCTATTTTACCACAACACAACTCGGAAAATAAAATACTGATTCGATAACCACAGCTACTGAAAGAGCTTACAGGTGGCGATGGATATAAGCGTAGGCGAAACCAAATGGTGTAACATTGATTTTTTCACACGCCACTGTATATCAAGTGAAACCTGCGCTGAGAAACTCCTTCAGTGCCTACGGTGTCATGACAAGTGTTGGTACATTTACATCCTGCTAGGATGGCACCTTGCGTTTCTTGTCTCTGCTGTTTGTAAGCTCTTTCAGTAACTGTGGTCTACCAATAGCCTCAGAGGCATCAGAGCTAAAGTGACGCAGGTCTTTAGGAAGTTTTGTTCGTCCACAGGCTTCTCCCCATTCTTTTCTCTTCTTATCGCTAGAAAGTAGTGAAGACTTGCATCGCTTCTCATTGCCCTTTCACTGAAAATTACAACCAAACCCACGCAATGTGGCATTGTATCAGTATTTCATTTTCAAAGTTGTGTTGTGGTAAAAATAGCAACAAATAGCGGCAGTAGCTCATTGAGTGCAGCCATTTCACATCATCGAAATAATGGCGTCTTTTCAAGTCTTAATACCCGGGTTCCCTTGAAAGGTACCTCTCCAGAAGCAGGGTTGGCTACCCCTGCTGAGGATACATCCATTACGCACAATACTAATAATGACCTTTCTGTCATTTTCCCAGGTTCTTCAGAGGTCACGTGCATGTGGGGATCAGCGGGCCACTCTGCAGGAATTGTTGCGCTGGCGGAGGAGTGTTTGTGATGGTCGACCGGACTGGCAGAACGCTTGGCTCCACACGAACACCTCATCCACCCTAACAGTGAAGACCAAGAGTCCTAGAAAGAAATCATCGCCCTAGAGATTGCGGTCTTCCTGAGTTAAACCTCAGTTAAACCCCACTCCTTAGGCCCGATGGCCCTTTTCACGGTTTGCCCTTCACATAGGGGTGGCTTCCTCTAAACAGAGCCAGACTCTGAACTCAGGAGAGTAGGGCATATCCCAACTTGTTCTTGTTCCTCTCTTCACGTCTTTTGAAAGAATGAAAGGTTCCTTGGAAAATTGTTCCACACCATCTCTCCAACTAATGGCCAACTGGGACCAAATAACAAGAAGCCCCCAAAGACTACCAAGCCCAACTTTGAAAACATAAAGTCATTGGGCAAACAAAAAGGGGCATGGCTATTATGAATCCCATTCGCAGTGTCCTAAACATCACACTGTTTGGAAGATCTCATCACGTCGCCTTGATTGCAACTCATCTTAGGGCTGAGCAAACATATCTCGACTGTGTGCTATAGTCTACATCGTGGGCCATATTTTAGTGTTAAACCCTGGTGCTGGTCGCTCCACATGTGGTTGTCGTTGTTGTTGACTAGGTTGGGGAAAAAGTGCCAGTTCTGTCCCAACTCGAGCACTCGAGACACATGGATGCGACAGAGCTTAAAGTTTACAAGACTTTGTGTTGACCTTCTGGGTCGAGCTTTGTGAACAAAGTCCTCCTTCAGGTTCAGAGAAGCAGCTACACCTCACGCTTTTTCAGGTGCTTTGGTTACCCTCCATCAGAGGTGGCAACCATCACACACAGGTTGTGACCTTACAAAGAGGTCAGGGTTCAGGGAAATCACCAGTAACACCACAGGTCCACAACATTTCCACCAGCTTCTGGACTACATCCATCCTTCGCTCTAGGCTGATGTGCGCACACTTACGCAACACGAAACCGAAAGGTTTCGCAAGACGTACTGTCGACAAACTTGAAGACGCCTGATTTATATCGAATGGTTAAAGAGCACAATTTTCCAAATACACCTTTAGATGGAACAGTCATTACTAATGATGGATATTACTGCCGATGTGACACCCGTAACCCTCTTTGGACTTTTCCTCGAAGGTGCTTATGTACGAATGTTGGGTTGTACCTTAGTAGGCGACCTGTACAAACAGCACATGACCTTTGGCCTCCCTGAAGTTTCAAGCTATTCATCTCTCTAGTCGTTCCTAATTTCTGAAGGTACGCAGATGCCTCCATACGGAGGCCTCGAGGCATTTGGTTTATCCATACAGTGTGCACATGCAGATTTATTACCTGAAAGAGCTTGGGTAAATATTTTTGGACCTTGAACACTTGGTTTGCAGCAGGAGACCCACCATAAGCACAAGGTGGTTTTCTGAGAATAAGCAGAACTTGACCTTCTGGTTCTGGTTGACTTCAGTATGACTGAATAGATGGATTATGTACAGATTGCGAGCATTATTGTCTTTATAATGGAAAGATGTTTCTGAATGTTCAAGGATGCAATGACAGAAGGACTAAGGTGGTGGGTTTTATAGTGTGAATATCATTTTAGTACAGAATGATTGTTTATTAATGGTGAACTCTTTAGCCGTTGTCCATCCCCACTGGACTTTGGCCAATGTATAAAGATATTTAATGTATTGTACAGAACATTTGTGTTTGTGCAAGTATGTTTAAGTTGCACTTTGCCGCTGTGTTTCGTTTAGGCTTCATTAAGAGCGTCCCTTCATGCCTGTGTGCTTATCCTGAAGGAGACGTTCTGAAAAACAAGTTCCCCGAATGTTAAACCTTCAAAAAAGAGAGCCATTTCATCCCTTTTCATGTCAAGGTCTTTGGTCTCAATATTTGAATGTACATACATCTGAGAAAACAGTGACTTAAATGTGAATAACAATTTCCTGATCATTTATTCACCCCCATGTCATCCAAGATGTTCATGTCTTTCTTTCTACAGTCGAAAAGAAATGAAGGTTTTTGAGGAAAACATTACGGGATTTTTCTCCATATAGTGGACTTCAATGAGGATCAACAAGTTGAAGGTCCAAATTGCAGTTTTATTGGAACATCAAAGGGCTTTACACGATAAGGGTTTTGTGGTAAAAAAAAAAAAACCTTTATTTCTATTTGACTGAAGAAAGAAAAACATGAACATCTTGGATGACATGTGGATGAGTAAATTATCAGGAATTTTATATTCTGGAAGTGAACTAATCCTTTAATATGTATGGTTTATATAACCAGTTGTGTTTAATGATTGTATTTTCAGTGTGAAACGTGATCTAAAATTCATTCAAATTAACATATTACAAAGAGGATTTTTAAGGCCCAGTTTGTGAGTCATAATTTCTGACTCTATAAATCATTACAGACAGCTCTAAAATGGGCTGCTGAGACTTGTGTATCTCATATCTTCTTCTGTTCCCAACTAATGTGAATAGTCCTTTTCCCCATTCCATTGGACGGTGGTTTAAAAGCATCTTCACTGCTGTGCAGTCCTGCAAATCAGAGACGCATATTAAAATCACTGTGCAGGCCAGTGCTGACGGAGACCGGAACTCACTTCATGGGTCTGATCCACAGCTGCTTTGCATCGCTACTGCTTAACAGGGTTACGATACTATTTGAAACATTTATTTATTTAAAAAATTGCTATTTTATAATGTCTAGTATTGACTTGTCAACAATACTATAAAGCAAAAAGAGAATGAAAAGAACTGTACAGTAGCCCATTTTTCTAATCTGTTGTTGAAAAGGGAACGTATGTTAACGCATGAGATCGCTTATGTACACGCCCCGTCTATCTGTTTTTCTGTGCTTAGTCTGATACGTTGTGGAGATATAGACATCATTGGATCATGCCCTTTGTCTTAACTGGTGCTGTGGAACCATCCGAACATGATGTTATGAACTTCCTCTCACCCTCCAGCCCAACACGGCCTCGATTTAATGGGCCTCTTGTTTTGGCCTGAAATGGCCAAGATCAATATGTAGTGAACATCTCCCAGTGTTGTAGTCAAAAGCAGTTCATTCAAGCCCAAGTCAAGACTGTAACAAGAATAAGGTCGCGTTTGAGTCAAGGCTGAGTCCAAAACCATATTTTCTTGTTTCGTCTTGACTACGAATCGACCCTCTTCTGGCCTCGGCCTTCACATCTTCATCTCAAGACAGTGAAAATAAACTCATTCAGATTCTTGTGCTTGCTCAAATACGCAGAGATCAACAAAATATTTAATTATCATGGCTGTTGCTGTCTTTTGTAGTCAATGTGTTTTAGTTTTTTTTTTTTCTTCTTTTTTGATCTTTCTGTAAATTCTATATAAATATGCCTATTATTTCAATACATGTTTGTGGGCAGAGGAAAAAAAAAATGTATGTCTTGGTACATATTTTGTTTCAAAATGTTTTATAAAATTCCTGTACAGCAATAAAGCACAGTGTCAGTCAACTGACAAAAAAAATCTGATGATTTGTTTTAAGTGTGGGTTTTTTTTTTCTTTTTTTAATTAATTAATTAATTTATTTATTTATTGAAAGAACTGGTGGAGGAACTACATAAAATCATTAATATACATGATTTTTTAAAAAATCACAGAAGTCTATGTATGGCATTTAATGTTGTTTATTTCTACAATGCTACAAATAAGAAAATAATTTAAATATTTTTCGAATACTGCAAATTAGGGTTAGAAATTAATGAGGGCTCATGGCAAAAATGCCATCGAAATGAACAAAAATGCTGCATAAAATTAAAAATAAAGGGGCAAAAAAATGCCCCTGCACAATTAAACAACGTATTACAGCTGTCACAATTAAAATGAAACGTGAAAATGAATGAAAAGTGTCAATTTGCAGAATTGTATTCAGATTCTTTCACTGCATCATTTTGCTTTTAAGTGTTTAGTGCAGCATTGAGACATTTAACCAATCAAACGTGTTTCTGTTTAGCTTAGGAATGCATTGGCCAATCAGATGCGCTTTGATTACTCGGCACTGAAAACGAGCCAATCAGAAGCACTTAGATTAGTCAGCATGCTCGCGAATTCCCTCGTCATAAACAACCGTGCAGATACAATGTAAATAAAAGATACATTTTCGTAGCTTCAGTGATTAAAACGGGAGTTCTTGCTTGACTTGTGTTATACTAGACTAACATCATGGGCCGACATGTTTGTCTGTGAAGCCAGAATGTAACATGCCCAAAATTAAACAAAAATTATAGTTTTCTATATCAATGTTAATAATCATTATTACAACATAAAGAGCAATAATCTTCAATTATGATTTTTGTTATAATATAGCAGCCCTATGAGCTCCTGATTTTTACATGTATAATTTAGATACAATTATATTGTACAAGTCTCTTGTTATTGACAACAGTTTAAAATACTGATTTAAGTAATTGGTTAAATTTAGGTAATTGACATTAAAGACAACATACAGTATGGTTTTTACAATAATAAGGTGAATATAAAAATTGCCTTTGGAAGTCAATTCTAGGGGGCAAATATTGCCCCTTAATGGAAAAGTTAATTTCTGACCCTAAATGCCTAGCAAAAAGTTTGTATACCTTTCAAAAGTTTGGGGTTGGCAAGATTTTTAAAATGTGTCTAAAAGTCTTTTATGTTCACCAAGGTTGAATTTCTTTGATTTTTGCAAAATTTGTTAATTGCAAAAAATACAATAATAACAGTAATGTTCTGAAAATGTGGCTTTTAAATGTTGAAAATGGTTTTTACTTTCCACCCTTGAACAATTTTATGCATCCTTGCTGAATAAAAGTATGAGTTAAAAAAAAAAAAAAAATCCTATCATAAATACTGGTAGTATATGGCGAACACACACACACACACACACACATGATTTGCATGTTATGTTTTTGCTATATCGCCCAGCCCTGCAGACATTTTGCACTGACCGTTACCTTGTTATTGTTCATTTCAACATCATGATGTTCTGCAAACTGAACAGTAAATTCTAGATTACAATCTCACAAACAGACAGGAATAGAGGCCCTCCTCCCACCTGACCAAAACAGCAAACATCCGGAGCTGTTGCCCAGCACACAGAGTATGTAACTGGTGCTTATGTGAGCGTGTAATATTGCATAATGTGGAGATTTGAATGAGGCTTGTGTGTGTGTGTGTGTGTGGTGTGTGTTTACTGTTAGACAGTGCAGGGGCTGGGAGCAGTGCTTGTGTAAGCTGATTACACTCTTATCGCTCACTGGGCTATAAAGACAAGCAAAGACTCGTAAATCAGACCACACAGAACAACACACACACCATCCGAATCACATGTTCAAAACAACACCACATGCCATACAATGGAAAGATACATTTGAACACGTATATTAATCCATTCAATATAATACATATTGAAAAAGCAAAGGCACAACACCTGAACACTAACTGACGCCCTCATTTTTTGCTTAGTAGTTTTAGTTAAATCATTCATATCAGCAGGTTTATCTGTTCCATAGAAAGAGAAATAATGGAGGAAGGCTTTTCATTTATATGGAAATTTACATGACTGTATTGATTATAGATTCAGACACGGCATTTTACCCGCCATTCTCCTTATAAAAAGATAGTTTGAAATGAAATTGAATTTAGATTATAGTGAACATTATTAGCAGCAGCTGATATTATGTGCTCCAGGCCTGACAGGTTCCTCATACATGCTTGTACGCTCTTTTAAAGCAGACAGGATGTTCCCGATAACGGGACGCCTATTACGAGGGTAAGAGGAAGGTTTTGTCTCATCTTCTCACGCCATCTGCTTGTGTTGACACATTTCGTATGGTGAGGAGGAAAAGCATCTCTCTACCATTCCAGTTAGGAGCTGGATTTCCAGGGATTTTCTTCCAATCAGTCGGAGCTCAGGGCTAAAGGAACGAGTACAGATGGCGACAGCAATCACAGCCGCAGATGACACTCGCTACAAGTGGCCATTTAATTCAGACTTTGTGGAAATCCTCAGCTTTTTAAGAAGGAAAAATGAGCCAAACATAAGGATATAGTTTATAATATTTTGGACAAAATTGTGCAAATTTTCTGTTTGTGGCATAAAATCTGTTGATGATTTAAGTTGTTTTAACTGTTTTGCCATTTTGCTAGCCTTAACAACACACTGTCTTTCCAAAGTCTGTCCTCCACAGACAAGTCCACCAGTCTAAAAGTATGAAAAGATTCATACAGTACTATGTATTAAAACAGTATGTGAAAAAAAGTAGTCCAAATTCACAGCAGGCAAAAAGTACCTACATGTATTATTTATGGTGAAATCCTGAAGTCTACATATGATGGACACTTTACTATCCCATGAGGCCTCAGAGAGGAGTTGTGATTGACAGTGAAGCGACGCAACTGATGCTGGTAGGTCACATGACACTGACAACATGATGAATGTAGTATGTCTCGATTACATTCATATTACATAAAGCATATTTTTAAACGGTCGTGTAGTAAGTACTCATTCAAATGAAGCACCTACTCAGACAGCATATGATTTTGGATGTAGCTAAAGTTAATTTTTTTTTGTATGGCTACAAAAAAAAAAGAAAAAAAAGTGGGCCACTCCCATTACTGCTCAAAATACCCCATAGATCATTTATTATATCATTTTGAAAATGCCTATTTTAAGTGGCAGCAGAAACACACTGTTTTTGTGCATGTCTCTTTAAATGCAAATGAGCTGCTGATCCCTGCCCACTTTTTCTGAATAGGGCTGTGCCTTTACAGCTCAAAACTCAGATACTCTGCCAAAAAACATCTGTTTGGTTTTGATTATCATGTCTGTCGCACACTGAAATCATGCGTTTTAAAGCCATATCAGTTTAAACTTCTGATACAGGGTTTTCTGAGCGCACACATCCGAAGCACACAGACAGAAAGCGTCTGTCACACGGCATTTGAGTACTAAACTACGCTCTCTTTCATGTCTTATTGCACTTAAACTGTCAAATACACACAAGTTTATGTTAAAAACACACAGCAGCATAATATACAGTTTCTATACTGCTGTCTATGCTGTTAATATGACCTAAACAATAAAAAAAGCAGAAAATCACTCACTGCTCTTGACCATATAACTTCTATAGTTCTAATAAGAAAATATTTCTTACTTGAATGCTGCTTGCAAATGTTCTGTAGTGAAGATAAACATGGCAGATTGTGTGTGGCTCATTCAGGGCATGGTTCTTCAACAGTCGTGGGCGGGGCCTGTAAAATGTGATGTCACTAAGAACAATGATGTGATAAGAACACTGAGACACTGCTTATGATTTATGTTGATTAAAAAAAGGAGCAGGTGGATTTTGCATAATAGGTGCCCTATAAGATAGGAATGCACAATATTGGATTTTTGCCAATATCCGATATGCCGATATTTTTTCAACTCATTTTGGCCTATAGCGCAAGGCGAATTTTGACAGTACATTAGAGTATTAGATGAACAGTTTCATAATAGTTTATTTTTACTTTATATTTTTTATCTATGCAGGTATATAAAATTTGCTTGATTTTGTTGCTCATGTATTTATTGTTGTGTTTTATTATATGCACTCAGAATTGTTTTCCCTACCTGTAAATAGAGAACAGAATTGAAATTTTAAAAAAAGGAGCAGGTGGATTTTTATCATTAGGGTGGTTGTGTACACACACTGCAAACACACATTGATGTTCAAACAACATGTTAAAGTGAATTTTGCATAATAGGTGCCCTATAAGATAGAGATGCACAATATTGGATCTTTGCCGATGTCCGATATGCCGATATTTTTCAACTCATTTTGGCTGATAGCCCAAGATGATACCGATATATTTCCGATATATTTCCAAGTCTCTCCTGTGCGGAAATTATAAGCAAATTATTTTTAATTTTGGTTAATTTTTAACAGGGACTTATTTGATTTTTATTTTTTTTTTTTTAGAGAAATGCAGTGGTAACCTTAACATTTTTTTTAAGATTTAACATTTGTAGATGGTCTAAAGCAAAAGTGTTGTAAAAATTCTGAAACTCTTTTAGAGCTCATAATTTGTTTAAAAAAATGTAACATATTACACATTAATGAATAAATCACTATATATAAAATGATTTAATTTTGTAATGCATGTAAGCTATAGCTTCTGACCTTTAAATTTAAAATTTTATGACATCAGTTACTGCTTTATTTAATCAGAAATAGTCTAGATATTACTTGTGTATTTCACTTTCATTTCATTAGAAGTAGGCCAACAGCACCCCCTATGGAATTAAAACTCCTTACCGAACATAGGACCTGGGGGAGCACACACTGAACCCGTCATTTACATTTAAAGCCATTATCGGCATATTCTGATATTGGTCCGATAATATTGTGAATCCCTACTTTAAGACTATGGCGCATTTACACGACACAATAGAAACGGGAAAAAATATGCGTTTTGGTCATTCTTTTTTATATGATTTTTGGGGGGCTGAAAATGATACAGTTGTCACCTTCATGTAAACTGCTTTGTAAAAAAAAAAAAAAATGATGATGTCATGCGAATGCATGTTACATGTTCAGTCTATAGATGTGTTTGCAGGTGCGTAGTACAACTACATCGCCTGGCAGTATAATACAGCTTTTTTAGTGTGTGAATGGAGGTCATTATGACAAGGTTGTCGCCTGTATGTGAAACTTTTCAAAAATGCAAAGGAAAAACTCTTCCGTCTTTTGTACGTCATTGTTGTGTAAACACCCTACAACATATTTTTTTGGAAAATATATTCCTACCAAATAACAGATGAATTTTTAACAGTAGAGAATTAGATGTACAGTTTCATAATAGTTTATTTTTACTTTATATTTTTATCTATACAGAATTATAAAATTAGTTTTATTTTGTTGCTCATATTTTATTGTTCGTTGTGTTTTATTATTTGCACTCAGAATTGTTTTCCCTACCTGTAAATAGAGAACAGAATTGAATTGTGACCCATTTTTGTAATGCAACCTCTGCTTTTTTTTTTTTTTTTTTTCAGAACTGCAGCAGTAAATTGAGCATTGACTATTTGCAAAGAATAGAACATTGAAAGAAAGCACTTAAGTCAGTCAGAAGCAGTATTTTGTCAGCCATAGTGAGGGGAATCGGCTCTTCCACAGCAGAATAACCCTTGCTTTTCTCATGTGGCGGCAAACACAAGAACTGAGACTGAAGCAACCCTTCAGCTCACAAGTCTGCTCATTCCCATGCGAAAGCGGTTTAGTTTAATCAGATACTGTAGCCAGTGAGCGTAGTTTCTGAGAATCTGAGAATATTTCCTTGGTGTATGGATGCTTACGGCAACACACCAGTACACACACACATTATTATTATTGCAAAACATCACTGAACCTTATGCATAGGAATAAAGTTATGCATACGCATATTGGATGTATGACCACAGACCAGATCATATTAAAATTGAAACTTTCCCACAATCCACCCATTCCACGCATTGGCCAAATAAGCACACTCCCACTGATCGCAGACGCAAATAACATGCAAGGACACGGCAGGAAGCTTCCGCTGATGTGCTTCCCCTGAGGCTTAAGGATTGTGGGCTTCTGAGACGTGTGGTTAGCTTCCCTTAATGTCTTTTTTTCGTCCTGACTTGGGTAACAGCTGGATAAAGACAATTAACCCATCCTCCATCCTTACAGCCAGTCATTATCCATATGCCAGTGAGCTCCTCTAAGAGGGCATCCTGACTACAGGTCAAAGGTCATCAGCGATAGAGGCATAAATAAAGCATGCAGGTGTTTTGGATGAAAATGATATGGCCCCGTGTCATTTGACAGTCTGCTACTCTGCTGTTAATGAGTGGTTCGTCTGTACGGCTTAACGACTCACACTGTTACACACCATGGGACAATAAAAAAGATACAGGACACAGGAAGTAGAGAAACATCATTAGAAAGACCACATGCATGAGAGGAGTTGAGGGGTCAAGGGTTGAACATGCTTCGGTCAGAAAGATTTAACATAGTGCTGTGACCATAGACATGGGTAATGAAAACGGGGGGAAAAACAATGTTAAATGCAAAACGTAAAACGCTACTAACCATTTAATCATCTACAGTTAAGAATAAAGTAAATAGGCTTCTAAAGAGGAGGAGAAAATACTATGTGCATTGCATGTTTTGTTGTTGTCACTGGTTATTTGTTAGAATTCAACAGTATTTTCGAACAGATTCACCTGTCATATGATGACAAATATGCTATTACGCTATTTAGCCAAGTGGTTGTTCAATGTGTTAGGCTGGTAAATCACCTTTTTAAAACAAGGTCCACTTATCCTATTAAATCTTTGTTATGTTAAGATGAAGTTCATGGAAATACTAATGTTAATGTTTCTGTACAATACATTTTTGCACAATTAACTATTTTGGTACTGTGTTGGGCCACAGTCATGTAGTAAAATCTGGTTCCTGAAACAAAATAGCTGAAAAGCACTGCTCCAAAGAAAAAAGTGGATGAAATATTGATAGAGAAACTAAAATATTAAATATTAAAGAGTTTTACTAGAATGCTGAAGGTAGATAAAAAGAGACCCAGGTCTCCTTTAATGATGAAACTTACCATGATGAAACAGATCATGTGCTCACTTATGTTGCATTGCAGGAAATGTAAGCTAACTGAAAAAATCATAAGCAATGGGTTTTATTCATGCATTGTTTTCTAAAGGCGTAGTCTTGTATGTGCTTGTAGTTTTTTTTTGCAGAATAATTTATTTAAATCCTTTTAACCTGCCCAGGAATGAGCTGTCTCATATTTGGGGTTGAATACTTCTCGGAATGTCATGGGTTTACTTCAGAATGTGATTAGAAATACTTAGTGTCTCCAGAATGCTGTGGGTTTGGCTATTGTGGTATTTCCTGAATGCAGCTGCTAATGTGTTAAACTGAAGGTGGAACGCTTACACCCATGACATTTCCTCTGGTGTTTTGTTATGAGGTATCCACTTTTCCTTGATCTTTTAATTACTCATTGTACTAGGAAAATACTAACTTTCAGTATTCGAAACCATACATTTACATTACACGTCAATGACGCCTATTCAGAGTTTAGAAAATTGCCCTGCTCAGTCACAATTATGCAATATGTAGAAGTAGAATAGATTTTGATCCCAGCATTAAGATTTCTGGTCCTGGCAATTTCTGCTCAGATTGTTTTATGATTCTGTCACATGGAGGCTTTGCAGAAATGCTGCTTTTAAAAGAAGCAGTGCAGACGCTGTTGGAACTGACAACATAAATGCAGCTCGTGTGTAAGCGTTGTTTCTCATTAAGCGTTTGAACAGAATGTTTACATTGATTTGTGTTGAAACGGACCACTTTTTTCTTCATGTAACGAACTTAACTGTCGTTAAGCTACTAGTATTGAGAAGAAAATCTGCCTCAATTTGTTTTCAGTGGTCCATTGAAAACCTGCGGTGCTCACGTGATTGGCCGACGGTAGACGCGCTATTGTCATGCACGCGCACTCAAACGAACGCGCACAGACTGTTCTGTATTATTTTTTTGCGTGCCAATACACCACGTCGGTAAATAAGACGGTCTTCGGATCCGCACAAATCACGTAAGTGGCTGATTTTGCTTTCGGAATGGGTGAGCAGTCTGTAGCCCTTAAAGTGTCAGAAACGCTTAAAGGAGTAGTTCACTTTCAGAACAAAAAGTTACAGATAATTTAGGCCAGTGTCTTTCCATGTCTCCTTAATCAAACACTTGATTCAGATCATAAGCTCATTAGTAGAGACTCCAAGACCTGAAATGGGTGTGTCAGACTAAGGAGAAATGCAAAATGTGTAGTGTTGGGGGGCCTCCCGGAACGTGGTTGGGAACCACTGATGTAGGTTACTCACCCCGTTGTCATTCAAGTTCATGTCTTTCTTTCCTCAAAAAGAAATTTTGTTTTTTTGAGGAAAACACTTTATCTCCATATAGTGGACTGCTATGGTGCCCGCGAGTTTGAACTTCCAAACTACAGTTTCAATACAGCTTCAGAGGGCTCTAAACGATCCCAGCCGAGGAATAAGGGTCTTATCTAGCGAAACAATCTTATGTACTTTTATGTACTTTTTAACCTTAAATGCTCATCTTGTCTAGCTCTGCCATGTGCATACATACTCTGTGCAGTTCCGTTCAAGAGAGTTAGGTTATGTCAAAAAACTCAACTCATTTTCTCCTCCAGATTCAAAATCATCCTATATTGCTGTTTTACCTTTTTCTTGTAAAGGGCGTTTCACCTTCTTTGCACGTTCACTTTGTAAACGCTAGGTCGGTTACTTCTGCAGCGATGTAGGATGATTTTGATGGGCGTTTTTCGACATACCCTAACATTCTTAAACCGGAATGCACAAAATACACACAGAGCTATACAAGATGAGCATTTATATTAATGTTTATTCATTTATTTATTTTTTTAGAAAATGGCAGATCTTTTCACTAGATAAGACCCTTACTCCTCGACTGGGATCATTTAGAGCCCTTTGAAGCTGCATTGAAACTGCAATTTGGAATTTGCACCGAAGAAGTCCACTATACAGAGATAATTCCTGAAATGTTTTCCTCAAAAAAACTTAATTTCTTTACGACTGAAGGAAGAAAGACAGTGAACTCCTTTAAACAGCATCTTTGTATCATCAGTCAATGCATAAGCGCTGAATGCATTACGTAGAAGGAAATCGGAACTATTTTTAGAGGAGGTGAAGACACGTGGATAACATTTTGTTGCCTGCGTAAGCAACATTTTCAACGTGTTCTACGTGAGTCTGGGCCTTAAGTACTTATTTTAGTATTAGATTAGGTGTATCTAAAATGGCATCTAAATGCCTTTATGACGCTTGACCTCTTCATGTGGAAAAGGATGGACTGCTGATGCAAAGCATCTTCACCCCACCAGCTATAAAATCAGATTTATTACGATGCGTTCATCAGACGATTGAGTTACAGGAAGTGTTGTCCTCAGTGTTCAGAGTTTCAAATTAAATCAGTGCTCTGTAAAAGGCACAGTGGATTCATTTACTCCTAATGTAATCACGGCGTTTCTTCAGTAGACTCTTGTTTTGGGAGGCAGGAGCCTTTTTCTTCCATGCCTGTTGAGGTTTAATACATGGCACGTCAATTTCAGTAGCTATGTTATGTTGGGGAAGGGGAAACCTCTGGAAGGATTTTGAATACACTTGCATGTGACAGAGATATGGATTTTGTGTGTTGTTGTTTTTTTTTCTTCTTCAAGTGTTCATCCTGAGTAAAATATTGTATGTTATGAAGTAAATCTTACAAGTCTTCTTTCTTCTTAAAATATTATAGTTTACCCAGAAATTAAAATTTGTCATTTATTTACATAAACATGTCATTCCAATCCTGTATGTTTTCTGTGGAGACTTTGAGGATTCCTCACACTGCTTTTTTCTCATTCTGTTGAAAGCTTAATTCTGATTGGTTGATGAATGTTCAGGTGTGTAATTATTTTCCAGTAAACGCACAGCTATGAAGTAATGGAAGCCTGTTTCCACTACTGAATAAAAAAAAAGTGAATTGTGACTTTTTATCTCACAATTCTGACTTTTTTCCTGTATTTGCGAGTTTACATCTTGCAATTCCGACTTTTATTTTCAGAATTGTGAGATATAAACTCACAATTGCGTGTTACAAAGTCAGTATTGCGAGACAAACTTGCAATTTTTAGAAATTAACTCACTATTCTCAAAATTGCCTCACAATTCTGACTAGCACATGCAACTGCAAGTTACTAAGCCAGAATTGTGAAATATAAACTCACAATTTTGAGAACGTCAGTCTTTTTTTCCCCTCAAAATTGGACTTTATAACCCACAATTGCAAATTTGTCTTGCAATTCTTTTTCTCCGAAAAAAAATCACAATTGTGAGTTTATATTACAGAAGTCTGAGAAAAAAGTCAGAATTGTGTGTTTATATCTCGCAATTCTGACTTTATTCCTCAGAATTGCAAGTTTTATATCTCACAGTTCTGAGAAAAAATGTGTTCGCCTTTTTATTTCAGTTATTTACAGCCTACAAAAGCAAAAAGCAAATTTATTATCCACAGAAAGCACACTTTCTTCTTTCTTCTTCTGTTACTCCGTTACTCTGTGACAGATGTCTTGAAATAAAACTTTTAAACAATGTCTTCAGGTGTGGTGACCATGGTATGAACAAAATAATTGGCTCTGGTCTGTTGAATTATTGAAAAATTGCTGCATTATACCACGCTGGGTGTGTATTATTTTTCAATAATTTAATGGCACTTCCTAATTACTAATATCCCAGTATACAGGAATCTAGACAAAGGGTGCTGAGAAACTAAAATCTAAAATAGTTCTTTAATATTTGTTTTTTGTTAACACTATATTTTTCTAATTCAGTTCTTAGGCCTCTAGAAGGAGCTTCATAGAGCAACACCAGCATAATACAGAGTAACATGAGGAAAACACTGATGCAAAATTACATCAGATATGAAAACATAATCATTCCCTTGACAGCGACAATATCAGACTCACTGAAATATGCTCTGCAGCTCAGGCCCTGAGGATCATGGGTAAAACTGTCCTCTGCTATTGTCTTATACGCATTAGGGTTTAAAATAGGTGACGCTATCAAAGCAAACTTGTTCAGATATGGAGGAAAAACAAGATAAAATGTGGGCGTTTTTTTCTTCCATGTTATCTTGTTTTTCCATTTCAGTTGTGGCGGTGTAAACAGATACATTGAAAATGTGTGTGTGGTAAGAGGACACATGCAGGACATGTTGTTCAGATTCTGTGGATCAAAAGAGAATTTCTTGATGTTTGTTTCATGGCTTTTTGTTTATTTCAAGAAGAACCACAGTGACATTGAATCTTCGGCCTGGCATTTCACCCAGGACAGCGGTCAGATTACACGCGCAAATGATGATTGCTTGCTTGGATCAGCTGTGGTCTTTGTGGACAAAAGCTGTTGCAATGTGATTGACTCTGACGTCAGTACGATGTTTTTAAGATTGTGTAATGTCAGTTTAAAAGAAGGAATAAGTGTGAATGTCTGTGTTTCTGTTTGTGTGTATGTTTGAGTATGCAAATGCCTATGTAGGGCTATATGTAATACTATGTAGTAGTTTATGGTAATAAACCTCTAAACGTTTTTCTCAGCAGAAGCCATTAGACAAAGCAGTTTACAATAGTTAGTTAATCATCAGATACACCCCTGTCAGTATGATAAGGCACAACTGGGTGCTTTTTTGCCTCTTTTTTTCTTTTAGGTTAGTTACATGGCAGCGGATTTTGCTGATGGGTACAGGTATGGATTCAATATAACACGTTTGTATATAAAATATACATATATACATACATACTGTTTTGTCAATGTGTTTGTCTTTTTTTGTCCTGTTTTGCTTTGCTTTAAACACTGTATTGATTTGTTTTAAAGGTTATTTACAGTAATTTGCTTTCATATTATTATAGATTTACACCAAAAGTTCACTTCTTTTGAAATAATATCTGTTCTGAATTTTTCTCCTACAGACTTTGAGTTTACCTAGAATGCTAGAATGTTTTTTTTAGCTTGAATATTTAAAACACTTTTTTTGGTCCGATTAAAATGAACTCCAGTCTGATTCCTCTGTTAGTTAGTGTTTGTGTCCGGTTCCTTTGTCCTGTCTTTTGTGTCTGTAGGTTCTGTGTTAAAAATGACAATGCAAATGGTAAGTGAATCAGGACTAAATGTCATTCATTTTTTCTTTTTTTGGTCTGGACCAAAAAACCCTGAAGCCTGAAGCTCTGGGATAGGCTCTCCAGCATCCCCTCGACCTAGAACGTGATTTGCAGAATGGAAGAATTAATGTCATTTTAGCAAAAGATCTTGTACTCACTCTGTGTACTTCCGACCTGCATGGCTGTTGGGTGTACAGGGTAAACTCGTATCACAAGCTGTGTGTGTACATAAACACCTGTCATGCTGCCAGTATTTTTATTAGTTTTGAAGTTTTCCTAAAGAATTTAGTTTTATGTCTCTTTCTTGTCATAAGGGCATGCACTGTTTCCTGTGGAACATTCACAGTGCTATGGGTGATTGAGCATGTTTTCTGTGTGTTCTTTCTTGCCCTTTTTGTCTCTGTTCAGTGTACACACATGCACACCCTCAGTTTTAGCTTTATATTATATAATATTGAGTAAAACTAATAAATAATATAATATATCGTCACTCACAATGTTTATCGTCTCTGCAAGTAAACCATATTTAATGTAATATACGTAATATTTGTTTGTTTTCAAGGATGAGGACATGACACGTAACTGTCTGTGTTGTCATTGGATTTGTTTTTGGCCATAATATATTAAGTTACAAATATGTTTGCCCCAAAATACACATAAAATTAGATTCAGCTCTACATTTGTCAACAACAAATGACTTTGCTTTTTTCCTTTTAAGAGTTATTTATTTTGTTTTGCTGAATGCTTGATTATATTATAACATTTTACAGTTTGAATTTAGCATTGTTTTTCCCTGCTTTCCATGACCTTGTTAGAACAAATACACAACCAGTTCAGAACTACTGCATTGCATAAAGTGTACCAAAATAAATAAATAAATACTAGTGCCATTACATGTGAATTATATTCGGAATAGTTCACCCAAAATGAAAACTTGTTGAAAATTTACTAACCCTAAGACTATCCAAGACTAAAATAGTTTGTTTCTTCATCAGAACAAATTTGGAGAAATTTAGCATTACATCAGTTGCTCACCAATGGATCCTCTGAAATGAATGGGTGGCGTCAGAATGAGAGTCCAAACAGCTGATAAAAATATTATCAAATGGGCTCTCATTCTGATGCCACCCATTCACTATTTCAAAGGTTTTTTGATTATAAAAAAGAGTTGCAATATGATGCACAACTGAACATTTACGCTTCCATGTGTGAACACACACACACCAGTGCTACATACAGGAGTATGTTGCTCCTAAAACACGGCCGTTCTGCTGTACTACACTTACAGCCGTTAGGAGGCCCGTAAACTCCACTGACCCTCATCTACCACTCACACTCAAACGCACGGCCGCACGCCTTTCGCCTTATTCATGTATGGCCTGTCAAGTTCAGGCATTTATATTGGTGTTAGAGTTCAATATATGTCCTCACGCATGAAAACACAGCAACACCAGTTTCAATAAATGTCCAGCCTGAGAATTTCAATAAACCTCCTTGTATTTGTTGCTGCCTGGGTTAACGGTGGACAACAAATGCTGACAGAAACTTATTGCTTTTCCAGCAACACCAACATGCACTGCTAGTGTTGTAGCTTTTAAGTGCTGCTCTTTTGATTTTCTTTCTTCTTTTTGTTCCTATCAATCTACCAGTAATTTTGCCATCCTACTTTCTTCGCAGTTGAAATTGGGATGGCACATAAGCCTTTACAAATTGGATTAGCTCTTAAAACACGTCCGAGAACAAGGGGACTGCTGATCATGATAAGATGTTGGAAAATTTGTGAAAGCAGTATGTCAGAGTTGAGGAACAAAGGAAAGATGAATCTAAGGCCCGTGAGTGAAAAGTGGTTCTGATTGCATGTTTCTTTCATTAAAGTTGTTTGCTGACTTGAAAGCTGTCTGCGTGATGTGGATGGCTGCATGTTTGTGCGAGATAAGCCATGCAGAGATGACTGCCAAATACAGAGTAGCAAACAACCTTATTGAGGTTTATCCTTGGATAGTAAAATGTTGATTGGCTAATTCTGGAAATACACTACATGACCTTTACCCAGATTTTTGTCCTGATTTTTTTAGTTATAAGACAACAAACATTCAAGTTGACATAGAAGAGAAGAAATTGTTGAATAAAGTCGTTATTGTTGCTTTCTTTGTGCACTTTCCACGGCGCCGGCGAGAGCACTTGCATTTTTTCCAGATGACAGCGAAAAGAGCTTAATCTGCTTCGTCATTTTTGATTGGACATAAAAGTAATACATCATTTGAATCTTTAAAGGGTCACTTTCATTTGTTCATTTGTGAAACATATCTATGAAAAGCTGGAAGTGTCTCACATATTATTGTAGCCCAGTTTGTGCTGACAGTGTAATCACACTTTAGCCGTTAATATGTTTTTAAGATGATGAAAAAAACACAAATGTCAGGCCATGTCAAAACTTCTCCAGGGCCCCAAAACCCCCTCAGACCCCAGAAGGTTAACCACTGGCGTCACATGGACTGTTTTAACAATGTCCTGACCAGTGATGAGAATAATGGCGTTATAAATAAACGACGTTACTAACGGCATTATTTTTTTTAGTAATGAGTAATCAAATTAATTACTGTTTCCCCCATTACAGCGCTGTTACCGTTACTGACAATAAAATGCGGCGTTACTATAATTTATTATAATTTTATAGTAATTTTATTTTTCACTTCATCTGAATGGATGCGCAGCGTACCTGTATTTGACAAACCATAAACTCTAGTGTGAAGGCACACGACTAGCCGTTGCTTTGTCTCACACACACGCAAAGAAAGATACAGAGCGTGAGAGTCTTACCATGCAGAATTGACCGCTACATGTAAACAATATTCTTTAATGTATTTTCCTGTCAAAATAATGGAGTTCCTCTGGAATTCTTCTGCTTTTAAGAGCTGATGTGCAAATGGCAATTTCATTGGCTGGCGCTCACCTATTATCATCCTTTTGATTTCAGCAAATCAGTTCGAGCGAACACATACTACGTTATTAATATTCATGAACCCAGCAGTTCATTAATCCTCAGTGCGTTTTTTATTGTTATTAGTAGCAGAATTTTTAGCAGTTTATCTTTTCAGTATTATTTTTAGTTTTCCCCCTTTTTTATAGAAACACTAAATTACAATCAATTTCTTAAGCGCAACCACCAGTCAGTATGACAAATATGCATACATACATGGTTATTCTAAAGTTTTAAGTTTAATGCTAAATTATCATAATGTCATATTATAATGCTTGACTGACTGATGCTAAATGTTCATTCAGATATTTAAAAAACTGTGCCATTAAGCTTTATATATCTGGTGAGTAAACTAAAAATTTGATTCATTTATTCATTTAAATTTCATTCATTTAACAAATTCAATATTTGTGGGCATCCAAGTTGACATATTTGATTTTTATTTTTTTTTTTTAAAAATAACACAACAGTTACTTTCCACGGTAATTAGTTACTTTTATAATGATGTAACTCAGTTACTAACTTAGGTACTATTTGTAAGAAGTAACTGGTAACTATAACTAATTACTTTTTTAAAGTAACATGCCCAGCTCTGGTCCTTACTACCTTTCTGGGCCTTGAACGTGGTAGTTTTGTTGCTGTCTATGCAGGGGTCAGAAAGCTCTCGGATTTCATTGAAAGTATCTTAATTTGTGTTCCAAAGATGAACGAAGGTCTTACGGGTTTGGAACGACATGAGGGTGAGTAATTAATGTCAGAATTTTAATTTTTGGGTGAACTATCACTTTCAAGGGTAGTATGCCTGTCGTGTCTCATAGTTGACCTCAGATAGTCGGTGTACTTCGAATCAAACTGTTGTGTTGGTAGCGCCCATTGTTATGTTTTATTGAACGTGGAACTGTATTTTTGCATTGTTTGCTTGCATATATGGTGACAAATGGTATTTAGTCACATGCATTATCACATATATATCATTTGTCAGTCTTTATCTCAAATCTATTTTTGTGATCTTGTTCCTCATATTTGTGTTTTAGTGGCTTAATGTGGGTTTTATGTCACCACATTTAATTCCGGTGGGGAAAAGAAAAATACTTCTTAAATAAATTATTCATATTCATATGGATGCAAAGGGTGTTTTTGTTGAAGTTCCTTAATTATTTCTAAAGCCACTCACTTTGGACCCTCATTGTACTATTTCCACTTGAATTCAGCACACTTGTGTACAGTACATCTCCCAGGATGGTGCTTTGACCTTTGAATACAGCTAAAGGGCATCAGGTGTGCAACTAGCTGTGAGTCCCCAGCAGTGGCCCAAATGACATTTCAGGACTGACAGTGAAGTGGATGCAAAGCACGTGGAGGACGATGGCTGAAAAACCAGTCTTTGTTTTTCACCTGAGGGAAGTGTTGGAAATGGATATGCATATGTGTACTCGAGTGAAATATGGCTGAGCACTTAGCAGTGTTTATGTCCTTCGATCTCACGGATGATTGTTACGCTTAGAAGAATGAAAGTGAAAGAGACTGTGTCTGTTTACGCCACATGAAGACTGCAGCAAAACAACACCACCCCCATCCAGTTCACTTGAGTTCATTTCAGTGAGCATGACTAGTACAGATAATTGTGCAAACAAACACCTTAATACATAAAAAAAATGACTGAAAACAAATTGTTTTTGCGTATGTAATGTCTTATAAAGGAGCTGTAATGGGTCAGAACCACTGAAGTAAAATGGTCTAAAATTAACACTTGCTTAGCACTAAATAATTGGATTTGATGGGTTAATGAAATAGAGTTACTTGCCAATTGGCCTGTAACTTTATTAGGAACTGGGACATTATGTGGTTAAAGTGGAGCTGTACTAGTGCTAGTATGCTTCTCACCGATGCAAGCTTTTCAAATCAAACATGTATACATCATCTAGTAAAGAAAACTGATGTAATCCTTTTCCAGATTGATGGTTCCTCTATTCAGAAGGCTGTACTATAGATGTCATCTAACATGTTCACATCTTTGATCTGCTCTCACAGGTATTTCCTTGTTTTCTTCAGAAGCTCAAAGAGAATTTCTCAAGTTTCCACTCGATTCACGGGAACAAAGAAGTGGGATGATTTGCATTTAAGTGGCTAGATGTAAACCTCATGAACAATGTTTACAACAGGGTTTCTGTGATGAGAAGATTAGGTTTGCCTCTTGAGAACAGACTGATGTCATGGGAAAAATAAAAAAAGCAGCCACACCTGCAGACATTAATGGAATGTTAAGACCGTAAAGATGAGCTTGTACTTTGGACAAAAATCTTTACATATTTACAAAGGTGTCAGTTAATAAAATGCTAAGAAAAAGGGAAACCCATGAGAAAAAAACAATAATATAAATTATGTCCATGTTGATGATAATGATTGGTCTTTATTATGGTGATAACACTACTGTTATTGTCTGTACTTAAAGGAATAGTTCACCCAAAAATGAAAATTACCCCATGATTTACTCACCCTCAAGCCATCCTAGGTGTATATGACTATTTTCTTTCAGACAAATACAATCAGAGTTATATTAAAAAATGTCCTGTCTATTCCAAGCTTTAGAATGGCAGCGAATGGCTGTTGAGATTTTGAAGTCCAATAAAATGCATACATTCATCATAAAAAGTGCTCCACACAGCACTGGGGTTAATAAAGGCCTTCTGAAGTGAATTGATGCATTTATATAAAGGAAAAACCATATTTAAAAGAGCGTTTCCAGCAGATGACATAGGAAGTAGGTGTAGGACGTTTTGGACTATAAACGTCTCTACACATGAAACATGAAGCTAATAAACACACAATTAGGATAGTGTATGATTCGCATCCTCATTTTGTACTTCTAATTTGTGACCAGATAATGGATTATGGTTAGAGATTATGGTTTATAAAGTTTTAAATTAAAAAGAGCACTTTTGATGATGGATAGATGCACTTTATTGGACTTCAAAATCCCAACAGCCATTTACTACCATTATAAAGCTTGGAAGAGCCAGGACATTTTTTAATATAGCTCCGATTGTATTTATCTGTAAGAAGAATGTCATATACACCTAGGATGGCTTGAAGGTGAGTAAATCATGGAGTAATTTTCATTTTGGGGTGAACTACCCCTTTAAGGCATGGCACTTTAAGCTAGCCAAAGAGGTCCATTTGCCAATTTCAATAATGTAGTGATGCATAAAACACCATTCATGAAAGTGAAGTCTTGTTTAGACCAAGACGAATCATGAGGTAATGTTCATTGCAATAAACATTTTAATTTGATTGAAGAGCTGTTATTGCATCTGTTCAGACCGACACTAACATTCGCTTGCCATTTCTTTCACATTGATCTGAAATGACAAATTGCATGCGAAAATTTGACTGAATTTGTATGCCATTCATTTTTATTATATTTTATTGTTCCAGTATCTTCCATAATGTCTTTGAGCTCCCGCACTGTATGTGCTCCACATGCAATGCATACAACCCAGCCCAGAGGTCTGTATGCAGAATACAAGAGATAAGACGAGGCCCAAGCATGTGCTTCGCTCACCTGTTCTGATCATTTTCATTTCTTATCTAAACACCGTCCTGCTGGGAGGAAGTCTCCTGAGTGCCACCAGCAATTAAGGTTCCCAGCTGCTTGCAGCCTCATCTATTTACAAGTACCTCTGCATGTCCTCAGGGTATTGATGGACCGTCCATACAGCCTGCTTTAAATGGCACTGGCATTATAACAACCACATCCTCACATATTCACGACATGTACAGTATGAAGCTGTTTATGTCTCCACTGTGGTGTTTTGTGGATAAGTAACCACTTCAAACATATGACTGCATTATTCCAGATTATTCCTAGGATTTTGGCTTAGGTGTGCTTTCGAAATGTATGTAATGTTTGGCATGTTATTAGTAGCGCATTATTAATCTCGCAAGCCCTGCGTGATGAAATGTATTGCCTCTTTTTGCTTGTGTTATTAACATATTCTGTGCCTGTATAATATATTAACTCATTTTGTTCAAGCTGATCTCAGTGGGAAGTTTCTCATCTTGCAGCATTGTACACGTGAGTTCAACTGTATCAAGGTAGAAACTTAATTTACTGTAGTGTAAAGCTATTGGAAATTGACCTCAATATTAGAAAGGGCATAAAATCACAATAAATACATTTACATCACATTTAAATGTATTCATTTAGCAGACACTTTTATCTAACACAGTGATTCTCAACTCCAGTCCTCAAGGCCCACTGTTCTGTACATTTTGTATGTCTCCCTCATTTAACTCACCTGATTCAGATCATCAGCTTTTTAGGAGAAAGATTCATGAATTGAGCTGAGTGTGTCAGATTTAGAATATGTGCAAAAAATGTGCAGAGCAGTGGGCCCAGAGAACTGTTGAGAGTTGAGAACCACTGATCTAACACACCTTAGAAGAGAGAAATATTTCTGAATGATTTATGATGAGGAAGCAATCACATAAGTTAATACTTCTCTGAATTACTTCATCACTTTTTTGTATAATGACGAGTTTTGTTGAGTTCTTTTTTTTTTTTAATTTAGTTTAGCTTGGCTTCCATATGAAAGAAAATGTAGCAAACAGTTTTCAGTCCAAACAGAAGACTTTGTAAACTTAGCAGTGAGCTGAATGAATACACAGTTGGTAAAAGCTAATCCTACCAGTGCCTCTTCAAGGCAGTTAGCAACTAAATTAATATGCAAGCTGATAAGGTTTATGACGTGCCCCCCACACACCCATTTTCAGATAGTTGGGCGTAGGTCTCTGGTAAAGTGCGATACGCAGGGAATGCTGCATTTGATGGACGGCACACAACGACAATTGGGAAAAGTGGAAAGAGGGGGCTTTACGAACAGGAAATCCTGAGGAAAAAATCAATACAATCACTCAAGGCCACCATTAGATACCCAGGCAAAGAGCAGGCTGGGTGGAGCCGTTGAGGTAGACAGCATGTTAAACCCACCGCTAATACCACACTGACCTGTGGTTACCCTTTCCCCTACACCTGACCGCTATATCGTTCTATATCACAAACTCTATGCTAAAACCCTCACCCTTCACCCTTACAGCATTGTGGGATAATACGTTTAGAACATAAGCGGCACAAGAGACAAAGGGTTAAACCGGTGGCCAAAGTGGCTGTGCTGACACATAGACCCTGTGGCTTAAAGCTCATTTACACCAGGAGTGAAAATCCATCCACCTATAGCCATTCATTGTCCAAACCTAAAGCTCTATTTTCTTTCATATAGTGTAAAAGTTTGATTCATTCTAATGAATTGTTTGGTCCTAAATGGCTCTGTCTGTTATAAGTACCATTAGAAATCCTGACTGATTTTAATTAATCTGTTTGTTTAGACAGTTTTTGTAAATGAAATGATTCTAAAAATGTTTCACTAACTTGAGTCTCCATTCATGCTGACTTCAAGCACATGTGGGAAGTTCAAACTTCCGAGTCGGGTGTTCGTTATTAAGACACCACACATTCACGTCTAAACATAACACGGAAGTAGCTTAAATAATTGTAATCATATACAACAAACCCAAATAACTAAATCTGAATTCAAAAGGACACGTATTAATTATTTCTATCACCTGTTTTTGGTTACATAAAGCAAACTATGAAATTTGAGTGATTAACTTTATTCACTACAGACTTGCTTTCCACTCACTGATATATGAGCAATATCACACAAGTAGCCGTGCGATATGGCTGTGTATCAGAACAGCTGTGAATTGGAATGCTAATATATAGCCATATTGCACACTACGAGTTTGATATTGCATTTATACAACAGTTCGACGGCACAAGTATGTAAATATATTTTAAAAACCCTTTTGTGCAGAACGACTTTTTTACACCACAGATTCAAATCGCAGTTTGACAGTTTAACAGCTGAGCCCAAGCCCCCTTTACTAATTCAAAAATGTCACTGTAACGAAGGAATGTTCAGCTGCTTTATTAAAAGCTTATTGTATTACTGTATTAAAAGCTCACTGTGTTATGTAAAGTATAATGAGAGAGAGATAGACTGAGCAAGTGTGATTACCTGCATTTGATACAGCATTCATTCTTCAGATCAGTCTCATATTCAAAATAAAACATTAGTTTGAATGTCCACTGAGGAAAGCGATATCTTTGTCGTACTATCCTTTCTTCTGTTAAGGGTGATTTCCAATGACAGCGCTGCTCAGTGCATTTGTTGGCTGCGTCTTACAAAGTGTTGTTGAAAGTAAAAAATATCCTCCTTGTCTACAATCCTGTTTTAGTCTCTTTCAAAATAAAAGTCTTTGCTGCTGACTCACTGATAAAAACAGTCTCCATCTAATGGTGGAACAATGAAACTAATCATCATCACGAACACCGTTTCCCAATAAAAAATACTATTATTAAATAATTCTATTATTTATATAAAATATTATTTACTGAATAATAATGTTTAATAAACAACAACAGCATAAATCATAAAAGTTGCTAGGAAATTCAGGCAAAATTACAAAGGCAGTGCTCTGATATACAAATTTGCATAAAATGTAATATGATGAGATTTTGCCCTCAGCCAAAACTATTTGCTCTGGAACAAATAATAGATTAATGAGACCAAATACTACCTGTTTTTTACCCAGATTTACCCAAAACAAATTATGTTATGTTTAACCAATATAGAGACATCAGAGCCAGTGGCAAATTCCAGAAGAACCGGCCGAGGTAAAGCTGCTCTCGGTGGATTCATGAGCACTGAGCACCCGCTGATGCCCTGGAGCTCACATCTCCAAAAACACTGAAGCAAATTTTCAAATAGACATTATCTTTATTAACAAACCACATATTTAAAGTCCCCCTGTAGTGAAAATCAAGATTTTTATGTTGTTTATTTGTCTGTGTGGTGTTTTTATTATGTCTAGTTCTTTCATGAAACTCTAGATGGCGAAGGCTGACGGGATGTTAACGTAACTGATGATATTCACAGCCTTATACGACTTGGCACAAGCTGATTGGTTCATGACGCATACGCAGCCAATGACTTTGCACCTTTACCTTTAAATGGCTGGTTGGCATTCACTCAAGCCTTTTGCAGCAGCGCGCTTTTAGAGTTCCTCTGAAACCCTCCACCTTCCCCAGCTCCACCTGTATAGATCTGCTACAGGTTATTTTATATGCTATTTGTGCAGCAGCAGTTTGTCTTAAATACTCACAGCACCGTATCGCCATATGCTTTGGCAGTAGCAAGTTCCTGTACTTGTTTGCGGCAGCAGCAATAATCTATAACTACAGCAATAACCTACAGCAGCAGCAATTCAGCAGCAGCAGCGTAGCAGATCTATTCCGCCAAGACCAAATACATTAACATTATCATTTACATTACCATGCTAAAATCTTCCGAGAGCTGTCATGGAAGAAATACTTTTAGACAAAATGTGCCAGTCCATTAAGCAACACCATTGCGGAGCATTTTCTCCTTAAAACTGTAGTTTCCCAAAGGCTGTCCCAGAAATGCGGTTTTAAAGAGCCCTTTTTTTGCTACCTCACAAACTTCAGTAACCAATCATGTCAAAGGATAGATTCCTATCATCAGCATGCTAAATATACCAATAGAATTATCAGCACAAAACCAGATATTAAATGGAGCATTTAATATAGCATATAGAGCCTTAAATAGAGCACAACCGCTGGGCGCTAACCACTAACTTGAAAAATAACCCGCGGCAACATTGTAAAAGTAGCCCGGAGTCAGACGCACCCCTCCCGGATTGCCGTCTGCACTTCACTCGCATATGCTCGCGGGCGCGAACTGGAATCACAAACTAGGCTGCATTCGAGCCTTCAAGGCATTTTGAGGGCACAACATCGTCACAGTATCCACTGTAGTTGTCCGCTAGTAAAAACGTAGTTTCATCAGTCATTATCCGTGTTTCGCCATTATATCGCGTTTACAGTTCAATTAGTGGATCAGGAGGCTCTGGCTGGTGTGACTGCGTGGGGACGGGGCTAATTTGTATATTCATTAGATCCCCATATAGTAAATGAGGCAAGGGTGGTTGAATTACATTCATGCTGTTTTAAGGCATGAGAAAATTATTTTCACAAGAAAAAACATTTAAATATATCATTTTGATAATCAAAGATCCTTTTTAAGGGATACAAATTTTGACTACAGGGGGACTTTAAAGTCTAAACAAGTACATTCTCACCTAAAAAAACTGTTAAACCTACATTCTGTGGCACAAAAACAGTATTATTTATAGTGGATTTGGCTGTTTGCCATGACACTCACTGCGAGAAATACACTAGGGGAGTGATACAAACGGTTGGAGTTCTGTGATCACTAGATGTGATCACACTCCCCTCAGCCAATGAGATTCGAAAACCATAAATTACTGTTGTATAAACAGACATAATATATTGTCTGTATTATAGATCAGTTTTTCCATGATTCAAATTGACAAACTCTTTTAAACATCACAACTCTGCAACTCTTGTATCAATTCTGAGTTTCCCACTTGTAAATATAACTTTCCTTTGGGCATTCATACACTCAGAAATTCAGTATTATTATAAAACCAAGTACTACAATTATACTTCGTTCTCTTAAGTAGTTTAAATGCACTTAGCTACTTTTTGTTGG
This sequence comes from Cirrhinus mrigala, assembly GCA_036247105.1. Classification (NCBI taxonomy): domain Eukaryota; kingdom Metazoa; phylum Chordata; class Actinopteri; order Cypriniformes; family Cyprinidae; genus Cirrhinus; species Cirrhinus mrigala. The sequence continues at coordinate 8,002,506 of CM070015.1, read as the reverse complement.
CTTGTATAACAGACAAGAGTAGCTTGACTGTAGTTAAACTGCTTTACATTATCTGTAGCTGCTTAGCTAGGTATGGTTTCAAAGTAGCCTCTGTTCAGAAAACACACTGGATCCGTTTGTTTCTTCTTTTTTGTTTTCTTTGCCGGACCATTGTTTTTCAGGAGTCATGAACCTTTTTTAAATGCTCACTTTGCAGCTGTTTGAAACACCTCAGATAAATCTCAGGTAATTGTCAATAATTGCTTTTATGAGAGCACAGATTTTAGCTTGAGTTGCAAGCAGTCGTTGAAACTGTCAACTTGTAAGCTTTTCAGAAAGCTGCAAAAGACCAGAATCAACAACATTTTGACACCGAGAGTCAGCCATTACAGCGGGCTACAGCTGTTTGTTCAGAACATGCAGCAAACAGGTAAGATCATTTAATAGATGTCAGGATCTGCTTTCCTTCACGGGTTTGATTAGTTCTCCCTGCAGCCTTTAGGCCAATATATCCCAATCACACACTCAGAAAGCAACTGACAGCCTCGAAAAATTAATCGCGATGCCCCCCAATGCACCATCTCCCCACCATATCCAATATGTGAACAGTCGAATTTATCAATCCATCTCGGTTCGCCGTTCTCCAATTATCCCCTGCAATCACAAACACGCGCGCACACATCCGCACACTGTATCGGGTCGCTACCACTAGAGCAAGTACTTTCTTCTGATTTATTTCTGTTTTCATGAGAGTGGCTAGGAGGCCATTTTGTGTAGGTTGAAAGGTCCTCCATTACAGCTGTGTGGGGGCAGGGAGGAGAGTTATGGTCTTGGGGTGTAATTGCTCTCAAACTGTCCCTTGATGCTGTGGTAATAACGGTCCAGGCCACCCTGGCCCTCCTGGCCTCTTCAGCCATATGGGTCTACCTCTCTAGGTCACCTTTGTTGTAAATTTGCCCCGCCCCGTGTTAGTCGTTCTGAACAGCAATAGCCCTTTTCTCACTCTCAGGCCCATCGCTCCCTAAGGAGCAGTTAACTGCAAGTGTGTTTGCAGGAGATTACCTGAAAATGTCAGATTACCTGTAAATGCCAGGGGAAGAAAAGTGAGGTGCTTTCCAACTATACTGAAAACACTCCATCTCCTCACAGGCGCAGACTAATTGACAAACAAACACACAGAGTCCATGTACAGTCACCCAAATAGGCAGCGCAAACAGGTAAACTCGCTTCAGCCGACAACAAAAAGAAATCAATACACCAGCGGTGAAGCACAACCGCTGTTTACACACACACACACACACACTTGTCACAAGGCCCCGGTTTCCTCGAGAGTTTTCAATCTTAGGGGTTTGTGGAAAAGATAAACTAGAAACATGTTCTAGAAACATGGTTTCATAAAATGGTTTATGAAGCATGGTTAAATTAAATTATTAATAAAATACTTAATTAATACTTATTTACTTACTAATTAGTACATTACAATTCAATAGTTTGGGGTCAGTAAGATTTATTTATTTATTAATGAATTAATAAATGAATTAAATTATTGATCAAAAGTGTCAGTAAAGACATTTATAATGTTTTAGAAGTTCTGTTGTTTCACGGTTTTCATAAAAATTTTATTGTAATATAAAATATTTAATTGTTATAATTGCATCCCCAAATATTCAACATAAATAGTAACAAGAAGAAGAAGAAGATTTTTTTTTTTTTTATTGTAATAAAAAGTTTTCTTGATCAACAAATCAGCATATTATAAATCTGAAGGATCATGTGTCATGACTGGAGTAATGACTGCCGATATTTTTTTATTTTTTTATTTTTATTTTTTTAAATCAAACAAATTAAATTCAGCACTGGAGCACATTTTTGAAAACATGAAACAAAATTACAGACCCTAGTCTTTCAAACTGTAGTATATGCTTAGGTTACACTTTCTTTTCCGGTGTCCTTGTTACAGTGTAATTATACATTTATATATTGAGTAATATTAATTATTATTACATGCGCTTACTATATGGTTAGGGTTAGGATGACAGTTTGGTTTATGGTTAGTTGCAAGTAATTACGGTTTCCATAAAAATATGAAACTGTTTTTAACATTGATAATAGAAATAAATACATAATAATAATAATAATAATAATAATAATAATAATAATAACGACAATAATAATAAAGAAATTTTGAGCAAAAAATCATATTAGAAAGCTGAAGAATCATGTGACACGGCTGGAGTAATGACTGCTGATGATTCTGCTTTGCATCACAGAAATAAATTACATTTTAAAATAAAAAAGTGTTATGTTTGTTTTATTATTATTTTAAATTGTAATAATATTTTACAACAATATTTATTTATTTATTTATGTACTTATTTATTTATTTTACTTTAATCAAATAAATGCAGGGCTGGAACACATTTTTTAAAACATTAAAAAATAAAAAATACAGACCCCTGTCTTTCAAACAGTAGTATGTTTAGGTTTTACTTTCTTTTACGGTGCCCTTGTTACAGTGTAATTATACATTTATTATTATTATTATACTTGTGTATATACATATATATACAATTGCACAAGTACTGAGTAATATTACATGTACTTAGACTACATGTACTTACTATATGGTAAAGGTTAGGATGAGGATTTGGTTTAGTGTTACTCACATGTAATTGCATATTTTATTAATATGACTTTAATATTATTATTATGACTTTAAGATTAATATTACTTATTTATTTATTTTTCTCATCTGAAATGTTTTGAGCACCTAAAATCTTGCTTTTTACCATTGGGTTGGCTGAGATTCTGTCTAGGGCTACCTGGCTCTGTAAAGGTCAGAAGCCCCTGTTTTTGATGGAGAGATGCAAAGAGGAGCAGTTTAGCTTTCATCTTCCCTAGAGATACAGCACATTTCCTGTCGCTAATAAGCTGTGAGTGTAGAACAGCGTTTGCCAGCACATGCTCATCTAAAGCCCATTTAGGCCAGTTATAAAGGTCTCCATCAGTAGCACCACCTAAGCTGATGGTAAACAGATATAGATTGCTGAAATTAAATTTCATAGAAAATTTCATCCGCTCTAATGTGTATCATAAATACAGTACACTGAAAGGAATTTGCAGTTCATATTGTGAACATAAATAAAATTAATTGTATAACCAAAGTTTTCCATTGACATTTCCTTTCATAAAATAAATTACATTCCAGTTATAGTGAACGTCAATTCATGTGTTGTATTTATTTGAAATTGTGAGTTTGTTGATTTGGTTTGTCTCAATCAAAGTAAAAGTCTTACATTTTCTTTGCCTGTAGTGAGCGACGGGACTGATGGGAAACTATTTAAATTGGATATTACTAACTCAGTCTCTCCTGGGTAGCTGTCACTAACATGAGCCATGACTGACTTCATCAAGAGGCCTGTTAGATTGTCCGCAGCCTGTTCTGTTCAGACTCCAGTATTGATCTGAACCTTTGTTACCTCCAGCTGTTTTGGGAAATAGGATGCAACACAGGCCTTTATCCCTAAACAATATGATGATAGAGGCACGTAAAAATCATTCAGAGTGACATGTAGCAGTGGAAGGCCTTGCACGGGGAACATGAAAAACAACTCGCTTGGGCAATACGGCTAAGGTCAAGGCTGCAGTTACCAAGGAAACAATGCAGCCTTTACAGACTATATTTAATGAACTGCCTACTGATTCATGTTTTTATACAGCTTTATGTCTTATGTTTTATGGAACACAACTATTTAAAATAAGTACTCTCAGCACTGGTAAAATGTGTATGTTGAGAAATACTGTGTATGTAACAACCCAATACAGCCCCAGGCGTATAAACACATTTCAGCCCAACAAAAGGCCTCTTTTTCTAATCCGAGTGAATGTTGTGTATTGGTTTTGCGTTGATTACTTTGCTAACATTAACCCTTGCTTATTAAACCTCATTATATGTCTCTCTGGTGGTTCTGCTACTGCCAGACAAAAAACCCCAGACTTCACCATCATCGTTGCTGCCCGTGCTCTGTCAGCACCATCACATCGTGCTAATCGCTCTGTTAATTAGTTTAATTATTGAAGACCTCGGCAGTGCTCCTCCAAAGCTGCTGACGATTTACGGCATGCTAAAAAAGAAAGAGCTGCTGGCTTGCCGCTGTCGATCAACCCAATACCAGACGCACTCAGTGGCGAGATATCTGCCAACATGTACATTCAGCCACCACAGTATCTGAGGGCCTAAAATATATATAAAAAATACATTATTTGTTAAAATGTAAATAATTATATTGATATATAATTATATTATATGCAGTATTATAATCTTGAATTTTCATATTTCACATTATATTCAGCCGCTTGATCATTTTGTTTTTGTTTTTGTGTGTATGTGCTTGCATATGGTATTTAATGCACAGATACACATAAAGGCATCTATTAATTACATGATTCCACATTTTTACAATCATATTCATTTAACAATATTTAATATTTAAAAAAGCTTTCTATTTTCACATGAAAAATTATACTGCCATATTTGCTACTGCAGTTTAGACCAGAAACACTAACTATACATATACTAACTATATAATTAAAAAATATTTTAAGATAAAGATAACAAATATATTATATTATATTATAGCAGTTTGTTAACTATTTGAAAATTTGCTTTGACTTTTTTGGAGATGTGAGCTCTAGGGTGTCAGCGGGCGTTCAGCACTCATGAACCCGCCGAGTGCTGCTTCACCTTTGCCAGATCTTCAGGAATTTACCGCTGGCTCTGATGTCTCTGTAGTCGTTAAACATGAGATATAATTAGTTTGGGGTAAATCTAACGGGCAGTTTTTGGTCTCATTATTCTATTTTTGGTTCCAGAGCAAATAGTTTTATAAATTGAATGCTGTATATCAGAGCGCTGCTTTTGTAATTTTGATGATGGCTGTTGTTGTTATTAAACATTATTATTCAATACATAATATTTTATATACGTAATAGTTGTATTCAATAATAGTATTTGGTATTGACAATTGATGTATGTGTTCGTGATGGTGATTACATTATTCCGCTGTTAGATGGTGACAAGAGACAGTGCTGTCATTGGAAATCACCATTAGCAGATTAAAGGATAGTACAACAAAGATATCGCTTTCCTCAGCAGACATTCAAACTTATATTTTATTGTGAATATGAAACTGATCTGAAGAATGAATGCTGTATCAAATGCAGGTAATCACACTTGCTCTCATAACACTCTACATAATACAGTGAGCTTTTAATTCAGCTTAAGCTTTCAAAGAGCAAGTCAACATTACTTCATTACTAGCTCTAAAGTGACATTTTCAAATTAGTAACAGAGGCTTGGGCTCAGCTGTTAAACTGAGATTTATATCTGTGGCAGAAAAAGAAGTTTGTACAAAAGAGGGTTTTTAAAGACACTCCATTGTTGTATCTTATTTATTTACAAACTCGTGCCGTCAAACTGTTATAGAAACGCAATATACCTACGATATCACAGCCATGTGTATATACAGCCATATCGCACTGCTACGAGTGTGATATTGCTCATATATTATATAAACATTTCTAACATATTTAGTAAAATTATTTGTTAAATACATAAAATAAATAATAACAAATAATTAAGAAATAATAAAATACATCACATAGACACAGTATTTAAAGTATTTAAAAGTATTTGAATGTTTATGTACCTCAGTTGTTACATAAACACATGAATCCTGGCAGCTCATAAAACTGTTGTTTTATCATGGTTTGTTATAGCAGCTTATCCTTTTTTTGCCTGTTTGGGTGTCCATTCACATAATATAATGGATTGTAGTGTACATTGCATGTTTTTTAATTTTTTATAATTTTTTTTAAGCATGCCTTGAAACGAAGTATGATCATAAAAAGAGTGGCAGACACATGTGCTTGAGGAGGGGCCAGCAAGGGCCTTGTGATTGACAGCCCCTCAGAGCAGTCTGGAGAAACTGTACTCATCTTTAATTGAAAATTGAGACAGTGTTGAAATAAAAATATTGATTCATTCATGGGGCAGACATAGCCCTAGCCTGCTTGGATTTGTGGAATACAGGAGGGAGATGGAGGAGGGGTGGAAAGAGCATTGTGAGGAGATTCTTGCATGAGGTTGAGTAGATTCTGATGAAAGTGTAGTAATCAATAGAGAGAGAGATCTGGATAACATTCAGATGGGGCTTAAAAGAACGTTTTGAATGATATGAAATGAAATTAGAAAAATAAGGCGTGTGATTGTTTCCCATGATTAGGTAATTGCTCACTGGGCGCGTGGAATGAGATGTTTTTGTTTGTGCCTCACATCCATCTTTGAGCGTGTGCTTCTGGACAGCCAGACAATGTGATCTAAGTGACAGCGGCGCCTCGTGTGACGTTCTGGGGTCTACAGATATTCCATTGCTGTAATCATGCACTTCTACCTAATTACAACTTGTAATTGATTTCATTAAGTTTTTAATTGGATCTAAAGACAATCAGAAGAGGAGGCTCTTCTAAAGAAGAGAAAGATGGTTAATGAAATGTGTTGAGCAGAAAACAGGTGAACGGATCTAACAGTATATCTGCAAACCAGTAAGCCGTTCTGCTTTAAAATCAATAGGACAGGAAGCAATTACAGCAGAGATCTAATGTAGCCATGAAGCAATGAGCCAATTAATGCTGGAGCTCACAGCCAATAAGAATGATGTTATTAGATGTGTAAGTATTTCACTGAAGAATCTGTTACTATCAAAATAAAATTATCTGGAACATTAAGGATTTTTTCTTGCATTGTGACAGTTTTTTGCATATTTTCTCCTGAGCCACAGTTGTTTAGAACATGTGTTAAGCCAAAATAATACAAATTACTATAAAGACTGTAAATAATATTATTTTATTATTGCTGTAAGTGCATGCTTTACACATGCATTACAAAAGGTCAACCTTTGATGAATTAAACAGCATTTTTTTATATGTCAGTCCTATTTTAATTTACACTGATGATTTATCAAGGGTTGTCTAGACTTGTGTTTTGAATATCTATATATGTATTTTCAGCTTGTTTAAGATAACTCATAAAATTATTCTTCTTCTTTTTTATCTTCCAGTGCAATATCATAAATGTCCACTTTCAATCACCCATCTAATTAAAATAATAAAGGTCATCGCTTTATTGCTGCATACATTTCTTTCTTGACATTTACAAGCTTTCTTTCATTTTAAATATATTTTATCTGACTTGGAAATAATTATGCATTTATTTTTTGCTTAGTAAGGCAATGATAATCCATTGCGGAAGCTTTGTGAGTATGATTGGTTTTATGTTGGTTAATGGGTGAGTTGGATTTCCCATCTTTTTGATGTTCCACAATTAAAACAGCCATTACGTAAATGAATAGCTGGCACTGTCCAATAATGCATTTTGGCAGAAACATGGAGCAATTTTATGATCACAGTCATCACGGAAATAGATGTGGGAGAGATATAAGGGATTTGGGACGTGACTGTAATTTTGTCTACTTGCCCATTTAAATTGTCTTTAATCAGTTAATACTATGTATAAATAACATTGTTTTTTACTCACAAAGTTCTGTCATCACTGACTCACCCTCAGGTTCAAGTCCTGTATGAATTTCTTTTATCTGCTAAACAGAAGAGATATTTTGAAAGATAACCAAACAGTTTCTTATGGAAGCCCCCTTCCGCCACTGAATAAAACATTAAAAAGGTAATTGCAACTTTGTGTCTCACAATTTAAATTTTTTTTTCAGAATTGCGTCATATAAACTTGCAGTTGTGAGTTATAAATTCAGAATTGCATGATATAAACTTGCAATTGCAAGTTATAATAAGATATAAACTCACAATTATGACTTCCTTTCTCAGAATTGTGTGATATAAACTCGCAATTGCGAGTTATAAAATCAGAATTGCGAGATAAAAACTTTTTGACTTTTTCTCACAATTGCACATTTATATCTCACAATTCTGACTTTTTCCGTATAATTGAATGATATACATAAAAACTCTCATTCCTCACAAACAATTGTGAGAAATAAAGTTAAAATTGCTAGATATAAACTCACAATTCTGACTTTTTCTTAGAATTGCGAGAAATGGTTAAAATTAAGATTTATACTCGCAATTATGACTTTTTCTCGCATGATACAAACTCACAATTGTGAGAAATAAAGATAAATTTGCAAGATATAAACTCACAGTTCTGACTTTTTCTTAGAATTGCATGAAATAAACTTACAATTGTGAGAAATAAAGTTAAAATTGCGAGATATAAACTCACAATTTTGACTTCTTCAATTCTGACATTTTTTCTTAGAATTGCATGACATAAACACAATTGTGAGTTATAAAGTCAGAATTGCGTGATATAAATCCACAATTGGGAGTTATAAAGTCAGAACTGTGAGATATAAACTCACAATTATGACTTCTTTATCAGAATTGTGTGATATAAACTCACAATTGTGAGTTATAAAGTCAGAATTGCGAGATAAAAACTTTTTGACTTTTTCTGACAATTGCACGTTTATATCTCGCAATTCTGACTTTTTTCATAGAATTGCATGATATACGCAAACTCTCACTTCTCACAAACAATTGTGAGAAATAAAGTTAAAATTGCTAGATATAAACTCACAATTCAGACTTTTTTCTTAGAATTGCATGATATAAACTCACAATTGCGAGAAATAAAGTTAAAATTATGAGATTTAAACTCACAATTCAGACTTTTTTCTCAGAATTGCACATTTATATCTCGCAATTCTGACTTTTTTGTTTACAATTCTGACTTTTTCTTAGAATTGCATGATATAAACTCAGAGTTTGCGAGAAATAAAGTTAATTGTGAGATAAATTCTGACTTTCTGGCAATTCTGACTTCTTGCAATTGCACATTTATATCTTGCAATTCTGACATTTTTCTTAGAATTGTGAGACATAAAATTGTAGTCCAATTTTGTCCAATTTTGAAGGTAAAAAAGACTTATGTTCTCAGAATTGCTAGTTTATATCTCACAAGTCTGAGACAAGTCAGCTCAACTCACAATTGTGAGAAAAAAAGTCGCAATTACCTTTTTTTTATTTAATTTTTTTTTTAATCAGTGGCGGAAATGGGCGTCCAAAGTTTCTGGTCTCCTTTACTTCTATAGTGATGAAATAATAATAATTATTATTATTTTTTTTTTCTTGTCGCACTGGACTTGTCCATTGATTTGTAGAGTTTTCAAAAGCAAGGGCATAAAATAAGACATTCAAGCTTTAGATGAAACATTTATGATGTCTGAATGGGAATATAATGGTTTTGGTTATGGTGTCCTCTTCTACATTAGAGGTAATGTGATTGCCATGAGCGGCATGACCATCATTATGAAAAAAACAGGACAAGCAGCGTAGCTGTAGCAGTGTGTGTGTGTGTGTGTGTGTGGTCAGACAGCCATTTTCTTTGTTCTGCTCCTTATTACAGCACATCATTATGCTGTCACACCATACACACACACAAGAACAAGCCCACGTTTTGAAGCTGACAGGGTGAATGAAAATGTAAATTGATGTATTGATCTAACTTTTGTTCCGAGGGCTGTGGTGTGTATATGTTTGTGTGCCGGAAAATGTGTGCACATGTGCCACATTATTCCACAAAATCAATATGAGTGTAAAAATGATGAGAATATCTTCATTCTGAGCTCATTGGCCAGTTTATATACAGTAGGTTGTGTGTCTGTGTGTATGTGTGTGACAGTGTTACGCTTGCTAGACAGAAAAATAACAGACAAGAGCAGTGAGTGCATACAAATACTGTTAACTCTCCATGAAATATGGGGTTTTCCCAAGAAGAAGGAAAATTCAGAGAATGAGGAATTGATGTGTTTCCTGAACACATGCACCTGTTTGGCAGTTTTTGTGTGTGCGTGTGTGTGTGTGTGTGTTGCAGGTGTAAAGGCCTTTCACATTAACCCTTAATGCCGTTGACATTTATAGTCCCTGATGTCTCGTGGAGGTCATTGATGGCTTTCTCTTTAAATGCCACATTGTAAAAATGACACTTTTCTTCTCTCCTCTGCCGTCCCGTAACCGCCAGCGATATGATAAAAGCGGGATTACGACTGACCAACATCCATGAATACTTTGACCTTTGACCTGTCCATTTGCTTTTAACAGCTTGTTTTAACTGCGCCTGTCTCGCACATAAATATCCCAGCCTTTAGAATTCATCCTCCATTCCGAAACTGTAATTTATAACAGCGCAAAGCCTGCATATTTTTCTTGTGTATTCAGTGTCTTATCCCTGATCTGATCAGAAGACCAATGTTTATGTTGCTGTCTAGTTCTGTGAAAACCTCCAGTTTCTTGTTTGGACTTTCTTGGAGAAGGTGCAATGGTTAAGTTTGTCCTCAGGTGGAGATCTGATAGATAACAGCAGCTCCTTATCTGAATTCTTCTGTCGTAATGCCATTGGGATGTTTTATTGAAGTAATTCTCTTAATCCCAGCTGTGACAAGTTGCTGCAGAGATTACTGTGGTTCTCATGAAACATCTCATGAAATGTTTAATTGATTATTGGTCCTTAATCTTGCTTAGCTAATATTGCTTTCTGTTTCCTTCAAGTTTATGTTGAAAACATTGTGGAAATATGAGAAAAAAAAAAAAAACAATTTTATTATATACATTATTGCAAATAATGCTGGGACTTGATTTGCTGAGATTTGAATTAGCATTTGTTCTTGTAATTGCAAGATCGTTATTATGTGGAGGAACTGTTGACCTGTGAGCCAAGCATGGTTTACTCAACCCCTCGAAAGACTTGCTTACACTGGTGCTGTTAAACCCACACTGTATTCAATGTATCACTTTGGCTTAACACAGGTCATTTAGTGCTTAACAAGATTTATTAGGAGTAATTGTAGTACATGAGGAGATGATGAAAGTGAACAGACAGAGAGAGAGAGAGAGAGAGTGAGAGAGAGAGAAAGGAAGGATAACTGTTCTTTCTTTTGCTTAGATGCTGAGGTCAGGAGTGTATATTTGATATTTTATTTATTTATTTGTATTTGTATTTAATTTAAGAGAGGATAATTTTTCTTCCTTTTGCTTAGATGCTGAGGTCAGGGGTGTTTAATTAATTAATTAGTTTTTGTATTTAACTTTATTTATGTATTTATTTAGAGAGTAAAAGGGAGGATCATTTTTCTTCCATTTGCTTAGATGCAGAGGTCAAGTGTGTTTCTTTTTTCATCTTATTTATTTATTTATGTATTTATTTCTTTTTTTCACATATAAAAATGTGCTCATCTGTAATGCAGTTTTCGTTTGCATCTGGACCCAATGTCTATGCAAGCATGTGTTTGCCACAGAATAAAATATAAAGATAAATAAATAAATTCACCTCTTTATCTCAGAATTCTGATTCTATTTCTTGAAATTTTGAGTTTATATCTCACCATTTTGAGTCACCTCCTTGTAATTCAGACCTAATTTCATGGATGGAAGGGTCTGTCTGGATCACTCAATGCATTTAGTTAATAAAATATCCATTTTGTAAATGTATTAGGGGAAAATTTGGAGAAAAATTGGCGAAATTGTCAGAATTGTGAGACCTAAACTTAAAATGTGTGGTATAAACTCACAAGATCAGAAAGGTGTTATCAACTTGCAATTCTGGAAAAAAAAAAAAAAAAAAAGGATTTACAAGATAGATTAAAGTAAAAATGATGAGATGTTAATTATTAATTGAGATATACATTTTAAATTGGGAGAATAAAGCCAGAAGTGTGCACATAAAATCTGAATTCCCAGATATAAACTCACAATTCTGAGAGGGCAAAAAAAAAAAGACATTTGCGAGACAACTGTGAATGTGAATTGTGAGATTTTAAGTCAGAATTGTGAGGTAAAAAGTTGAAATTACCTTTTTTTTTGTTTTATTGGCTAAACTGATTTTTGTTGAAACTGGCTAAATAGATAATAAAATAACTAAATCTCTCGCCACTCTCTCATGAATGCACGTACGACAGTTACTATAGCAAAAGTTAGAGATTATGGTTTATAAAGTTTTAAATATACATATTTTTCTTATACAATTGCTTTGATTCCCTTCAGAAGGCCTTTATAAACTCCCAGAGCCGCGTTGAGTACTTTTATGATGGATGGATGCACTTTATTTTGCTTGAAAATCTCAACAGCCATTCACTGCCATTATAAAGCTTGGAAGAGCCAGGACATTTTTAATATAACTCTGATTGTATTCATCTGAAAGAAGAAAGTTATATACACTTAGAATGGCTTGAGAGTGAGTAAATCATGGGGTAATTTTCATTTTTGGGTGAACAACCCCTTTAATGTGTTTCCTGTGTCCTCCTGTTTTCCCTCAGTACCACTTTCCACCCTCTTCTTTTGTTTCAAACCAAAAGCCAGTTTTCCATTATGAAGAGCGGCATGAACTGATGAAAATGTTTGTGTGTTGCATGTGATGCACAGCAGGTGTGTTTAGGTAGCATTAGTGTGGATAGATGAATGCATGGATGGGTGAGTTGTCTTTGTCACTCACTGTGTGAGGTGTCATGCATCATTAAAACCACCTTCCCATTTGTTGAGAAACAAGAGGAGGTTAATGTGTTCCTGTCAATCAAATCCCACCTTTCATATATATGCGGTTTTTAACCTTACTCCATAATGGAAACCCATGACATGTACTCATAAACATGTCCCCAAGCTTTCCATAAGCGTTCTTTTTTTATTCCTGCATAAACATCACTAAGACTTTTTTTTTTTTTTTTTTAAATGACATGAGCGCAAGCTGAAAATCAGGATATTGTGTCAAGGCAACCTTTACAAATAGCTGAATCCTGATGCCATGCAGTATTTCTATAACTCAGGGGATTTCTCATCGCCGGCAGCATCTGCCACAGTGACAGAGCTCAATGTCTTTTAAAGTGTGTGTTTCCACCTGTCCAGAGCCTAATCCATTTTTTTCCACATGATAAGTCTGATATCTCTCTGTCACTTCCAGCTATACGGTATCAGTCTAGCCATCGCTGGATGCTCATATAGGAAATCATTGGCTCGCTGTAATGACCTTTTAATGGTTTCTGTGGGAAACGAATGATCCATCAGCGTGCGTTAATTAAAAATGACCCCAACAGGAATGAGCTCTAATTGCCTGAGATATTTGAAGGAGGGTTTCTTTAAATGTACATGATCGTTTCCTCTGTCAGCAAAGCGTTTCGAGCGATTTATTCTAATCCAGTGTGCATTTGATTAGACGGCTAAGGAAATGACACCTAATCAACACTGCAGTGGTAAAACACTCCCATTATAATCAACCAAACTGTACACTGTAAACATGTGCGTCTCCATTGTGTGTAGTTCTTGTAGTCTGCTTGTTTTGTCGCATAGAGCCACTAGCTGTGTGGACGCCTTGTTTAGGGGCGTTCACACATACAGGCTTTAAATCACAGGAGGTTGGAGAGTCTCTGAGCAACACAACTGACACATTCAAGGCCCAGAAAGGTAGTAAGGACATCAGTAAAATAGTCCATATGATATAGTTTACATATGCTTGATTCTTATGATCCACAGCTGTGTTTTTTGTTTAGTGATAGTTGGTCATGAGTCCCTTGTTTGTCCTGAACTGTTAAAATGCCCGCTGTGCAGAAAAATCCTTTTGGTTTAAATTCTTTGGTTTTTCAGCATTTTTGTATATTTGAACCCTTTCCAACAATGACTGTATGATTTTGAGATCTATCTTTTCACACTGAGGACAACTGAGGGACTCATATGCAGCTAATACAGAAGGTTCAAACACTCACTGATGCTTCAGAAGGAAACGCGATGCATTAAGAGGAAAAAATAGGGGGTGAAAACTTTTTGAATTTGAAGATCAGGGTAAATTTATTTTGTCTTCTGGGAAACATGTAAGTCCCTTCTGTAGCTTCTGAAGGGCAATACTAAATAAGAAAAATATGATATTTAGGCAAAATAAGAAAAATGTACACATCTTCATTCTGTTCAAAAGTTTTCACCCCCCTGGCTCTTAATGCATCGTTTTCCTTCTGAATCATCAGTGAGTGTTTGAACCTTGTAATAGTTGCATATGAGTCACTCAGTTGACCTCAGCGTGAAAAGGTGGATCTCAAAATCATACAGTCATTGTTGGAAAGGGTTCAAAAACACAAAAATGCTGAAAAACCAAAGAATTTGTGGCACCTGAAGGATTTTTCTGAAGAACAGCAGGCAGGTTAAGTATTCAGGACAAACAAGGCACTCATAAACAACTATCACTAAACAAAGGGGAAAAAAAACAAAAAACAAAAAAAACCACACAGCTGGTAACAACACAGTATTAAGAGTCAAGGGTCATTTTTATAAATTCAACTACCATTTTCTCTTGTGGACTTTATGTGAAACACCTTTTATGTGAAATATCTTATTCAGATCAGTACTCATTTTGCATTTTGTATGATTCCTCTTATTTTGGTAAATGAATTAACATTTTGCAGATTCTGTAAGGTGTATGTAAAAACATATTTTTTTCCAGAAAATGTATTATGAGAAGATTAGATATTATTAGAAAATAACATGTTGTTAAAGTTACAAGTATTTTCTTCCCAGTAAAAGCTCAATCAGTGGAAAGTACAGACAGCTCTGTTGATTGTAATGAGAGTGTCATAGTTCATCATGTCACATGGTAGTACAGAAGATGGGGTTGGGAGTGTGTATCTGTCAAACGTAGCGTTAACACTGTGACGTATACGTTGACAGTATACTGTTCCAAGAACAGGATTAAATTGGAGATTGTGGATATTTTGAGGTGTTGTGAGAGAGCCGGGGAGAAACGACAGCGACGAGGGCGGTTTGTCGTTTTCCGTGATGAAATGGATGAGTGAGATTAATGGCTGCTGTTGCTCTGATTTGTGGCCTGAAACATCAGCAGCATCTCTTGATAAACTGAAACCCTGCACTCGTTCAACTCTCCCCTCCCCTTTCTCCCTCTCTCTCTGTTGGATATGTAGTGTCTGGGACAGTACCATTCCAGCAGACAGGGTCCATTACAAAAACATCCCCTTGGGTTCTGTGGAAAGGTCTAAGCTGATACACACGTACACACTCACAGCATGTATTAGTATGCAGCAGGCACTACTGTAGGTAGGCCTCTCTCTCAGACACACACACACTGACGCTGGTGACAGTTTGTCTGCTCAATACTGTCTGGGTCTTCCAGTTATTCTCCACTTATTGGCTGTTTGTTCTCCATGAGCTGGATCTGATATCTTTATACGTAGCAAACCTAAACCTTTCTACACCCTTAGAGACTAGAGAAACACACACAGGCATAGACTTAACCTTTATACACACATTAAAACAGAGAACAAATGAATCACACTGATGAAGTGCTCTCATTATGTGAACGCTGCTCTATAACTGTGCTAGATTTGTAATTTAGCTGCTTGCTCACTCATTCTTTCTTTTTGGATTTCATTTTTTTGGAAGTGTTTCATGTTTAAAATCAACATGAAATTACATCCATCTGAATGTGGGTATATACAGTTGAGGTCAAAAGTTTACATACACCTTGCAGAATCTGCAAAATGGTAATTATTTTATCAAAATAAGAGGGATCATGCAAAATGCATGTTATTTTTTAAATTTAGAACTGACCTGAATAAGATATTTCACATAAAATACGTTTACATATAGTCCACAAGAGAAAATAATAGTGGAATTTATAAAAATGACCCAATTCAAAGGTTTACATATGCTTGATTCTTAATACAGTGTTGTTACCTGAATGATCCACAGCTGTGTTTTTTGTTTGTTTTATTTAGTGACTGAGGGACTCGTATGCAACTATTACAGAAGGTTCAAATGCTCACTGATGCTTCAGAAGGAAACACGATGCATTAAGAGCCAGGGGTGAAAACTTTTTAAATTTGAAGATCGGGGTAAATGTAACTTATTTTGTCTTCTGGGAAACATGTAACTATCTTCTGTTGCAAAATAAGAAAAATGTACATATCTTCATTCTCTTCAAAAGTTTTCACCCCCGGCTCTTAATGCATTGAGTCCCTCAGTTGTCCTCAGTGTGAAAAGATGGATCTCAAAATCATACAGTCATTGTTGGAAAGGGTTCAAATACACATAAAATGCTGAAAACCACAAAATTTATGTGACCTGAAGGATTTTTCTGAAGAACAGCGGACAGTTTAACTGTTCAGGATTCATGAACAACTATCACTAAACAAACAAACAAAAAAAACACAGCTGTGGATCCTTCAGGTAACAACACAGTATTAAGAATATAAGTATGTAAACTTTTAAACAGGGTAATTATTTTCTCTTGTGGACTATATGTAAACATCTTCAGTACTAAATGAGGTCAGTACTAAATAAAAAAACATAACATGTATTTTGCATGATTTTCTTATTTTGGTAAAATAATTAACATTTTGCAGTTTCTGCAAGGTGTATGTAAACTTTTCACCTCAGCTGTATGTATAAAGGAACTGATGTCGTAAGCGGAAAAGGAAAATTGTTTCGGGGAATGTGCATGAGATAAGAAATGAGTATTAAGAAGTAATTGATTTCATGTTAACCTTAATTTTAAGGTTAACATACGTTTCCTGTGAATTATTTTCAGGTCTCTCCATTTCTTTCAGTAGTTACCGATACAACTCCCTCAGGTAGACAGACTCATATGTGGGGGAGTAATGAAACATTACTTGGGTGGTAAAAGAGGTTAGTACAGTGCTGAAAAATCGTATATGCTAGAATGTGTGTGGGCTTAATGAAATTCAGCAGTCTATCAATTAAAGGACTCTTTAAGAGAAGACAGACCTCCTTTAAGCACTAAACCACTGGTTAAAAAAAAGAAAACGACAAAGAAAACCAAAAAGAGCAAATGGAAAAATCTATTTTTTAACACAAAATCACACTCACAGTAAAAAGAATCTCTTAGAAGTTTTAATCAGCCCTTTAAAAATAAGCAAAAGAGCTTATTTTTTAAGCCTAAACACTCATTTCCTTCACTGGAAATCCACAAACGGAGGTGGTCTTCAGCATGGCGCTCACGTGAAGTATGCAATTTGCCCACAGAGCACATTCTATAAATAGCCTCAATATTAATGCTTAATCTCCTTCATATTTTTTTTCATAATACTTGCATGAAGTGATATTTAAAAATTATAAAATTATAACTTTTCTTTTAAGATTAAAACATTCTGTATTTTTTGCGTATTTTTGTATGTAGTTACAATTAAAAGTTTATGTAGTGTGATTACCTGCGTACAACACTTAGCCAGTGACTTGCATGACTTTTATGATATCAAAATATAAATTTAAACATATAAATTTATTTGCATTCATTTGCAAAAATGACATTCAAATCTGGTTCATTTGAATAATTTCTTGGAAATGTTCACAGACATTTCTGTGTAGTACTTTGCATATTCTTACAGTACATAAATATAATACTTTTTTTTTAATCCAGAAATGTCATTATTATCCATAACTATTTATTACTAGCATAATAAAAAATAGTTTTTGCCTGAAGTATGAGTAACACCTGCAAAAAAAAAAAAAAAAAACTAGGCAGGGAAGTAACAGTCACTTTTATATATATATATATTCCAGTGAACTGCAGTTCATGAGAATTAACAATCCGTCATCTTCCACTGGTGACCTTTCCTCCAGTAACGCCAAAATTTGTGTTTATGTTAACTATCTTCACTTGTGTTCAGAGCGTCTGTGCGTTCGTTTTGCGAAACACTTTGCCGTGTTCAGTGTTTACTCAACACAAAAGCAGGAACGGTGACTGAATGATGGTGGACGAAAATAAGTGCAATTACAGACATATGACTGGCTCTTAAAATACACTACAAAGGCATATGATACAAGCATGAACAGATAATGCATTAGACTGAATATGGCATTGACATTTTACAAAGCTTGAAGTGGATCTGAAGCATTTTTAACCCTGTGCGTCATAAATGTAAGACCACATCACATCTGCCTCACTAGATTCTGTTTGATGATTAAATGACCGGAGACTTTAATGTTTCTATTTTTCCTGCAAACGCACATATTGTTTTGGTACTATGAGAAGACTGACAAAGTGTTGACCGTTAAATCACTCAATTTCTAGGCCGAATAAAGAACATGTACATGCTGTTTTAATGCACAGATCTGTCAACACCTTATGTTAACATCAATACCAACACCGCTGCCGCAATAGAAACGTCAGTGGAATTCTAAGTAGGTGTTTCTTTTTTCACACCTATACTTTTTCCTCCACACTTCACATGAGTTTGTCACGATGCAAAATGAATGAATTCACGTACACAGTTCTTTTAATACATTTGTGTATCTTATATATGACATTGCTAATGAATTGTTACCCTGTGACTAAAAGAAGAATAATAAGAAGAGAGTTGTTCTTATATGTAAGATATTTTGAGATGTCAGCAATTATGCAAAAATAGTTATTCAGTTGTTCACCATTAGCTTAAGTTATTCCACTTGTTTTTACTCTAATGTAGTACTTTAATAGTAAATTTTCTTCTCAGAAATGCAATTTTATGTCGCACAATTCTGGGTTTTCTTCTCAGAGTTTGTTGCAGTTTTGACTTATAACCTCTCAATTGTGAATTAACATCTCACAATTCAGTTCTAACTTTATATCTTGCAATTCAAGTTTATATTTTGCATTTCTGAGCTACGGGGGGAAAAAAATCAGAATTGCGATAAAAAGACGGTTACTTTTTAAAATGTTTTTTACCAGTGGCAGAAAAAAGTGTAAATATATTCCAGCAATGTTTATTAACCCTTTAACTGTCAAGTTTACTAAGTTTACTTCACCATATTACAAATAAATCATAATCTAATCATGACAAACTATACATCATTGGAAAGGTCTAAGACTCCTAAATAGTTATTGTACCATATTTTTGTGTTACAAATTATGTATGAAAAGTAATAGATTAATATATGTCAAGAGTGCAACTTAAAAATTCTACATCATAACATGAGTTCTCACAAAAGACTTTCTTCGTTGTCTTTTTGCCTTTCACACTTTAGAAATCATAAGAAATTATATATCAGCTCAAAACTAAAATCAGACATTGCATTACCATGGAAACTGTACATCAAAATCATATTGCAAAATGTTTTCATTCTTGAATTATAAAAATTTAAGTCTGGATAGTGCATTATTATGTCTGTGTTCAAAAATGGGAGGGACAGTTAAAGGGTTAAACAGAAATATGTTTTTGAACCATCATATTTTTAGTACCAGACAAAGAACGTTTTCTTTTATGAGGTTAGTGTTTGTGCTCAGAAAATCTTTAGTCTGATTAAAGCAGATCTTAATGGTCTGCTTCTGTCTTCTGATTGTTTACATTTATTTTCAGCCTCAGTTTCCATCTTTTGCGCAACTTGGATACAGTGTGCGTTAGCGCTGACGTCCATCAAGGTGCTCTAAAAAAAAGGACTTTTGTGCCACAGAACAAGAACACTCTGAGGCCCACGCATTCATGCCAGTATCTGATTCTTGTGTGTTGCAGAACGACCTTGAGTCAGAGTGGAGCAGGACTCAAAAGAGCTGGAAAGCGCAGAGATTTTTATCTGATATATGTGTGTGTGTGTGTGTGTGTGTGTGTGTCTGTGTGTGTGTGTGGCTGTACTGAGAAGCAGCTCAAGCAGGGCTAACTCTAATAGAAATGCAGGAATAAAGCAGGTCTGTGTGGGCAGGGCATGGTGGAACTGAGCAGATCCCTTTGCCAGGGCCAGCTGGCACAAACCTGTGAACATTGTCCCGTTAGAACACCGAGTTCTTTAATAACATGCAGAAACATTACCTAACTGTCTAGTCAAGAGAGATGACTATGTTTACATGCCCAGATGTTCATAACATCTACAGTGTTATAATATAATGTTCATAAGTACCTTTCAATTTTTCTTTACGTGTGGATTACATATATTGTAAACAAAAGTTCTGTAAATGAGAAGAGAAGCATTTCGAATCAACATTACCATCACTGTAGTAGTAGTTTAGTGTTTTGGGTAGTGTTTTAATGGAAAATCTGCTTTTATATGAAAATAAAGTGTGTGGCAAGTAGTAGTTGAACTATTTTTAACTTGACATAGAATCTTACAAAAGCAGTGCCAAGATGCTGAAAAAAAATTAATAAAAATAAAATAAAATAAAATTCATGCAGTACAATAACACGTCCTGTGTAAATCTTTGATAATTTAGTATTATTCATTTTGTATAATTATGTAAGCTTTATTAAGCTATAATATTATTTGTATATTTTCATTTTCATTCTAGTTTTTAGTAATTTTTAGTAATTTTAAAATCAGTTTTTACTTTTTTTTTCGCATTTTGTTTTAGTTCAATTTTGTAACACTTTACAATGTAATTTGTTAAAATTAGTTCATGAACGAACATTGAACAAGACATTTATTACATTGTTATTAAAGGAGAAGTTCACTTCCAAAACAAAAATGTACAGATAATGTACTCACCCCCTTGTCCTCCAAGATGTTCATGTCTTTCTTTCTTCAGTT
Organism: Cirrhinus mrigala; assembly: GCA_036247105.1. Classification (NCBI taxonomy): domain Eukaryota; kingdom Metazoa; phylum Chordata; class Actinopteri; order Cypriniformes; family Cyprinidae; genus Cirrhinus; species Cirrhinus mrigala. The sequence continues at coordinate 7,981,935 of CM070015.1, read as the reverse complement.
GTAAAGAAATTATGGGATTTGAGGAAAACATTTCAGGATTTTTCTCCATATAATGGACTGATATGGTGCCCCGAGTTTGAACTTCTAAAATGCAGTTTAAATGTGGCTTCTAACGATCCTGAATGTGGTTGTAAATGATCCCAGCTGAGGAAGAAGGGTCTTATCTAGTGAAACGATTGGTTATTTTCATTAAAAAATACAATTGAAATACTTTTTAATCTCAAATGCTCATCTTGTCTTGCTCTCCCTGAGCTCTGTGTATTCTGACTCAAGACAGTTAGGGTGTTTTGAAAAACTCTGATTGTATTTTCTCCCTCAACTTCAAAAATCATTTCAAAAGTACCAACCCAGTCTTTGCAAAGTGAACATGCAAAGAAGATCAAAGAAACACTCTTAACAAAAGGTAAAACAGCGATGTAGGATGATTTTGAAGTTGAGGGAGAACATGAGATGGGAGTTTTTTGACATACCCTAACTGTCATGAACCGGAAAAAAAAACAGTTCAGGCAGAGGAAGACAAGACGAGCATTTGACATTAAAAAGTATTTAAATTGTATTTTTTAAATGAAAGTATCTAATCGTTTCGCTAGATAAGACCCTTCTTCCTCAGCTGGGATCGTTTACAACCGCATTTGGGATCGTTTGAAGCCGCATTTAAACTACATTTTGGAAGTTTAAACTCGGGGCACCATATCAGTCCATTATATGGAGAAAAATGCTAAAATGTTTTCCTCAAAAACCATAATTTCTTTACAGCTGAAGAAAGAAAGACATGAACATCTTGGATGACAAGGGTGAGAGTACATTATCTGTACATTTTTGTTCTGGAAGTGGACTTCTCCTTTAATCTTTGTTAATGTTAGTTAAGAAAAATACAGTTGTTCATTGTTTGTTCATGTTAGTTCACAGTGCATTAACTAATGTTAACAAACATAATTTGTGATGTTAATAATGTGTTAGTAAATGCTGAAATTAACATTAAGATTAATAAATGCTGTAGAAGTACTGTTCATTCTAAGTTCATGTTAACTAATGAACTTTATTGTAAATTGTTGCCTGTAAATTTTTAGTTTTAGATAACAATAATGAGTGTTGGGGAAAGTTACTTTTAAAAGTAATGCATTATGTTACTGCGTTACTACATAAAAACATAACTAATTGCCTTAATTACTTTTTTGGAAAGTAATGCATTACGTTACGTTTGCGTTACTTTTTGTCATCTGGGCTTGCTTGTTTGTTTTTCAAAAACTACAAAAAATATGTTTTTGGCAACTGTAGAGGTCCTTTCACACCAAAAGTGAAAGTAATAAGCCTAAAGGTCATTGCACACTGAGTCCGAAATTTTTTTTAATTTTTTCCATATTCATCATCCTTTTCTATCAAAATGCTTGGTATGGATGCGAAAATGCAGAAAATGAAACCTGATCCAATTTTTTTTTTATGATGGATTTTAAAAAGCAACTCGTTGTAAATATTTCGTTGTAAATTTAAAAGTAATGCATTATGTTACGAGTTACATCAAAAAAGTAATCTGATTATGTAACTCACGTTACTTGTAATGAGTTACCCCCAACACTGACAACTGAAATATCTCAAAAACTCCACATCTTACTCCAGAACTGTAATTCTAGCAAATATGCCGAGACATCTTTCTTCTGTTGTTGTTTACGGTGAAGTGTGTCATTTTTTATTGTGCAGAACATACAAGTCATGTACTAAGGAGGGGAAACTCTGTTAGAAGTCCATTGTCACTGTACACACAGATTTCACACAAACTTTCACGATCCCAGTTGACAAGGTAAAAAAAAATTCCTTCCCCCTGCAAGTCGGGTTGACAGGCCTTGTAGTGATGTGTGGTGGGCTTGTCTCATTACACTGGGTCTCTGTAATGAATTGTACTTGATGTTCAAGAGCTACAAGGGCCTTAGCGCAACACCCAGTGCTCATCTGACAGGGGTCAAACTCTGGCTTTCTGCCTATTAGATCATGACAATAAGGCTTATATTTAGCACAATGTGCTCGGGACTAATTGGAACTCTTATTAAAAAAATAATTGATTCCCCTCCCACGAGATGGACAAGCAATGAAGGAAGGGAGTGTAGTGTCCGGCCGGGAGACAAGACGAGAATGAAAGGGGCTCTCCGGAGAGAGCTGTCACTCATACACACATGTACAACTATATGGAGGGTCATATTCACACATATGCATTAATATTCACGAACACACAAATCATCATCATCATCTCATTTGCATTTCATAATCTGTGATTAAACCAATTAATACTGGATTTGCTTGTTTTTAATTACGAGTCAAATTAATTGCTGTGCTTTTTTTCTTAGATTTTGATGGAGGTCATATGTACTGTGTGCAGGGGCGTGTCTATGTGGTGGCCAGGGGTGGCACTGGCCCCCCATGAAATCTGGCTGGCCAGCCCAGGTGCACCCCCCTACCCAATATCTAGCTATAGGCTCATTTTTACTAAATTTCTAACTGCATCTGTCAGTGGCGGATCCTGTCATGTGTAATAAAGGTAGCTGCCTAGACCGGCTTTCTTCTCTTCTTAACTTTAGGTGGTTTCTATAGTGTAATCTTTATGACAAATGACGAGAGCGCAATAATGTAACACGAAAGTGCATCCATGGAATGCGCGAACACGAATCTCTCCACCCGCAAGCGGATTTCCTTCCTTCCTCACACAAAACTGGACGTGTGCTTTTAAATATACATTTCGCTCAGATACTGAGCTCAAACGTTGTCCTCGCATCACTGAAGTGTAGAGTATAGGCTTTTCTCACTAAATGGAAGCAAGCTAGTCAGCCTTCTCTATTTATTTATTTATTTATTTATTTATTTATTTTCTACTTAATACTCATTTGAGTTAAGGACTTATTGTAAATATGCATTTATTCAATTATTTTATTTATTTGTATTTTGTTGTTTTTGTACATAGTTATACAATAAAAGCGTATTAACCAGACTGGTTCCAGAAATTAGTCACTGAGGATGCTTCTGAAATTAGTGAAGGTGCTCTAGCCTTAATGCACATTTTCGTCCATTGCTATAGTTATAATTTATAATTATATACATATAATTTATTAGATTTGATTCAACCCAAAAATATTAACTTAATCAACCTATACATTAGGTTACAGTGATGAAATGAAATTTAAAGGCTAAAAAAAGAAATAACACACTAAAAACCCCGCCATCCCCCGCTCCCTCGCTCATTTTGTGGCCACCCTCTTTTGAGGCTGTGCCCCAGCCTCTAGACACGCCCCTGACTGTGTAAGCATGACACTGTCCTGTTGGCCTGTATTTATCTCTATCACTTTTCCTCCTCCACCCACTTTTCCCTACTTGTTGTGCTCTTGAGGATCTGGGTCATGTCTGGAGAGAACATTGTGTATCTTAAACACTTTCAAAGCTAATTAGGGGTCATCAGTGTACACCTACACAGGATCAATGGGGGGACACGAAACAGAACACAGACTGGACAGAGTGAGGCTTAACAGCTCATATAGAATTACTCACACAGGTAAAATACCTCAGTGTTAGCTGAAGACATCCTGTATTTCACCTTTTCAAAGGACAGGTGCTTTATTTCACTAGACTGTATTATTTTTTTCTTATTAAAAACTGATGGACATATACATTCATAACAAATGCATGATGAGCCTAAATGACAAGCAGTTGACACTTGTGATAAAAAGTGACAGGCGATAGATAGACACATAGGTGATAGACAGACAAGCAATAGATAGACAGGTGATAAAAAAGACAGGCGATAGACAGGTGATAGACAGAGAGGCGACAGATAGACAGAGGATAGACAGACAGACAGGCGATAGATTTACAGACAGACAGGCAACAGACAAGCGATAGATAGACAGGCAATAGATTGACAGACAGGTGATAGATGGACAAACAGGTGATAGAAAGGCGGTAGACAAACAGACAGGTGATGGACAGACATGGTGATAGTTAGACAGAAATGGTTATAGACAGACAGTCAGGCAATAGACAGACAGACAATAGATAGACAGGTGATAGAAAGACAGGCGATAGACAGACAGGCAATAGACTGACAGACAGGTGATAGACAGACAGACAGGCGACAGACAAGCGATAGATAGACAGGCAATAGATACACAGGCAATAGACAGACACATGGCAGACATACAGACAGAAACAGCAGGCGATAGATAGACAGACAGACAAACAGACAGGTGATAGACAGACAGGCGACAGACAAGCGATAGATAGACAGGCAATAGATAGACACACAGGTGATAGACAGACAAACAGGTGATAGAAAAGTGGTAGACAAACAGACAGTTGATAGGCAATACATAGACAGACAGGTGATAGACAGGCAGGTGACAGACATACAGACAGGAACAGCAAACAGACAGACAGATAGGTAGACGCATAGAGAGATCAATCGATAGACAGGCCTTACACTCTTTCTTTGTTGGTCAGTGTGTTTGTGTGTTTGTGTGTCTCAGTCTTCAGTCAACAAGATTTAAGAGAACAGAAAGTACAGACGTGCTGACAAAACACACAAATACCTTGAGTCATGGCAGTGAGATAAACACCACAAGTTCCTGACACCAGTGGCTGAGTCTGTCTGGACACATCAGTGCCTTATGACATCATCCTTACACATGCCAACTAAAGATATAGCAAGAGAAAAAAAACAGACATTTAATCAGTTAAGAGAAGCACTTGCAGTTTTAGAAGGGACGGAACAACCTCTGTATTTATTTGTCCACTACTAAACCCCCTGGTGTGAGCAGAAAGCCTGTTATTGTATTGATTGTGTCCTGGCGTATGACTGCAGTTTTGTGCTGTCGTGTGTTTCTGGTACATGGGTCCTCAGGGGCAGCGGTATGCCACACTCTGTTCTCAGTCACAAGCTGTGCCAGTGGCTGGCAGCAGTTTTAACATGCACTTTGCAAAGGAACAGAACATAACGAAACTCAAATATAATTTCTGTCCAATTTATTCCCCATTGCTAGTAGTCTATGTTCCCTTCAATGTCAACAACCAAAGTTAAACTTCTGCTCTAGGAAACTTAGGGATGTATGAAAGGAACAGAGAGACAGGAGTTTTTTTCCAAATAGTCTAAATGATGTACAGTCGTCCGGGCCCCTCTGTGCCTCTGTTTGCGGCCAGTGCGCTGCATTTAAGTGTGGAGCCCCATCGTTTTCTTTCTAGCTTATTTTCCTCGAAAACAAAAATGCGTTGGAGAGCTGGCCCCTCGCCAACCCGTCTCTGGTTTACAGGTCAGCCGAATAATGATAGCTCTCCAACACAACATGCTCCGTGATCACACGCCCCCGTAACCATGACAACACGTGCAGCTCTGTTGAGCCCACAGCACTTCTGCAGGTGTTTACTGGTGATAGAGTGCTACTGTAGCTCATCATAAAAATAGAATTTCTTGTGCTCTATTCTTTCGCACTTTCTATGTTCAATATTAGACAAAGGTCAGTTGATTTTTGGCATGACCCAAGGGTCAGCTTGACCGACTGGGTCGGAATAACCTCTCACTCAATTGCTTCAACATTTACAAATGTCGTAGCACGAGACACACACACTGTACAGACCAAATTCGGCACATATACACTCTTAAAAATAAAGGTATCGATGGTTCCATGAAGAATTTTGAACATCCATGGAAACTTCAAATGCAGAAAAAATTCTTTATAGTCGAAAAAGGTTCTTTAGATTTTTAAAATGTTCATCAAAATGGTTCTTTTCAGAACTGTCCACTGAAAGGTTGTTTGGGGAACCAAACATATTTCTTCTATGGCATCACTTCAAAAGCATCCTTTTGGACCTTTTGTAGCTGATTTTTTCCCCTACCTCTCTCTCTCTCACTGGAGCAAGCGTTCACTCAACAATGTACAATTTTCTCTTCATTTATTCAGTCAAGTTGTTCCAAACCCGTATGACTACATTTTCACATTAGGGTCTTTCGCACTAGAGGAACCTTTTCATAGTTCCTTATACTATTGGCGGAAGTTCCTGCTTTTTGCCGTGTTCGCACCGCAGAAACTAGTAATGTTTTTAGTTCTAGAAACTCTGTTTGGGGGAACTAAATTAGTTCCAACTTCAGAGTAGGGTCTAAAACAGTTCTATAGGAACTACCAATGAATAAGTGTACAATGATTGGCCAAACGCATATGAAACACTGGCTCCCTGGCATTTTTTAAAAATCGTAAAAATATTTTCTCCACTGACATGGAAAACAGCGATATTGCCATTTACCTGTTGTGTGCAGCGTTATGTTCTTTTCTCAGCCTCGATGATATGTAACACTGCAAGTTGTCATAGGAGATTCAGTCAAATTTTCATGCTCTTTCAATCGTGTAAATTGTTCCATCTCCGTAATCACGAGACTCACGACACACAACAAAAACAGCTCTGAACGCGGAGTCCTCCATTCACCGGGTGTTGATGTTTGTAAATGCTGCGAATAAAGATGTCGCTGTCGGTCACGTCGGAGTTCTTGCTGCCGGTACGAATGCAACCTGGAAAACAGCCCAAGGGAGAAACTGTTTTATTTAGGAACAACCCTGCTGGTGCGAAAGTCCCTATTCAGAACACAATAGGTGATGTTTAGCAGAATGTCTAAGCTGCTGCTTTCCATACAAAAAAAAAAAAAGTGACAAGTTATAATTCACATAAAATCTTGTTTTCAAATCTTCATATGCATAGCTGGAACAACTTGATCTGTCATATGACCTGAGAACCAATAATGTTAATTACCACTAAATTAATTTAAAACTCACTTTAAAGTCCGTGTAAAGCAATATTAAATACATGTTCTGAATTTTTCACACCACTCATTCAAATTTGAAAAATAAAATACAATAAAATAAAGGGGCTTTTGCACTGGAGGAACCTTTTCATAGTTCCTAGAGCTATTGGTGAAAGTACCTGCTTTTAGTTACATTTGCGCCGTAGGAATTAGGAACGGTGTTAGTTCTAGGAACTCTGTTTGGGACTAAATCAAAAAAGCTTCAGCGTAGGGTCTAAAACTACCGGTGACGTAAGTGTATACTTACTGGCCAAATGCATACGAAACACTGGCTACCTGGCATTTTTAAAAAGCCACGTAAAACGCAGATGGAAAACAGCAGTAACAGCATTTGGCTACCTGCTAAAAAATAAAGGTGCTTCGTGATGCCATAGAAGAACGTTTTCTGTTTAAATGGTTCCATAAAGAACCTTTAACATCTGAAGAACCTTTCTGATTCACGAAAGGTTCTTTCCCTGATAGTACATGTACATCTCGGAGACGTCTATTTAACGTCTGCATCTACATCTGCAAGATGTAGTTTGTTCATCTGCAATACGTCTGTTGGACGTTTCCTATCAGATGTCGAATAGACGTCTATTAGATGTCTTTAAGATGTGTATGATTTAGAATGTATGTAAAACTGACATCTTACAAACGTCTGCCAGATGTTTGTACACAGCAGATGCTTTCCAGATCAAGAGATCTTTAACAGACATCTTGCAGACGTACGTGTGCTATCTGGGTTGTGGCAAAAGAAGGTTCTTTTAAATTAGATTATAAAAAGGTAAGAAATAGATGGTTCTTTAAAGAAACTTTGACTGAATGTTTCGTTGTGGAACAAAAAATGGTTCTTCTATGGCATCGCTGTGAAGAACCTTTTAAAGCACCTTTATTTTTAAGAGTGTGTTGTTTAAAGAGTGTGTCAAGCTCTTTGCTAATGGCCAATTGCATTGCAGTTGGCCTCGCTGTTGTGCATTGGCTCTGAAAGCCTGAGCGAAGTGCAGTGTAATGCTTCAAATATTTGATTACCTGTTGCTACATTATAAGTGCCCCACGCACTGTCATAATTCACCCCAAACTTTAAAAAAAGTGTTGTTAATTTATTACCTTAAGGTTATCAAAGATTTTTTAATGAAAGAAAGAAACCTAAAACAATTTGCAATTAATTAATTATAATTTTTTTACATTTTAGTCAATGTTAGCCAAGTTAGCTACATATACTTAAAATATTATCTAAATATATTAGCCTTCTACATACAAACAGTCATGTACTGCTCTCACCGCATGGCTTTTTACTGGGGCTGACGTTTGTGTGAGCAGGATTCAGCTTTGCTCAGAGAGGCTGTTGACTGTGGAGGAGAGTGTGGAGTGTGTTGTTTTGTGCGGCCGGCTGACGCAGGTGCCTGCAGACATGGCTGGCGCTCATCCAGGTATGGATTACACACACAAGAGCAAAATGAGAGAGAAAGCATGGAGAGAAAAAGTGAGAGACAGAGAGAGAGCGAGGCCTAGGTTGACTGTGTGTAGAGATAATGAGTAAGAGAGAGAGGTTGCACCTGTAACCGCACCTGCTTTTTTGGCAGGACTGGGCAGACAGAGAGAAATGCGTTAGCAGTTTGGCTAAAAATAAATTGCTACCCAGGTTCAGAGTCTGGCCTCAACTATTCATTTCACTGCCGTTTCATTTGCAGGTTACCACTACCACAGTTCATCGGCATGTCTTTCAAGACCTCTGTTTGCAGATCATATTTTTGTCCTTTCCTAAATAATAATGTTTATAGTTACGGTATTAATATGATTTCTTTGTCTTAGAACATACTGTAACAGACTGCGTGAATATGGAACATTTTCAGTTATTTTCTGTGAAACACATTCATGCAGCTCTTCCACACATTGACCAAAAGCACCAGACATACACCATAAATGTAGTCCATATTTCCCATGCGTTAAATGCCAAGCCTTCCAAGCTTTGTGTGATTAATAAATGCAAATGTAGGTTATCTGGTTCCATTAACCAGTTTAAAGTGCTCTATACAAGGGAGAGTGGGGAAAGATGAGCCATTTTTTCACTTATGTGGTCCTGAAGATAAGGGAAAATGAGGCAGACGTACAATGAAAAGTAAAGTAATTTCCGCCATTAATGAAAACATAAAAAGACGTAATTGCAACTTTTTATCTCACAATTATGACATCTTTTCTCAGAATTGTAAGATATAAACTCGTAATTGTATTTTGTAAAGTAACAATCATGAGACATAAATTCTCAATTCTGAGAAATAAAGTTGCAAATCTGAGAAATAAAGTCAGAATTGCGAGTAAATAAGTCGAGTTTATATCTCACAATTCTGACTTATTTCTTAGAATTGCACGTTTATTTCTGAGAATTGTAAGTTTACATCTCACAATTATGACTTTATAACACACAATTGCAAATTTATATCTTAGTTCTGAGAAAAAAAAGTCAGAATTATGAGTTTATTTCTGAGAATTGTGAGTTTTTATGTCGCAATTCTGACTTTATTTTTTAGAGTTGCACGTTTCAGAGAATTGCAAGTTTATATCTCACAGTTCTGAGAAAAAAAAAGGTCAGAATTGTGAGATATTGTGAGAAAATAAGTCAGGATTGTGAGATACAAACTCAAAATTGCAAGTTTATATCTTGCAACTCTGACTTTATTTCTTAGAATTGCACGTTTATTTCTGAGAATTGCAAGTTTATATCACATTTCTGAGAAAAAAGTCAGAATTGCGAGTTGTAAACTTGCAATTGCGAGAAAAAAGTCAGAATTGTGAGATGAAAAGTATCAATTACCCTTTCTTATTTTTATTCAGTGGTGGAAAGTTGCTTCCATAATTCCAGAATGTTTCCTATCATTTTAAATTATCAGAATGTATGCAGTATATGACAAAGAGTAAAAAAAAAAAAAAAAAGGCTACTTATAAAAAACTCTTCCCATGGCTCACTTTACCCCAGGTTAGGGGTAAGCTGAGCCAAGCCAGTGGGCAAGATGCACCATCTGAGTGTAAACTAACCCTCAGACTGAATCTGATTCAAACTCATGTGAAACTTTAAAAATAATTTACCTCTTTTAAAAACTAACTTAATAATTAAATTTTATTTTACAAACTGTGATTTTTCTCTTCTTAAAGCTAACTTAAACAACATAAACCAACCAAATGAAGTGTAAATGGCGGTCTTTAATTGTGTGCATTTCTGAAACTATGTTGAACACAGAAGTTTCAACCTTCCCAAAAACAGACTAAACAGAGAGTTTGTTGAGGAAAATTGAATACAAACTAAATTAGAATGAAGGAATACTAAACTAATTTCACTAACATTTTGGTCAAAAGATTCTTGGCATGGTAGCTTTTCTGCAATGGTGAACAGACCATTAGGGACTACAGTTGAATAAAAACCTTAAGTGATCATGACTCTTCATAAGGTTCATATGGAGTACATTTACAACATCTGCATGAAGTTTTTGTATTGTTAAAATTTTAGCTGAATTTAGTGGTAGACTTTCAGTGGAGGGACATACATGTCTCATATCTTGAGCAAAAGTCTTATGGATTTGGAATGACTTGAGGATGAATAAATTATGACAGATTTACATTTTAATTTAGACTTTTTAAATCTTTAAATTTCAGTCTGTCTACCATACAAAACTAACTTTTGGCTTTAGAGGAATCTTAATATAGAAGGCACGTTATATGGACTCTGGCTGCTTGAAGATTATTTAAAAACTCTCCTTTTGTATTTGATAGAAAATAATAACAGCATTCAGGTTTGGAACAACATGAAGTAAATGGCAGAATTTTCCATTTTTGGGGTGTTTAATGGGATGCAATCTTCTTATCATCCTGATACACTACAGTAGGTTACGCTTGTCGCATTTAAACGTGTGGCTATACCTTGGCGGGGAACGAGAAGAACTGGCCATTTTTTTAGACAACAATTCTCTCAGCACAGCTTCTTCAGAGAGCTCACTGCTCACACTGAAGAAAGCCAGCTGTAAACATTGGAAATCAATGTGGCCAGATAAAGCCCAAAGCTTTTACCAAGCCCAAATGGGGTGTGATGAGGTTACAGGAAGGCTGAAAGTGTGTGTGAGAAAAGAGCATGTATAAGACAACTGGGGCCAAGGCAGAAGAAATGGGAATAAAACGTCAATGGCATGAGTGTACAGTAAGAGAGCTTAGAGAGACATATGATTTGAAAGCTCCACCCGCGGAGCTCATTTGGGACACTTTTCCACATCATTTGGGACACTTCCTGTTATTTCCTATCCTCTCTCCACTATTGATTTGAGGATAGACATGTTTTGGAGTGCAATAATAACTCATTAACAGTGTATACGTCTTTCTCATCTTTTGTTCCCCCTTTTTCCCAAGTGAGTGAAAGTCTTTTGATTCCCTCCTTCCAGGCCTTATCTTTCCCTGAGCCTGCCACACTTTCCTTTCCATGGAAAAACTGAGAGCTCACAATCCTATAGCTCCGTTTCCTATAGTTTTTTTTTTAAACAGCCCAGAGCGCCACACTGTCACACGTGTGTATTCTCCATTTTTGAAAGGAGCTCTTTATCGTTATGAGCCAGCCGCATGTTGGGAAATTCAAACAGAGGGTTGTGGGAAAGCAGTGGAGTGCTTATCACGCTCAAATAAAGCCTCAATAGCACAGCGGGAGAAGGGAAGAAAATGTACAAGTGAGACGGGGACGTTAGCTCTGCGGGTGGACATTTCCGAAAAGATTGTTTTTGTAATAATTTCCACTCACTCAAGCATAACAGAAAATAAGTGATGGTCCCCGATTTGGCATACCACATTTAATTTGTTAATTGTCAGGTTGGTTTTAGAAACAAATGTCTTTCTCATGGCTACTATTGTACAATGTAATCTTTTAATTATATTATCTTAATTTGCGCTGCACAGAACTAAGAGCGAAAAAAAAAAGGCTCTCAGTAATGTTAAATGTTCTATAATATCAAGCCCACTGTTGTGTTCTTGCCATATGTTTTAATTGTATGGTTTGTGGTTAATAGAACAGAACTGTGGTGTTCTTGCAGGTCAGTGGTTTTCAAGTAGTTTTCAGGATTCAGGTTTTAAATTTGACATCAAACTTCAGTAATAAGAAAAACCATGACTGATATAATAAACTGTTTTAATATTACTGTTCTATTTACAATTATTGAAGAATATAGTTTAACAATATTTATTTATTTGTTTGTTTGTTTGTTTGTTTATAAAATAATTCACATTTTGTATGATTAGTATATAAATATTGTATTCTCATTATACATCATGTTAGCTTTGTTGTGTTATATATATAAAATGTCTGCATTTAGCATTGTTTTTCCTTGCTGTCTGAAACCCTATAATAATACTCAAATGTTTATCATACAGAAGTATTTGTTTTATTTTATTTTATTTTATTTTTTCATTTAGCATTTTTTCCCTGTTGTCTAAAACCCTATAGTAGTACTCAAATATTTATTGTGCAAAAGTATGTTATTGTATTTTATTTTTGGATGTAGCATTGTTTTCCCCTGTTGTCTGAAAAGTTTGTATTATTTTATTTTATTTTATTTTATTTTATTTTATTTCATTTTTATTTTTGAATTCAGCAATTTTCCCTGTTGTCTAAAACAGTATAGTAGTACACAAATGTTTATTGTGCAAAAGTATTTTATTTTATTTTATTCTATTTTATTTTTGCATTTAGCATTGTTTCCCCCGGTTGTCTAAAAAGTTTGTATGCTTTATTTTATTTTATTTTATTTTATTTTTGCATTTAGCGTTGTTTACCTTTTTGTCTAAAACCCTGTAATAGTACGCAAATGTTTATTGTGCAAAAGTGGCTGAATTTTAAAATTTAATATTTAAAAATAATAATTTATATAATTAATTATAGTGTTATCTATATTAGAATGTTAAAATATTATTTATTATTATTTATTTATCATTCATATTTACAATAATTCACTTTTTATGTATGATCAATACATTTTATAATATTCTCATATATTATATATGAGCTACATTTTCCTAGTCTGTCAGAGTGTTTAATTTCGTGTTATTTTATTTATTTATTATTTGCATTTAGCCTTGTTTTTCCTGCTGTCTACAATCCTGTCAAAACAGACTTGTGATCCCCCTTTGAGTCACAGTTGTTTGTGTCACGTTGTACAACTGTGGTAAAACATCAAAGCATCACATGGACAATAGATCCACAGCTCATGCTGTCAGGCTCAAAACTTCAACCGCTTATCTCAATGAGAGCATGTGATTTGAATCTGTGTTTGCGATGACTGCTTTAGCCTCTGATCTCACGTTATGTCTGATCATCTGTGCTGCGAGTTCCTCTTTCTCTGAAGCACAGCCAGGTTTGGACACTGACATAAGTGTTGTTGTGATCTATTGCAG